>SJYT01004566.1:84742-134819 GCA_006410635.1 Cephalophus harveyi | reverse complement strand
TTTTTTTTTTTTAACCTCCCCCCAACTCAAGATTATTTAGACATTATTTTATCAAAGCCAAAGAAAGCTACAGAGGACTTGGAGGCACCTCTGAACAGTTACCTAAGCCACACTTTTTATATAATGTGCTAACTTAAAAACATACTATTGTACCAAAGTTCTCTGAGGATTTTCTAGACGTACAACTGTGTTTGGAGACAATAATCATAAAGTAACAAAGATGTTTTTATTTTTCCTTTTCCTTGAGCAGGAGTTGGAACAGGAATTGGCAGAGCAGAAGAGCCTCCTCCAGTCAGTAGCCAGCCTTGGAGAGGAAATTCTAACGCAACACTCAGCTGCAGAGACCTCTGGTGGTGTTGGGTATGTTTCTTTAATTCTTTGGGGTTTTTTTGGTTTTTAATTCACCAGTTTGTTTTATTTTTTAGATTCCACATTTAAGTGATATCATACAGTATTTGTCTTTCTCTGTCTGACTTATTTCACTAAGCATAACAATACTCTCCAAGTCTGTCTGTATTGCTGCAAATAGAAGCATTTTTCATTCTCTTTTATGGCTGAGTAGTTTTCCGTGTGTGTGTGTGTGTACACATATCACATCTTCTTTAACTAGTCATCTGTTGATGGACACTTGGTTGCTTTATCTGAACATTAGGGTACATGTATATTTTTGCATTAGAATTTATTTTCGCCAAATATATGCCCAGGAATGGAATTGCTGAATCTATTGCAGTTCTGGTTTTAGCTTTTTGAGAAACCTCCATATTGTTTTCCATAGTGGCTACACTAACTTACATTCCCACCAGCAGTGTCCATGAGTCTCTTTTCTCCACATCTGCACCAACATTTGCTACGTATGGTCTTTTTGATGACAGCTCTTCCGACGGGTGTGAGGTGATGCCTCACTGTGGTTTCGCTTTACATTTCTCAGATGACAGTCTACTGTTCTCTTCTTATTGCTGTTGTCCTGACATTTGAAAAATGGTCCAGTGGTTAGGACTCCAGCTCTCACTTCCAAGGGCCTGGGTTCGATCCCTGGTCAGGGAACTAAGATCTCACATGCCCTGTGGACAAAACAGTAATAAAAGTAAACATCTTCCTTAAAATTTTATTTTGGACATCTTTTGCAAAAATTTAATCATTTCATTTTTACTTGTAAATCTTGTATTTTGAACGTTTAGTTGAGCAGCATAACTAGTAATTACAATGGCTGACTTCCTTTTCCCCTTTCAGTATGCTTAGTATATCTGACCAGGGATGATGCTTATTTAATACTGCATTTTTGAAAGTCAAATAATAAATGCATTATAAAATTAGATTCATGATGTTTATGACTGAATGATTTTACCTAACAGCAAAACATTTCCCTTACAAGAGCTTATCTATCTTCCTCTAATATCATTCTGAAAAATAAATGTATGTGTCTTGTAAGTATCTTGACTTTTTTTTTTTTTTAATTTGATGGCACCATGAGGCTTGTGGGATCTTAGTTTCCCAACCAGGGATTGAACCTGGGACTACTTCAGTGAAAGCCTGGAGTCCTTTTCACTGGACCACCAGGGAACTTTTCTTGATGGTCTGGTTCTACAATTTCTATATATAAAGTCATTGAGCTTTGAGTCCTGTTTTGGAGTGAGACTGAAAGTCTTACACGCAGGGAAGTTAAGTGTTGAAAGAAAATTGAAAGAAAGGGGAGAATTTTCAAGGTGAAGAGTTTGGTTTAAAAGGTAGGAAGAGAAAGAAGCTGAAGCAGAGTGCAAGGGTCCCTGTGTTGTGAGGCAGGTCTGGGTTTTATTCTGGTTCTGTGTGTGTCAGCCTGGAAAAGGAACTCAACCCCGAGACTTCGTTTGCTCACCAGTAGAATGAGACTCGGAGAAGGCAATGGCACCCCACTCCAGTGTTCTTGCCTGGAGAATCCCATGGATGGAGGAGCCTGGTAGGCTGCAGTCCATGGGGTCGCTGAGAGTCAGACATGACTGAGTGACTTCACTTTCACTTTTCACTTTCATTCATCAGAGAAGGAAATGGCAACGCACTCCAGTGTTCTTGCCCAGAGAATCCCAGGGATGGCAGGGCCTGGTGGGCTGCCGTCTGTGGGGTCACATAGAGTCGGACACGACTGAAGCGACTTAGCAACAGCAGCAGCAGCAGCAGAATGAGACTAATAATTGACTGCCATCATCGCAGAAAGGTTGTGAACACTGTGGATGTCAGTTGAAAAGATACATAGGAGAACTATCTTTAAAATCTAAAACATTAAAAAAAGTCTCAGCAAAACCTCTGTGATCGTGCGGTATTAAAGGCTGAAATTCAGTAGTAGCATCCTTTGACAACCATCATGTCTCAAATAGCTTTAATCCCATTGACTCGTGTTCTCAGTTCTGAGCATTTGTTTGGAGGAAATGCATATTATAAAGATGATTTTGGAAATACTATTTATAATACCATATAAAAAGACAGAAATTCCTATTAGTTAAAAAAAAAAAAGACTAAGAAAATATTTTTGCCTATATAATCTTAACAAAAATTATGTAACAATATCAATAAGTGTGATATCAAGTAAAAAATGTGATATAAAATTGAGTATATAGTATATGTATGGATAAGACCCAGACTAGATGTAGATGATCAAAAGTAACTTTAGTAAGGTCAGCTTTGGAGAGTTTTCTTTCCTTTTCTTTTCTTTTTTTAATTTAATTAATGCTGACATACTGTTACTGACATATGACAAAAGTGTTGACTATATATTTCTATACATCTAGGAAATAGGAAGATATTCAAGGGGGGAAAAGGAATAAAAAATATTTATAACAGCTAATAGATAATCAATTTAAAGGAATAGAGATGAATAAGATTATAACATCTATAATCAGGAACTCCATAAAAATAACCCTAATACTGTAAAAATTGTGTTAAAATATGATGGAATTTTAAAATTCTTCTGTTATGGTCATGCTTAGAAATGCTGATAAGCCCATAACATGTATCCGTATAAATCTAAAATGAGGAACTCTGTTTCTTCCATGGTGACTAAGTCGAGACTTGCTGCCGCTTTGCATTTTCTGTTTCTGGTTCTTCTAGGATGTTTACTCTCCCCTCATGGTTTTCTGAATATTTTTGCCAAGCTCTATATTTACAAAGAACCAGTCCACACGTTGCTTCCACATCATACATAGATTCATGAAAAGCAGCTGTAAGAACCTTCTGCAACTTTCTTGCCATATATTTTTTTTTTTCTTTCATTGCCCTTTAGCTTTGGAAAGGGCCCAGATGAAAGACAAACAACTATAAATTGCTCTTTCAAATCTAAGACTAAAGAGAAATAGTTTAGTACTGGCTTTCTGTGTAAGATTTAGTCTAAAGACTGCTAATAACTTCTTTAATTTTTATGCAAATTCTTTAGAAAAATCTTTAAATCTCGTTGATTACAGTTCAGTCATGCCTTTCAAGGCTTGGATAAATATACCAAGCAAAGAAACAAACATAAATTGAATAATATCCAGAAGCTAAAAGAAAAACATGTATATGTTAAAAAAAAAAAAAAAACAGAATAATGTTTGTGGGAAAAAAAAGTATATATTCAGACTTTGACATATTAGCTGATTTTCTAAGACTATCAACTGTGAATTGGTTTATGTAAAAATCCCTTTGGGCGCAGCATGACTTGCATCATGGTTACAGATTCATTGAATCAAGAAGAAGTACTTTGTGATGTACTGGAGAACTGAAGGGGTCCTTCCAAGATTACTAAGGAAATTCAACTGGAAATTAATCAATATAAGTATAAAAGGGAAGGAAGAATATTTTCTATGGGGAAATAAAAGCTGTATTCTGCTGGTGGCATTTTATATGTCAGTGGCATTTTATATGTCAGCTGTATTCTGCTGATGGCATTTTATATGTCAGTGATTAAATATAAGACTATAGATACTAAATATCCTCTGGTTTCATATACTAAATTGTTATTTATATAAACATGAATGAATTAAAAGTGTTACGATAGTCCACCATCTCAAAAGAACACAATAAAGAAATGTAATTTCAGAAGAATTTTTGAAAGGGATTTTTATTTAATTATTTAGTTTTGGCTGTGATGGGTCTCTGTTGCTGCCCGGGCTTTCCTCTAGTTGCAGCGAGCAGGGGCTATTCTCTAGTTTCTATAGCTGTGGCTCATGGGCTTAGTTAGTTCATGGGCTTAGTTAGTGCATGGGATGGGGGATCTTCCCAGATCAGGGATTGAACCCCCATCTCCTGCACTGGCAGGTGGATTCTTTACCACTGAGCCACCAGGGAAGCCCTTAATTTCAGAAGAATTTTAAAGTGTTTTTTTTATTTTAAAAGATTTTTAAAAAGCAGAAAATCCAGAGACTAATATAACCAACAAAATTAGAAGTATCAGTTTTATTTTTTAACTTAGTATTACTTTTTTAGATCAATACATGTGGATACATATAGATCTAGTTTTTTCATTTTAACTGCTTAAGAATATTTTATCTTGTGATAATAACAACCCACCTCTTTTCTTCTTGATGGGCCTTTACACTATTGGCATTTTTTTTTTTTTTTGCTTTTCCTAGCATTTTTAAATTTAAATTTTTGATCATTTCCTGTGACATGTTGGACCTTAGTTCCCCCCAGGGATGAAGCCTGCACCCCCTGTAGTGGAAACAGAGTCTTAACCACTGGGCTGCCAGGGAAGTCCTTACTAGTACTGCTGAACTTAACTTTCTCACATGTCTCTAAGTGTGTAGGTGAGAAAGATTCTCTAAGATATATCCTCGAAGTAGAACTCTTGCCTCATAGCCTTACAGATCATTTTTTAAGGCTTTCTTCAACAAACTTACTTGAAGAAACCATTGTATTCAATACTTAATCTGAACTGAGTTGGATCTGGTGTAGTATGTAATATTCTGCCAATAAAGTTTTCATTTTTTTCCTTCACTTGATCAAAAGTTTCCATCAAAATAACTATTACTCTCGAGCATAATATGACTTTTGGATGACTTGATTCTAGTTAGGACTTCAAAACCCCTGAATACAAACTAGGACCTACTGAAACTAGAGTCTCCCAGGTTCTTATCATTGCCGTTTCCATCAGCGTTGCTGCTGCTGAGTCACTTCAGTCGTGTCTGACTCTGTGTGACCCCATAGACGGCAGCCCACCAGGCTCCCCCGTCCCTGGGATTCTCCAGGCAAGAACACTGGAGTGGGTTGCCATTTCCTTCTCCAATGCGTGAAAGTGAAAAGTGAAAGTGAAGTCGCTCAGTCGTGTCCAACTCTTCATGACCTCGTGGAATGCAGCCTATCAGGCTCCTCCGTCCATGGGATTTTCCAGGCAATAGTACTGGAGTGGGGTGCCATTGCTTTCTCCGACCATCAGCATTAGGCCCCACTGATTTAGTGGCTGTTTTTTTATCAGATAGGGTCAGAGGCATTATTCCTCTCTTCTCTAATTTAATTCTCATACTTCTGCATGGTAAGTACAACCTTCATTTTAAAGATGAGACAGTTGAGGCTCTGAGAAATGAAGCAAATTGCTCAAAGTTACAGATCTAACGTTCTGTAACCCTGATCTGTCTCACCTCCAAAGCCGCAGTCATGTCAGAGGTCACACTGCTGCCTCTGTAAGGATGATACTGCTGTGCCTTCCTTCCACTTGTATTCCTGTTCCATGTCCTGAGACCTGGTCTGTAGACTCAGGATAAAAACTCTCAATAGACTAGGCAATATGGTTAGGGTTTTTTAATTTGTGGGCTCTTTGTCAAAGGCTACTACTCTGATCATATGCTTTCTGATTCTAAAAGTTACAATTACTTTTATCTTTAATGCTGAGCTATTTTCAGGTTTTGTTTTTTTTTAATTTATTGTCCTCAAAGTTCAATTTTAAGATCAGTAAGAATATACTTGTTTTACTATTAGTCTCAAGTTTTCTATTTTAATTTATATTTTTTAAGTGTAAGCCAATGTCTGAGATAATCTGGTTCCAACTGTAGAGGCCAGATCTAGTGCACGTAATAAATTACCTAGAACTTATTGCCTTTTTATGCACATTGTAAACTTAGATTATTTATTCTTCTAATAGCGAAAAACCTGATGTGTTATCCCAGGAGTTGGGGATGGAAGGGGAGAAATCACCTGCTGAAGACCAGATGAGAATGAAATGGGAAAGCCTACATCAAGAATTTAGCACCAAGCAGAAACTACTTCAGAATGTTCTGGAGCAGGAACAAGAGCAAGTGGTACTGAACATTTTCCTTTTCCATATTAACTAACAGAGAAGATTTGCAGCTTATGCTATGGGAATGAATATAGCTGCAGCAATCCATATTTCATTATCAATTCCAAAATAAGACAGGAAACAAATGACTCATCCTACACTCTTAACAAGCCTGTTTCACATATCCCTTTATAATTATATATTTATATGTAGAAATTTATGTGACTGCTAGATACTGTTCTCAGAGAAGATTAATATCTGATGACTCATTAGCAAAAACCATTAAATATAAATGCCCCGCCCCTGCTTTTATTCCCCACAGCTTTGAAAATTAAGGATATACGCATCCTGGCCAAAAGAAATGCTACGAATCTGTCAGTAAATTATCATGTGATCTTATTTTCCATTGCTACTTCCAGTATTTAATCATTTCAGAAGATCTTAATGGGAAACATACTGGGACCTCAGTGGAGCTAAAGGAAGGGGAATTCAGAGTCAGTTACAGTGGTCACCGACCCCTCTATAGGCCGGTTCCCAAGATGGGCGGGCCCTTGTGTGATGCTGGACTTGATTCCACCAAGCAAGCCAAATCCAGTGGAATTAAGTATAGCAACAGAAGGTTCCAGATAGATAACAGCTATTAGTTCACCCTAAGCAGAAGCCAGAGAACAGCAGAGAGTCAGAGGAATCCACCCCTTAAAAATCTGATAGGGGAAGGCTGTGATGCTCACCACAGCTGTGGTACAGCAGGGTGGTGAAGACAGAAGCTTGTCCCAGATCCTGGGTCAGCTCTGCACTGGCCACTCCCCAGTGGTAGCATCATCAGTACATTCTCGGACCTTTACTGGCAATCTGGGGAGCTGCTGTTGTCCCTGATCTGGCCAGTATTAGCTTAGGAGCTGGGAGAGACTGAGCTGGGAGAGAAAGGGTATCAGTAGCTACAGAGCGCTAGAGGAGGGGAAGGCAGGAGGTGATGAAGCAGGAACTAGGACAGGTGCACCTTGCCCCAGATACCTGCCGGGGGCCGGCCTAAAGGTCAGAATGTGTCCCCCCACGTCTACTGGGAACCCTGTATAAATCCTACAGAGCCATTCATTTCTGTTTCCTTTTACAAAATTTTGGGCATTTCATACCTCTCACTCCCTGTCCAGGAGTCTTCTTTGCTACCATCCACAAGAATGTCTTGCCTGGAGAATTCCATGTACAGAGGAACCTGATGGGCTACAGTCCATGGGGTCACAAAGAGTCAGACATGACTGAGTGACTAACATCTTTACAGGAATGTCACCAGCTGTGGTCCTGGGGAGTAGAAAGCCCTCCCTTCCCAAAGGGCATTGTCCTGGAGGCAGACTCCACCTGGCACACGGGTCCCTGTACCTTTTGCCTGGACTTCCTACCTCTCTTTGAAAGAACGCTTCTTCACACCCCTGATCAAACATTGCTCAGACTCATGGCTTGAGTTCCTGGTTTCTGATACAGTTCTCCTGGGCTTTACAGCACTATGCATGTTATAGGATTTCCCCTTTCCTTTGTTTATGAGGAACATCTACAGTCCTGCATTGGGGACTGCAGCCTTTTCTGATTTTTCTAAGTCAAGTGAAAGTGTTAGTCACTCAGTCGTGTCCAACTCTTTGTGACCCCATGGACTGCAGCCCACCAGGCTCCTCTGCACATGGGATTCTCCAGGCAGGAACACTGAAGTAGACTGCCATGCCCTCCTCTAGGGGTCTTATGGACCTGGGAATTGGACCCATGTCTCCTGCATTGGCAGACAGGTTTTTTACCACTAGCACCAACTGGGAAGCCCAGAATAAAAACAGGGGACCCTGTGGCTGCATGGGCTGGGAAATGAGGCTGGGCCTCCCGCATGGCAGGCAAGAATTCTACCACTGAACCACCTATGCACACAAGGCTTGGGAAGATTAGAAGATTCCTCAGGGTCTCATGACTAAAAAGAGGCAGATCTGGGATGGGGACATAGGTGTGTTTAACTCCAAACTTCCTCCTTTTTTGCCTTACCTTACTGATAGTTTGTACACTAGATGGTATATTACTATTCTCAATTGTAAAAGTAGGCACTTTTATTTATTTACTCTTTTTGGCCTCATGTAGACTAGGTTGACAGGCATGTCTGTCTCTCCGAGCAGTGTTTCTTTGCTCGCCTTCACTGCATTTAGCATCTCTGTGCAGAACATCCCACCTGGCCTCAGGATAGGATATGACTTCCTGCTCCTAGGTACCCGTAACACGACTAAGAAAATGTGTTCTACATTTCTGAAAAACTAGGCAGCCAGGGAGGCTCCATAAGCAGGAATTAAAAAGGAAACACAATTTATTAAAAAGTGAAAAGCAGCTAGGTAGGGTCGGTATGGAATTTAAGACTGCGGATTACAGAGAGATGTTGGGTGGTGGGCATTCCAGCCACAGTGGGGAATGAAGCTGGTGTGTTTAGAGGATAATGAGTAATCAAGCTGAAAAGTAAGATGAGGATGAGATGATCTAAAAAACTATAGGGCTCTGAGTTTGATTGGAAGCATCATTTAAGAGTTTGAGTGCTAGGTCATAGCATGGTCCTTACTGGGGAGACATTATGCTCTTTCGCTTCAGTTATGTCCAACTCTTTGTGACGTCATGAACTGTTGCCCACCACGCTCCTCTGTCCATAGGATTATCCTGGCAAAAATACTGGAATGGGTAGTCATTCCCTTCTCCAGGGGATCTTCCCAACCCAGGGATCGTCTGAGCCACCAGGGAGGCCACCTAGAGTTTAGGGAGGAAATAAGGGAATCATGAGAGCCACGGGATCAATCTAGTTACAGGATTTCTGGTGGATTCTTTTATCACGCGTGCGTGCCTGCTGAGTCGCTTCAGTTGTGTCTGACTGTTTGCGACGCTGTGGACTCTAGCACACCAGGCTTCTCTGTCTGAGGAATTCTCCAGGCAGTAACACTGGAGTGGGTTGCCATGCCCCTCTCCAGGGGATCGTCCTGACACAGGGATTGAACCTAGTCTCTTATGTCTACCAGTACTGGCAAATGGGGGTTTTTTTCACCACTAATGCCACCTGGAAAGCCCCTAGTTATCATGAGTAGGGTTAAAACCAGGGCTTCCCAGGTGGCTCAGCACTGAAGGACCCACCTGCCAATGCAAGAGACCCAGTTTCGATCCCTGGGTTGAAGAGATCCCCTGGAGAAGAGAATGGCAACCCACTCCAGTATTCATGCCCGGAGAATCCTACAGACAGAGGAGTCTGGCAGGCTCCAGTCCATGAGGTTGCAAAAGAGTCGGACACAGCTGATCGACTAAAACAATAAGTGTTAAAACCAAGATAAGTTGAGAGGAGGGCTATATGAGAATTCAGGCAGCTTCCCCAGTTTTCTTTACTTTTTTGGTCCATCGCAGGAAACATTGCCACTGCTGAATCTGGTCGCCATGTTTAATGGACATGGTGTGTTGTCGAGGTCATCTTTCTCTAGCAGAGGTTTCCATAAACACAGTTGTTCCAGCATCTGTTTCAGTGTGCACGTCTCAATGAGAACACCTGGACAAAGTACGTCTGGTCCTAAAGAAGCTCTCCTGTCTGCCTCCAGCTCTACAGCAGACCAAATCGGCTCCTGTCTGGCGTGCCACTGTACAAAGGGGATGGGCAGGCCCAGGATAAATCTGCGGTGACGTCTTTGCTGGATGGATTGAACCAGGTCTTCGAGGAGGCTTCATCCCAGGTGGGGCTGTGTGCTTGGTCTGTGGACCTGGGACCCCATGAGGTTCCCCATCCCCTGAGCTGAGCTGTTGAGGCTGGAAAGTCTGAGGCCCTGGACCTCACGTCTCATCCTCGTATCTTTCTTTGACTTTCTCGCAATGCTGTAATGACTTCTTTGTCCTTCCCTTTTTGTCTCAGGGTGGAGGGACAAAGAAGCAGAGCGTTGACTTGGAGCGGAAGCTGTACGATGGGGTCTCGGCCACCTCTACCTGGCTGGATGATGTGGAGGAACGGCTGTTTGTTGCCACAGCCCTTCTAGCAGAAGAGCCGGAAACCTGCATCTTCAACCAAGAGGTGAGCTTGGCAGCTTGCGTCTGTGAGGGCACGCTACAGAGCGCTCAGAATGCTGACACTGGATAATTAATGCTATGTATAAAGAAGCTGAAGCAGAAAACAGTCTGCCAAGGTACAAATGTGCATTTCCAAGCAGCGTAGAGCAGAAAAGAATCGCCTAAGTAGAACAAGCTCTGAAAGATACTTAGTTTTTGTATTTTTGTTTTTAGATTTACAATTAATTTTTTTTACAATGTTATATTGGTTTTTGCCCTACAACAATGCAAATCAATCATAATTATACATACATCCCCTCCCTCATAGGCTTTGAATTTTTATGCTTTTGTGTGTGTGTGTATGTAGGAGGCAGAAAACACTGAAGAGTCTGTAGAAGCCTTGTTCTATATTGCAGATCTTCTATGATATAGAAATATACGAATTATATACATAAATATATTTGGAAAACAGACTAAAAATGATTATGAATTTCTAAATACCACTTTAGAAAACTCATGTTTTCACCAAATATTAATATTATATTTTATTATTAGTGAATGATACAAAGTTTCTGAGAAAAATCTCTTCAGCAGTAACTTACCTAACGTTTATAGAAGTGTATGAAAGTGGTCCAGCTTGCTTTGGATATAATTATCACTGAATAGTAAGAGAAATGTAATGGGCTTTCTTTGAAGAAATGACTCATATATAAATTCATAGATCTAAACATTGACATGCACTTTCTTATCAATCCCAGACTCTTGCCAAAGATATTAAGGAAATGTCTGAAGAAATGGATAAGAACAAGAGCTTGTTTTCCCAAGCCTTTCCAGAGAATGGCGATAACCGAGATGTTATTGAAGACACTTTGGGTTGTCTCTTGGGCAGGTTATCTTTGCTAGACTCGGTAGTAAATCAGCGATGTCATCAGATGAAGGAAAGACTTCAACAGATACTAAATTTCCAGGTAAGGCATTATCAAGAGGTGTTGCACCATCTTCCAACTACATTCAACAATAAACAGGATCCTACTGAGGTATGATCTAGACCTACTTTTTTTCAAAGATACAAAATGCATGACCATTACAGAAAAACAAAGAGATTGAATTTGAGGAATAGAAAACAAAATGTTTTATGCTTTTCATTGAGGAATCTAGCCAATCAGACTGAGGACCGAACAGAACTTTAAATTCAACCAGTAAAAGCCATATTTCTGACACATTATAATGCTAATTTCCAGTTTATGTTCAGTTCTTTTCAGTTCAGTCGCTCAGTCGTGTCTGACTCTTGGCGACCCCATGGACTGCAGCACGCCAGGCTTCCCTGTCCATCACCAACTCCCAGAGCTTATTCATACTCATGTCCGTAGAGTTGGTGATGCCGTCCAACCATCTCATAAGACCAAAGAAGCATACAGGAAGTGCTGTAACACAGAATCAACCCTACACGCGTAATACCGGTGGGGGCCGCTGAGAGTGACTGTGCCCTGATTACTTCTATCTGTGTTACAAATACTTTCTGTTACTTCCCAGTCTTCACTCCATAGACTTACTGTCTTTTAGCTCCAGACTGGAGTTTCACTACCAACTGAGTAATTGTGTGCTTAAGTGACTTTTCTTAGGACTACTAATTTCAAAAAATGCAAAAGCCACTGATAAACTTTAGGGTTGATTTTCATTTCTAATAAACAGCATCTTTGAGGAATACTCAAGGCTTCATTGAACTTTATTTTTAGCAAACATAGAAGATTTATAAAATAGATTTATGTAATACATGTAATTAGAGCCAAGCAATTAATGTTAAATTTTGATTTTCAGGAAAAAAGTACTGTAAAATGTCAAGTAAATGTACCATTAGCCAGGAACTGGAATTTTCTAGATATCCATCTAAAGGGATAAATTATCCCTGCCTTCCTGCAGTTTGCCTTGTTAAATCTGTAAACATTTGTAGGCATTTATGTATCATTTTTTTAGTCACAAAAAAATTTTCGTATGTATTACTGACATAATAATAGTATGATAGTTTTTTCACCTGCTGCAGTATAACCTTAGCTCCTTCTCTGACTTAAGTGTCCTGAACTATTAAATCATGCCCATATTAACTGCCTTTTAGGGCTTTGTGTGGATAAAATGAGTTAAAATGTGTCAAATACTTTGCAAAGTATCTGAAACATAGTAAACACTCAGCATGTTTTATTACTATGTTGCTGTTAATAGTAGTACTTATGATACTAGATACAGGATCTGAAACCAATGAAAAAGTTAAATATTTCTGCAAGTTTATCTCACCATCGAGAACTAAAGCCAGGATTTGACTCAGAGATTATTTGTGTATTTTATATTGTTAGGGTGATGGCAAGGGAGATGGAGAAAAGCAAACCTAGTCAAGGTGTATTTGGAAGGCAGGATCAGTAGGGGAGCACTTGCTGATGGTTTGGATCTGGGGAACACGGGAAAGGGGGACAACTGAGGAACTCCAGGGACTCTGACATGAGCATCTGCAGGGGGTGGGGGGGTGGACTGGCCAACAGTGATGACATGTGGGAGCAGTGCTGTTGACCATTGGGCAGGACTGGGTTGCTGGCAGGACCCCTGCTGGGGCAACCCTGTCAGGTAGAATGAAGATACTCAGGTGAATAGTCTCAAATCTGTGGCTTAGAATAATGACCTACATTGGATCATTGCATCTGTATCCCTTGTGTTGTATAGTACACAGAGAGGAAAGAGCATTTCCCTTGGAATCTGAAAACCTGGCATTGATTATTTGAGTACTCTGTCTTGAATGTAAGATCTGATTGCGTGTACGTGTACACAGTGTATGTCTAAAATCAGCGAAACTGGTATGCAACTTATAGAAACGTGTTTCATTACTCTAAAATTCCTCTTGCATAAAAGAACACACTGAGTTTTAACAGCTTTCTAGTCTATTGGCCATGACTGAGGTGGGTTAAAAGTGCAAATGGGTATATCCCTAGGGCCCATGTTCCCCTTTTTTAAATTGCATTCACTGTGTCTTTGGTAATCACAGAGTAAAAGATGAACTAAGTGTGAATACTCTGGAACTTATTTTGGGTAGAGGACCAAGAGAAGAACAAGTCATCTTGCAATTCTGTTTCAATCACGTTCTCTAATTTTCTTCTGCCAACAAGTTTCTACTTGTTGGTGGTCAGCTCACAAACAAGCACTGGCATTTCAAAATGTTTGTGCTCCAATTTAATTGGGAGAAAGACTTCCCATGTTAATATAATTAAAAGTCAAGTTGTGCGTGCATGCTTATCTGCTAAGTCATGTCTAACTCTGAGACCCCATGGACTATAGCTCCTCAGTCCATGGAATTTTCCAGGCAAGAATAATGGAGTGGGTTGCCGTTTCCTTCTCCAGAGGATCTTCCCAATTTGAGGATCGAGCCCACGTCCCCTTAATTGGCAGGCAGATTCTTTACCATTGAGCCAAAAGACCAGTCACAAGTCATTTTATTTCACTTTGCACTGAGCTCCTGATGCACTATCACTGTTCAGTGCTTATTGGAGCTGTAGCCTTGATTTCCCTGTTAACTTTTGAGCATTAGCTTTTGCAAGACTGCTAATATTACCTTATACCCAACAGACAACCTGGAAGAATGGGTAGGTGTTATGGAGATAAATGTTATCTACAAGTAATCACAAGTTATTTATCACCTCTTCTATATTTTAAAAGCTTTTTCATAGACTTAAGCCAAGATACACAGGGCAGCAGAAATGATTTTAAAATTCGAGACTTTCTTTGGACCTGTTTCTTAAACAGCTAGAAGCTTGCCTTTTCGTGCTCTCCAAGTAATTCCAGTAACTGTAGGAAAACAATTGTGATGTCTGTTATATGTGTAGTATATAGATACCTTATTTACCTGCTATATCACAATTGTAGGGCTTCCCAGGTGGCTCCGTAGTAAAGAATCCCCCTACCAATGCAGGAGAGGCAGGAGACCAGGTTTGATCCTTGGGTCAGGAATATCCCTTGGCGTAGGAGATGGCAACCCATTCCAGTATTCTTGTCTGGAAAATTCCATGGAAAGAAGAGACTTGCAGGCTATAGTCCATGCGGCCACAAAGAGTCGAACGTGACTGAGCAACTGAACACGCAAGTGTGGTATTAAGAAATGGTTAAAGCCTTTGGATTTTTTTTTTTTTTAATAAAATACGAACATCCATGTGGCTATAAGCACCTCTTAAAGTCTTATTTTTGTAAATATTTTGTATTATAACACAAATTATTTTTCAAATCTTAATAGAATATGCTTATGATCAAATTATTCTATCTGGACAATTTGTTGTTGATTAGTCACTAATTCATGTCTGACTCTTTGGGACACCTTCAACTGTAGCCCTCCAGGCTCCTTTGTCTATAGCTTTCCCCAGGCAAGAATACTGGAGTGTGTTCCCGTTTCCTTCTCTTAAAGTCTTTTATTTAGAGACTTCCTTGGTGGTCCAGTGAACAAGACTCCAGACTCCCAATGTAGCAGGCATGGGTTCAGGGAACTCACATCCCACATACCACATAGCATGGCCAAAAAATAAATAAATAAGATAAAGTCTTATTTAGTAACTTTAAAATCAGTCCTGTTCTCTGCTTTCCCGACTTCTTGACTAATCTCTTCTAGTAATTATTACAGCTTCCGGAAATGTGAACTTTCTTCTCTCTTACCTGGAGGAAAATATGTTAGAAAGATAGAAAATATGCTCCTAAAAAGGTGAAATTGATGTACAGATAATACACACACCCTCTTCTTTTCTTAACTCATGTTATTTGTACTTATCTTCTCATTTAGAGTAATTGAACTAATGTTTTTTAAAGGCATGTAGATAACAGGAACTTGATTTCTTTTGAATCTGTTCAAGTGAATGAGAACACCTCTTCTTGTGCATGTAAACAGATAACTGTCGTGGTTCTAATGGCCCACATGACGTGGCCCTCAACAAGCTGAATGATGCAAGCGTTAGCATAACTCATAAGCAGAACCCTGGATTCTGGCAGCATTTCTTCAGTGCCATTGTTACAGTTTCTCATTTAGTCTGCAGCTAGGCTTGCAGATAGGTTTGAGTGTTGGTTTGGGTTCCCCTGATAGCTCATCTGCCTTCAATGCATGAGACCCCGGTTCGATTCCTGGGTCAGGAAGATCCGTTGGAGAAGGGATATGCTACCCACTTCAGTATTCTTGGGCTTCCCTTGTGACTCAGCTGGTAAAGAATCTGCCTGCAATGCGGGAAAGCTGAGTTCAGTTCCTGGGTTGGGAATATCCCCTGGAGAAGGGAAAGGCTATCCACTCTAGTATTCTGGCCTGGAGAATTCCATGGACTGTATAGTCCATGGAGTCGCAAAGAGTCGGACACTGAGCGACTTTCACTTTGGGACAATTATTGCCTCTTAGGATAGTATAGCTATTCCCTAAATCTCATGCTCAGGGCTGTTTCTTTACTTTTCTTTTCTTTTTTTTTAACTGCATAATTCATCTCCTAATTTGCTTTCGCCTTGCATTTTGTGTTATAATGCTTCCATGTATCCTTAAAGACTTTCTTCCTTGGTGTAATTATCATTCTCCTGGGACAGAATTTTTGCATCTTGGTGACATATGTACATGCAATCAGTTCCCAGTGAAGAAAATGTGATGAGCTGAACTTCACACACTGATGAGCAACCAGACCATCAGAGACATTTTTAACTAATAAAAAAATAGAGCAAATTTGTTGATATTTCAGAAGAAAAATATAAAAATTTATCATTCATATTTTGTTCCAGTTTATTATTCCTTTTAGAACTGAGTGTCAAAATTCTGATAGTTACCTCCTTTCTGTACAAAGTTAACTCAAGACAAGCATATTTGGACATTTAAATGAGTAATGTTTAGGAATAGGCTTAGCTAAGAGCTTTTTGTGTTGTCTTTTCATATGCCTTTGGCCACTGTAAGTAATGCATATTTTCTAAACTTTTGGATGGCTTTTAATAGGCTAGTGCAGATTCTTTGAAAATAAAAGGAAGAAGGAAGTGAGGGCAGAGAGGGAAGGAGAGGAAAAAGGAAAAAAGGGATCGTAATTTTTCTTAAGAATAATATTTTTCCCCAAAACAAGGAAACATCTACATGTAGATGTCTTTAGTGCAACACTTCTGCTGCCATATTTCTGTTTAAGTATGCTCATTTATTACAGAAATAACAAGATTAAAGTGCTTTAAACAAGATTAAAGCAATATTAATTTTTTTGCTTTAATATTAAAGCAATATTAAAGTATTGCTTTTTATTTGTAAACTTTGTCTCCTTCATCTGTGTTGAGTTGGAAATGCTTTGTAAAATTCTTCAAAAGTCAGTTTTAGCACTTGTATAAATTGTTACCAGTTCCTTTTATCTTCCCATAAGATAATATTGTTTCTTCTGGAAATAATTCAATTCCTACAGCTATATATTATTTCTGAGAATGTGTGTTATATTTATAACCATTTTAAGTTTCCCATTACTCATATTAAGTCTTCCTATTGCTTTCCTCCTTAGAATGATCTGAAGGTGCTAGTTACATCACTGGCTGACCACAAATACATCATTCTGCAGAAGCTGGCGAAAATGTTTGAACAACCCGTGGCAGAGCAAATAGAGGTATTTACGGCTGCAGCTTTTTCCATAAGAGCAAGCACAATGAGTGTATCTGGTTTACTATGAAATTCCACATAGCCGATGGAATATGATGACTTACTGTAGCATTTTTTGTTTGTCATCTGTGTTGTTTTTAAGTGCCAGGTTCACATCAGATTACACTGACTCTGCCACTTACTTCTGTGTGACCAGGAAATGTGAGAGAGGAAAAGGTGTCAGTGACAGATGCTGACCTGAAGGCGTGTGAGATTAGACGTGAGCCTCAATGACATTTGACAGGCAGTCAGACCATCCTGGCAGCGGCACACATGAAGCACTGTGGGTGTTTGGAAGATGGGTTGATTACCTCCAGAAGATGAGTGGGGTCAGGGAGAAATTTTGTCAAGGGAAATTCGAACTGGACTTCGAAGTCTGAACACACAAAGACTGGGAAGAAAGATCAAAGAGCAGAAGAACATCTAGCATAAATGAGCAGAAGAACAGAAGAACATAAATGAGCAGAAGAACATCTAACATAAATGTTAGATCATTCAGGACACTTTGGGAGAAAAGCAAGTAATCCTGTTTGGCTGACTTAGTGAACCAAAGTGACTGAGGGGAAGTAAGGATGGGAAGAGAAAATTTGAGGCAACCTGTGGAGCCTGTTGAATGTCAGAGAATTGGGGCTTGTTCCACGAATGAGTGGTCAGCTTTATTGATTTCATGCTTCATTGGTTAAAACAATAGGCACATACCACCATGTATGTATATTTACTTATTTATCAATTATAAGTGGGTACTGTGTCATAAAGTATACATGCAAATGAGCATTTAAAATGCATGTGGTTGAATATAAATGAAAGACAAAGTGTTTCTCTCTCACTGCTGCTGCTACTGCTAAGTCGCTTCAGTCGTGTTCGACTCTGTGCAACCCCATAGATGGCAGCCACAGACCTCCTTGTTCATTTCTGAGTACTTACACTCACCTCAGAGACCACTGGCAGCGGAAAGTCACTTGGGGTGCTTATAGGCTGAGAGTGAGTGGCAGTGTCATCTCCTGTTTCCAGGTGGTTGGCATGGCAACTCCAGGGTCAGGAAGCAGAGTATCCATCCTGAGGCCTCTCATAGCTGCTCTGAGGAGAAGGAATAAGAATTCAAACTGTCATAGTGGCAGTGAAAACAGGGAAGAGACAAGAAATGGCAAGGATGCTACAAAGAATATCCCATTTCACAAGCTAAGTCGTTATGAAAATGTGTGTTTTAATAGAATGGCATACCTTAATTTTAGCAGACTGCTAATGGCTCTATGGGTAGGCCCTAAGAAATCCCCTGAAATAGAAATCACCATTTGTTCAATTAAATAATCAAGAAATATATCTTTATCTTTGGAATTTACATTGGTTATATCTGTCAATAGTAAAAGTATTAATTGTGATCATACTATCATAAATACATACCATAGAAATCACCCCAAATATTTATAAGAGATCTCTTTTTCTCTTTGACCATTTAAAATAAGTTGCAAAATTATATCTGAATATGTATCTTTCTTTACCATAATTTCACCTGTTGTTTTTTTTAAAGAGATCCCTCATTTTTTCCCAAATTGAAAAATAATTCTTTCATGTCGTATCTCCTACTTGAAAGGACATTAGTTTTTATGTTTTGGCTTGTAATGTTACCTGATTGTAAAAAACAATTTGAGGAGCCCAAAGAATGCTTTGCTTTGAATTTCTAATGTGAAATTTAGGCTAGGTATCATTACAAGTAGCACTTGTACTATTGGCCAACATAACCAATGTAAATTTCAAAGATAAAAAAATCACTCAGTTATTTCATTGAATAAATGGATTGTTACTATAAAACTGTAATAAGTGCTGATTCCATTCCTACCCTCCTTGGGCTGAGGAGGTTAACAGTGGCAGAAGGCAAGGGGATATGTTCGTGTTCTGAGTCATGTCATCCTGACCTAGAACAGACCTAGGTCAGAACCCTGGTGCGCAGCTGTCTCCTGGGATCTCCCTTTTACTGTCGTTCTGAGAATCCCCTTCACCTCTCCCTCCTGCTGGCTCTCGTCTTCCCTGAGTCCACACCACGTCTTCCTCCTTATTGTCTCACTTCCTTGTTTTATCAGTGTACATCCTTGCTAAGAATGGATGCATGCTACATGTATTTTTCAACATTTTCCATGTCTCAAAGTGTTCTAGTACTGTACTCACATTCTGTTGATAACTTGGCTCTTTATAGAATTCTTAGTGGACTCTTTTTATAGAGTTTTGAGGCTTCTCCTGTATTGTTTCCTAACTTCCACTGTTGGCTTGAGGAATGTAAAATTGTTCTGATTCCCAAAGGTCTCAGTGTTCTGAAATTTCATGATGACATGCCTTGGAGAGAGTCTGTTTTATCCTCTGGGCTGAGAATACAGTGGGCTCTTTTGATGTGGCAACTTCATCCTTCCATTCTGAAACATTTTATGAGAGTATTGAAATATTTTGCATCCTTCTGTTTTATTTGTCTCCATTTCTCAAACTCCTTTTAGGCAGATGTTGGATGTTCTGGTCCAGTCTTCTAACTTTCTTATCAAGGGACGTTTCTCTCTTTGTTTTTTTGTTCTACTTTCTGGAGACTTTCTCGGTTTCAGCTCCAAACTTTTCTATTGACTTTTTCGTTTCTACTCTCATGCATTTAATCTTCCTAGAGCTCTTTTCAGGTCTCCAAATGATGTATTCTTTGGTAGTAGTGTCTTATTCTTTTTTAAATCGATGCATTGCCTTCTGTAATCTCCCTAGGTAAATTAATGATTTGGGAGTTGAAGATATTTTGGGAGACTTTAAGGTTTTTGTTTGTTTGTTCATTTTTTCCTGCATAATCTATTTCCCTCAAGGTTGCTTATATTTGTTTGCTTATTTTGGTTTCTATCTTTCATGTTAGAGGCTTTTCCAGGATATGTGGACATGCTGTCTCTTCACATTTAGGATGAGGGAGTAATCAGCTGAATGGGAGTTTCATGAATGGATGGCGCTTGACGATTTTGAGATTTATTGAAGGATAATCTATGTGGGCCATTTGGTGGAGAATCCTTGTCTCAGTTTTTTCCAGATCTTTTCATTTTCTCCCTCCCACCCTCTTCTGTCTGGACAATAGAGACGAGGCTTCAGCACTCTAGGAGATGCGGGAGATCTGCATTCAGCAATCATTGGGCATTTGGTCACTTTATGCCCTTGTTTGCAGTCAAGGACTCAAGCGTCTGGTGCCCCTCAGTTCAGAGACTATCTGTCTTGTTGGGTTGGCCAAAAAGTGCATTGTAATGGAAATATCTGAACATACTTTTTGAGCAATCCAATACCTTCTTCAGAAAATGGAAAGATCCAATGTGAAGTGAGGAAGAGGGTCTGAGAATCTGAGTATTCTTCAAGCATCTTTCCACCAACCCTCGAATTATAGTTAGTGCTCATCCTGCATTTCCCAGAGTTCCTTAGATTCCTTTTGCTTTAATCTGGTGATGAAGAACCCCTGCCATCTTAGAATTCAGCTTTCTCAGATTCCCTAAGTCAATTACTGTGTATCCTTCTGATTTTCAGCTTGCAAACTTTTGTTGGTATCATCTTCTTTCCTTTTTCTTTGCTCTTGTAGATTTACTGGGGGAAAACACACCAGAAAACAAGCAAACAAAATATTGGTGACCCAGGAGATAGAAAATAGGACACATGTGTTCTATCTGCCATCTGGAGTCCGTCTTCTTTTCCTCCTTCAAAGGCAGCTGAGGTTGCTTGTCTTCCAAAAGCCTTCTCTGACTGTTCCAGAATTCACTGCCTGCTCCCAAGTCCTCTCACAGGGAGGAGCAGAAGCAAGTTTAGTACCTAACTGTATTCAGCCTTGTTTCATTTTCTTCTCTTTACTCCAGCTTCCTAAGCAGACTGGAAGCTCCTTGAAGGCCAGGTTGAGGTCTTGCCCTGCTTCAGTAGACCTCACTCTGGGAAGACAAGGCTCAGCTCAGTGGTCACTTCATGATTTACTGCTTGTCCTGCTTTACAATGAGTAAGCTCTCCCTGACCATGCTGTAATGTACTTTCCCCTTTCCTCACTGAATCTCTCTCCAAAGATGCTCAAAACTGCATTTCAGAAAAGTGGAACGTGATCCCCTAGAACATCTTAGGCAAATGCCCTTTTCTAACTTTGTCTTAAAATCATGCTTCTTTTTCAGGTTGCTATTCACCATTTCTCTTATTTGTTCAAGGAAGCCATTGTTCTCCCAATCCTCCACATTAAGCCTTTCCAACCTCCTTACCTTTAAAACATCTGATCTGTAGTATAATAAAGGGCCTTCTTCCCCTTTCTAGATAATAGAGGAACATCATTTTATTGTTGCAAGGAAGATGTTTTAGGTGGAGAAGGAAGGAACAAGTAAGAAGCCACAATAATCATATTATGCATGGGAAATTGTTTATGGGAGTTTTAATGACAAGTCATAAATCCTCCATAGGCAATACAGCAGGCTGAAGATGGGCTAAAGGAATTAGATGCGGGAATCATTGAGTTGAAAAGGCGTGCTGACAAGTTGCAGATTGAGCAGCCTTCCATGCAAGAACTCTCCAAACTCCAGGTACAGTTTTCTACTCATGGCATTCAGCTTCAATGGTACATCCTAATTGGAAGTCAAGAAAAAATAATTATTTTCTCCATTTTTGTCAGGTTTTCTGTAAAATTCATGTCATTTAGGGCCTGATTTTTTCCCAAGTAACTATTAGAACATTTTCTAAAACATTTATCATATTAATATTTAGTACAATAAAATAAATGGACACATTTTGAGATTTACTGAAAGGTAGTCTGTGTGGACTATTTGTTGGAGAACTTTGTGTCAAATCTTTAGGTCTTTTATTGTATTTTTCTTTTACTCTTATGCTTCTAAGATTTTGTGTGTGTGTTATTATTCTGATGGTTAAGCATTATGGTATAATTTATTTGTGGCCTATTGCTTTCTACTCCAGAAAATTTATTAATTGGCAATCTTATTAGATACCTAGAAAACCCTGTATTGTACCATAGCCAAAAAAAGTTTTTAAGGAAAAAATACATAAGCTGATACCTTTTAGAAAGTGTATTTTCTCAAGTGTTCAAAATTATAGTTTATATTTCATACATGGTTGAATGGAAAACAGACATTGTTTCAATTCCAGAACAACAAAACATTAAGCTAGAAGGTAGCTGAAATCCAAACCGACTTCCCCAGTGTCTTCCAGGAGAAGAGAACAACACTTTGAATTGGTGTTTTTAAATCTGGCACCTAGGCAGATAGCTGGTATCAGATTGGTAGGAAGATAATGAGATAGTAAAGCCAACAAAGTGTAGCATCTGATAACACAGATAATTTATATTAAGAAAAAAATGTGCATATATTAGTTTTTCTGCACTGTTGAGTCCAATATAGGGTTAAAATTCTTTTGAGAAAATAAAATACCTCTTATTTTAAAAGAACATTTTTATTTCAACTGTCTCATTCCATTATCTAAGATTTCATAATGTGATGAGCCCACGGCCCCCACTCTGTCCTTCTGAGATAGTTTTCCGACAGTACTCAAATGTCAGGTGTAAGAGTCAAGCGTCATAGCTGTAAATAGGCATTAAAGTTGAACTTTTCCAGATTGAGCCATTTTGGCCTACTCAGCCTTAATATGATACATTAATCAGGTCCATATGGCTCAAATAAATTTTGTTTTTGGTGTATCATCGTCTACTAAAATGTCTTTCCAGTTAAATAGTTATTTATTTACTCCACCACATTTGGCAAAAAAACCCACCAGAAAACATTGCCTTTTTAAGTTTAAAGTCTTTCTGCCCACTTGAAACTGCTGTTTCTGAAGCTCTTTATTTAAGGAATAGTCTCAGATCTGCTTATTACTTAAGCAGACCCAATGTTAAGGATACTCTATTCAGTTACTTCAAAATTAGAAAATTTGAGAGCATGATAAAAATTAGGACTGCGTTCTCCATGACATGTCCCTTTGCTGCAAGAACAGCTTTTCAGCATTTTAAACCTCCATCAATTATTGACATTCTGTGAGGACAGGTGTCAGACGTACCCCGTGTAGAGTGAATTTGAATTGAACATGAGTTTTATCTGTTTCTTAGGACATGTATGATGAGCTCATGATGACTATTGGCTCCCGGCGGAGCGGGCTGAACCAAAATCTTGCCCTCAAGAGTCAGTATGAAAGAGCCTTGCAGGATCTGGCCGACCTACTGGAAACAGGACGAGAAAAGACAGCAGGAGACCAGAAAATTATCGTGTCTTCCAAAGAGGAAATCCAACAACTACTTGATAAACATAAGGTTATATATATATGTATAAAACGGAAAATGTCCTTAAATACATGCTCTTTTGGTTGCCATAGTCCTCATGAGTTTCTTCTTGGGGACAACAAATGCTTTTACTACATAACCAAACTTGGTAGACCTGATATTGTTCCACCAGTATGTACAATAACCAACCTCAGGTTAGACCCTGTTCCCTTCATACTAAGCACACGCTTAGTATGCATGTGCGTTGTCATGTCCAACCCTTTGCGACCCTATGGACCATAGACTGTCAGGCTCCTCTGTCCATGGAATGCCTGTTTAATTCAGAAACACAAATTGCATTATTAGTAACATTAAAAAAATAAAGGTTTTGCCACTTCAAAGACTCATCTTCTCAGACAGTGGAAATTTCTCATAGGGAAGCTTTTAAAATTCCCTTGGATTATAGATGGTTGACATTCTACCTTTATGTAGCTCTTTGGTGACTTATAAAGGTAGATTTGGGTTTGGGGGTGGGGGCAGAGAACTATACTTCATGCTATTTTTCCCAGAGGTTTTTGTCCAAAACTTTGTGATTTATTAAAACCTTATCATTTGGCTTTGAAAACAGTGCTTTAAAGTCAACAGCTGGTTTTTCTCAAAAAATCTTTGACCATAGCAATAAAATATCATCCTGAGTTATTCCAGAGGGGAAATTGGGATCAATGAGTATAAATAACAAAGAAATAAAGCTCAATAGATGAAGAACTCTAAACGGATAGGCTGCCATTGAACTGATAGCCCTCCTGGCCAGAAGTCCGTCCAAGGCTGTCGGGGGAGACGGAGTTGTGAAACAAGTATCAGCTTTCTGCGAATGTTGGGCTAAGTGACCTCCAGGTTCTCTTCCAACTTGGAGATTCTATGATATCATAACTGTCCGTTAAAAATAATGGTTCTAGTTCCTCTTGACCAGACCATTTTCTGAGGGAGAGCTCTGCGTGAGTGGCTCAGAGTCTGAAATGGGAAGTTAAAACTACCTCCCTCTTAGGGCTGTGATAAGGATTCAACAAGTTACTCACTGGAGTGTTTATATTGCCCAGCACATAGTACACACTCAGCGTTAGCTGATGTTGTCAATTCCCAATCGTAGTTCCACCTTGGTGCTGGGAACAGGAAATGAGATAGCCCTCTTCTATCCTCTGGGGGAGCTTCCCAGGTGGCATGCATAAAGAACCTGCCTGCCAATGCCGGAGACATAAAAGATGTGAGTTTGATCCCTGGGTCGGGAAGATCCCCTGGAGGAGGGGATGGAAATCCACTCCAGTATTCTTGCCTGGAGAATCCGACAGACAGAGGAGCCTGGTGGGCTACGGTCCATAGCGTCACAAAGAGTCGGACACAATTGAAGTAACTTAGCACACATCCTCTGGGGACATTTCCGTATAGAAAGTAACATTTTGAAATGCATTTGTAGGGCTGTGCAAGGCCTACAGTTCTACTGTGTGTAGGCATTTCATGAGGGAAATTTAAATATATTGATGCCAATCAGTGTGTGTCCAGTTAAGCTTGGCATTGAGTATAAAGTACAACAAATGCTCTGAGAATTCAAAGGGACAGAGCTCCAGCCCCACCCTGGAGGAAGGGAAGTTGAGACATTGTCAGGGGTGGGCATTGCAGGAAGCAGAGCGTGAGCAGAGGCTGAAGGTGGGGGATAGGCGCTGATGTGTCCCAGGGCCAAGGGAGGCCAGTCTGTGTGGTGGCAGAAGCGAGTGTCCACCCAGATGGTACAGGGATTAGGAGCTGAGAGGGCGGATGAGTTTTTTAGCAGCTGATCCTGTGTGATGGGTTCTATTTGGGGGCCAGAGTACCTGCAGCTCAGCATTGTGTAGGTGCTTTGAGTGAGGGGCCTGGAGAGGCCAATCAGGAGACTAGAGCTCCCCCGCCCCTGCACAAGGCTGTGGGTGCCTGGGTGAGTGGAGGCTAGCAGGGGAGGACCACTGTTGCCCAGGGATTGGCTGAGCTCCAGCAGCTTCCGGGTTTGAAGCGGTTTTTATCATTAGGTAGTAAACGCATGAGTTGCTGACCCCTTTCTATCTGAAAAATTGCAGGAATACTTTCAGGGTCTGGAATCTCACATGATCTTGACCGAAACCCTCTTCAGAAAGATCATCAGCTTTGCAGTCCCACGGGAAACTCAGTTCCACACAGACCTGATGGCGCAGGCTTCCGCCGTGCTCAAAGGGGCTCACAAGAGGGGTGTGGAGCTGGAGTACATCCTCGAGGTGAGGCCTCCCCTTCAGCACGCTCCGGCTGCTCGGCAGACCCGGCAGGAGAAACGTCTTCATTCCTGTGATTTGTCTCTTATGACATGGAGACATCACAGACTGGGCATCACATGTGGTGTGTGCCCTCACGTTTCCCGTTTACATTTAGGTAAAAGCTGTGCCTTTCTGTAAGTTCAGTCAGAAGAAGACTGTTTCCAGAATGGGCATGGTGATATTTACAGTCTTGATAGACTTGCCTTTGCTATAAATTATTGAAGAAGACTTCACATGGTTAAAAAAAATTTTTTTCCAATTAAAAAAAAAATTTTTTAGAATAAGTGATTTGAAATTTCTTCTTAATAGACTGTCTATACTGTATATTCATATTTCTTAACTGTCTGTGTCGGTTTTTTATCTGCAAATGTGAAGTATTTAGTTCACTTACTCTGGGAAGTTAACAAGCCTGTTCCTTTCACTTAAGATTTTGGTTTATCCTCACTGCGGGGAAGGATGAAACCATACATTTCAGATGCCTACTGTGTTCAGACGTGCTGCATATATTATTCTATTTAAGCCTCACAATGGACAAGGCTGTTGGTATCGTCACCATTTCTTTTAATGTTGAAAGTGAGGTTCGGAGGCGTGCAGTAATTTGCCCAGGTCTTACAGCTGCTTAGCTGCAGATATGAGAGCCGTGCGCGGTGCTTTGCAGGGTGACTTTCTGATGACTTCCTTCAAAGCCATCTTTTGCTTCCCAGAGCAAAGCCCCAACGCAGGCATCTTGGACATATCTTTGAAGGACTCCATCAGGTGCATGTGTCCCCACAGAAAGGATGCTGTTCTTTAGTGAGGGTCTTCAGCTCACACACTGATGTTGTGTTTCTAGACATGGTCCCAACTGGAGAAGGAGCATGGGGAGCTTAGCCGGCAGCTGGAGGTGGTGGAGAGCAGCACCCCAAGTGTGGGTTTGGTGGAGGAGAGTGAAGACAGGCTTATCGACCGGATCGCACTCTACCAGGTCAGCGTCCAGATGATAGCGTGGTGTAAGAAGTTGCCACATCGCTTTCTGAAGCTTTCCCATGGTTTTAACAGATCTACTCAAAGTTTCAATCCAATATTTTGTTAAGTACTTTTACTTTCAGTGTTTGTTTCATAATAGAACATAAAAAGATCTTCTTTTATTAAATGAGAGCCCCTTTTGAAAATGTAGCCTTCAGCAAGTGTTTCCACTTGTTATGTTGAAGTCTCACTGTCTTGAAATAATTACAGATAGTTGTTTTATGATAGAGCATCAAAAAGCACCCCCACTTTTTTTTCTCATTTTTAATGAGAGAGAGCTCTTTTTGAAAATTCACCCTCCACCAAGCATTACTTTGTACTTTTTTGTTGGTGTCACACTATTCTTAAAATAATGATACGTCAATAGTTTTAAGTACCCTCAAAGTTATATACTTAGATATAGAAACATCATGAAGTAGAAACTTCAGTGTAAATAGCTGAAATCTGACTAATGGGTAAGGGGAACATTATGGAGAAATTATAATGTTTAGGGTGAAAAATTGCATTATCTGAACTTTGACTTGGTATGTTCAATCATTTTAGCATTTGAAATCCAGCCTTAATGAATACCAGCCCAAATTATATCAGGTAATAGATGATGGAAAACGACTTCTGATATCTGTTAGCTGCTCAGATCTGGAAAGCCAGCTAAATCAACTTGGAGAACACTGGTTAAATGATACCAACAAAGTGTCTAAGGAACTTCACAGATTGGAAACAATATTGAAACACTGGACCAGGTAATGCTTGGGCAAATTTTTAAATTACTGCTGCAGTGTTTATAAGGCTGTTGGGCCTCCGAGTTGAAAAAGATGTGGTCCCTCAAGGAACATACCACAGAGTTTGGAAAAGAAAGCCAAACACAAAGCTTCCAATTGGATTCTTGCATAATTGTATAAACATGTACTTAAAAAAAGGGTGAGGGAGACAGGCATTATGCAATATGTCTAACCTTTGAGCTGTCATCTCCCCTGCCTATCGATGCACATGGGTGGTCACAGTAAATCTTAGAAGGAGAGAAAGAAGAGAGAGTGTGTTTTGAAAAGATAGAGTTTTCCTTGAGGGCAATAGAAGGTAGTCAATAGAGGTGGAAGGTTGATTTTATATAACGAAATCCTTGTTTTTATGCCACCTTTATGTCTAAGAACTTTAACAATCATCTAATATTTTCTCAGTAGGTAGCCTCAATGTGAAGGAGTAGGAGAAAGATATTTTTTTAATTTTCAGGTTAGACTTGGGAATACTGAAACACAGAGAGACTGACCCTCTTAAGGTATGGATATTAAGAGAAGGGAATTTGAGAGTGTCAGCCCAGGGCATGATTCTCCCCAATCCTGACCTGTCTCCTTTTAAAATTAGCATTGGCGAATAACATAGGTTAGCATAAAGTTCGG
This sequence comes from Cephalophus harveyi, assembly GCA_006410635.1. Classification (NCBI taxonomy): domain Eukaryota; kingdom Metazoa; phylum Chordata; class Mammalia; order Artiodactyla; family Bovidae; genus Cephalophus; species Cephalophus harveyi. The sequence goes on along the minus strand of SJYT01004566.1, from coordinate 106,984 downwards.
ATTGGATGTTTACTTAATAGGCTTATTATTATCCTTACAGATATCAAAGTGAATCTGCAGATCTAATCCATTGGTTACAGTCTGCAAAAGACAGGCTAGAATTTTGGACTCAACAATCTGTGACAGTCCCACAAGAACTGGAAATGGTCCGTGATCACCTGAATGGTTTTCTGGTAAGCTTAAGAATCTAAAGCATTTGATTCAGTTTTACTGTTTTCAGGCCTTTAGGTAAAACCTGACTTAACACCAGTAAAAAGATCAGCTGTCAATGGATGTAGTTAGTAAGTCAAGCTATAGAGAATTTGTCATTGTTAACTCTGTGTGTTCAATAATTATGCAAAATACTAAGCCTCCACATTATCTCTTTAGAGTAGTGTCTAAGGAAGGTTGGCTTTCATGCAGGGCAAGGGTCTGTTGCTTTTATTTTCCTCAGAGTGCTTAATATCGCCACTCTCCTTCAAGATGGAAAGAAAAAACTTTGTGTAATAAGTTAGTCTCTTTCTGTAAATGTAAGGTCTGGCGACTTAATCCTGATTTGACTATTGGTACTTCTAGGAGTTTTCCAAAGAGGTGGATGCCAAGTCCACGCTAAAATCGTCTGTTCTGAGCACTGGAAATCAGCTTCTTCGATTAAAGAAAGTGGACACAGCTGCCTTGCGTTCTGAGCTGTCCCACATTGATGGCCAGTGGAATGATCTGCTGACAAATATTCCTACTGTACAGGAAAAGCTTCACCAGGTACAGAAATAATCATCAGTTTAATTGTTCATAACTGATGTAAGTGGTATTAGATGGAAAAGTATATTTATCTGCTTTTGCTCACAAATTTAAATCAGCTATGTCTTGGACACCCTGTCTTTTATGTCTTCCCTTATATTGCATATTAATATTGCTAGACATAAAATAGATAACCCAAAAGAACCTACGGTATAGCACAGGGAGCCTCATTCAATATTCTGTAATGACCTGTATGGAAAGAATCTAAAAAAGAGTGAATGTGTTATCTGTATAACTGACTCACTTTGCTTTTCAGTAGAAGGTAACACAACATTGTAAATCAATGTGCCCCATGCCCCCAAAAAAGAAAAGAGTGAATGATTCTACAAATGCCCAATCTACAAATTCCCTGTCTTCCAACGGCTTCTTTATTGTGTGTGTTAGAATCCTTGTCTGTCCATGTTTAAATTATTTGTTTTCTCATAAATAAAATGAGAGTGACCATGCCTCTCTCAAAAAGTAAGTAGTTATGAAGATTTAATAATAGTATATGTGAAAGTGAAAGTTGCTCAGTTGTGTCTTACTCTTTGCAACCCCATGGACTATACAGTCCATGGAATTCTCCAGGCCAGAATACTGGAGTGGATAGCTGTTCCCTTCTTCAGGGATCAAACCCAGGTCTCCCGCATTGCAGGCGGATTCTTTACCAGCTGAGCCAGAAGGGAAGCCCAATAGTATATGTAAAAGACCTATATTCTTACCTACAATAGAGCTGACATGCAACAAATAGAGTAAGGAAAAGTAAGCAGTTTCCTTATTTGGAAATATGCTTCTTAGTGCTGACCTCCCAGCTATTTTATCTGTATCTCTCTTTGACATTCATCACTGTGTAAAAGGTGTGTTTCATATAAATGTCCCATCCCTCCTAAACAGTGGCTGAACATTTCTAGAGGGCAGGAAACATCTCACATTGCCTTCTATATCTTTCTGCACTACCTAGAAGTCCATAAATATTTTAAATGATTGCTTTTGTCCCCCTAATCCTTCTAAGTATCTGCATAAATGTTTGATATGTTAAGGAAGATTCAGGATTCCAAGTATATTTTAGTGAAAGATGGAGGAAATTGGCTATACTCTTCGGAACAAATATCAGAGTGCCAAAAATCTAGAAAATGATAGTTTGTCGTGTGGTGGTATTTTTCTTCCTTCTTTGAACATTCCTGAGTCGTAATACACAGAGATTTTACAAGATAATTAATAAAATACATCTGTTGAATGTTTTGTAGTTATGTTTTTTAATACTCATAAAACTAGCTATAAAATAAAAATAATATTTTCTTCTTGCTGATGTTTTGATTAATTAGGTAGTCTTAATGCAATGTTTATAGTATTCGATGTCAAGAGAACAGAAGAGAACTATTGCTGTTCAGTGTTTGCCTGATGTTTAATTTCCAGCTTCTAACGAGGTTAATATCCAAAAATGTCATTAAGAAGTGTTACTCTGTTGGTGCTTTAGTAGGAATTAATAGAATTTTAAGTTAACAGAAATCAGTTTGAATTTTAACATTGTGACTTGCTCTATCTCTGACGTGGGCAGCTCCAAATGGATAAACTGCCTTCTCGCCACGCCATTTCTGAAGTCATGACTTGGATTTCTCTTATGGAAAGTGGTATTCAAAAGGATGAAGAGAATATTAAAAATTCCATCGGTTACAAGACAATTCATGAGTACCTTCAGAAATATAAGGTAATTAAACATTCTTGTTTGCTTCTGGCTTTTTGTGTTTTAGGACTGCTTTATTGGAAGAAACTCAAAAACTCAAGTTATAGAAATCAGGTCTGAAAGTGTGTGCTTCATATATAGTGGCCAGAGAGGTTTCCGATAGTAAGAAGACTGACTCCCTCGTTATGGGCATAGGAGCGTCGTCCGGTATTAGGACAAAATTTTGAATAAGATTTTGTGTCATTTTAAGAAGTCCTAAAAATGAATACTATAATTTATTTATATTATATATAATTATGTAGTTTGTCCAATTCTACTTACTCTTCCTAAAAAATATATATATTTATACTCAGGTTTTCCCTGATGGCGTAGATGGTAAAGAATCTGTCTGCAATGTAGGAGACCTGGGTTTGATCCCTGGGTCGGGAATATCCTTTGGAGAAGGGCATGGCAACCTACTCCAGTATTTTCACCTGGAGAATTCCATGGACAGAGAAGCCTGGTGGGCTATAGTCCATGGGGTCGCAAAAAGTCAGACACCACTGAGCAACTAACATACACACACATATTTAAACTCAATATATCTATATGTTCAAATTTTCACAAATTTAAATTCGATATATTTATACATTCAAAATGTATTAAATCAGTTTATATTCAGTATATTCATATGTTGCATATTTACATATATATTCAACTTCTGAAAATAATAGATTATATTAATATATACAGACTGTGCCATTTGGACTAAAATCATGGAAGTGATAATATTCATCTTAAGCTTGCTTAAGGCTTTCCAACTCCTGGTAAAATATAAAAAAGTGAAAGTCACGTCCAACTCTTTGCAACCGCATGGGCTATATGGTCCATGGAATTCTCGGCCAGAATACTGGAGTGGGTAGCCTTTTCCTTCTCCAGGGGATCTTCCCAACCCAGGGATCAAACCCAGGTCTCCTGCATTGCAGGTGGAATCTTTACCAGCTGAGCCACAAGGGAAGCCCAAGAATACTGAAATGGGTAGCCTATTCCTCTCCAGTGGATCTTCCTAACCCAGGAATTGAACCAGGGTCTCTTACATTGCAGGTGGATTCTTTACCAACTGAGCTATCAAGGAAGCTGTTATGTATAAAATCATATAAGAAATGTATACATATAACCTTATTTTCTTATTTTCTCCTTTCCCTTTTCAGGGTTTTCAGATTGACATTAACTGTAAGCAGCTGACTGTTGATTTTGTGAACCAGTCTGTGCTACAGATCAGCAGTCAGGACGTGGAAAGTAAACGCAGCGACAAGACTGATTTTGCTGAGCGACTTGGAGCAATGAATAAAAGCTGGCAAATCCTGCAGAGTCTGGTCACTGAGAAGGTGAGCCAGACATTCCTTGTTGTCAATGTTTCATGAAAACTCCAAGAACAGGTATAGTCGGTAGAGAAAACTCATTCCACAAAGTAGTATGGCTCCACTGGGCATAGGACTGCTTCTGAAGGGATAGATCCTGGAGGTTCTCATTTCAACTGTTCTTCAGCCTTGTTCATTATTTTGTTTCTGTACCCTCTTCTCTTTGAATATTTTATATTGTTTTCCTTTATTTAAGGTCTTAATATCTTTTTCCTTTGCTTCAAAGTTGACTTAAGTTCTTTACTTGTTTACCAATAATAGTCATTGATTTACACTCTTTAGCATTCATTCTTAATCATAGATACAATGAACTTTTTTTTTTAAGAATTCTTAATCTGGAGGAAATAATGATCTGCCAATAATTGGATTCTAAAACAAAATTGCAAATTTTGTTATGTTTGTTCAGATTCAGTTGTTGGAAGGCTTATTGGAATCTTGGTCAGAATATGAAAATAACGTACAGTGTCTGAAAACGTGGTTTGAAACCCAGGAAAAGAGACTGAAACAACAACATCGCATTGGAGACCAGGCTTCAGTTCAGAACGCGATGAAAGACTGTCAGGTAACTTGTCTGAGTGGCGGACAAGCACCCTTCACACTTTGATGGCGTACACCAAATTTGCAAGTCATGACAATTGAGAGTTACATATTAAAAAATGCTGCATTTGGTAACAAATTTCTCTGATTACATGAATTATAATGTTTTCCACCTAGTAGGTTTTTTTCCACCTGTTTTTATAAATTTGAATTTATGAATAGAGAATGGTTCTAACCCCCCATACTGATCATTCGGGCTTCCCAGGTAACACAATGCAAAGAATCCACCTGGCAGGGCAGGAGACACAAGACACACGGATTTGATGCCAGGGTCAGAAAGATCCCCTGGAGTGGGAAGTGGCAACCCACTCCAGTTTTCTTGCTTGGAAAATTCCATGGACAAAGGAGCAGGGCTGGCTACAGTCCCTGGGGTCACAAAGAGTATCGGGTAGGACTGAAGCGAGCGAGCACGCACACACACACTTCCTTAAGAAGCGCTTCTCTCACCTTCTCTTTCCTGTATAAATGGAAGTCAGCATTAGAGGCTTGATTGAATTCTGGTTCAATCAAGTGCTTCCCAGGGGACAGTGTTGCCCCCGCTACTGCGTCCCATCAGAAAGACCAGACAGCGCCTGCTTATTCCACAGTTAGTGATAAGGATGTTGGTTCAGGTGGAGTGGGCTAGCTAAATGTTTTCCAGTGACTTGGGACTCCTTAATATTTCCTTAGGGATTCTTATTTATATGAAAGAAATATAAGCTATTACAGTTAATGCTGTAATTTAAAAAAAAGTTCAGTAATTTATGTGTTACAGATTAGCTGTGATGGTTCTCTATAGTATTTCCTAAGGATAGTTGAAGACTTAAACTGTGAAGCAATTCTACAGAAATGCTCCTTACCCTAAATCTGTTTTTCTATTTCAGCTTTCAAAAAGCCCTTCCTAATGATCTTCCCTTGAAACAATGTTTTTTCTTCCAGGGGGTATATGTAAAGAGATATATTTAAGCTCTCAATCAAAGCCTTTTGGTTCACAAAAGAGCACGGGCTTTTGTACTGGGCTGACAAGCTAATGAAGTACAATTTTGAGGGTGCATGAAAATGGCAAAGGAAACTATCATACAGAGAAATAGTTTGAAAAAAAAAACAAAAAACTTCACATCATAAGATGGGTGTGTAGGGACTTCCTTGGTGGTTCATGATTCCACTGCAGGGGACACTGACTGGTTCCATCCCTGGGCAAGGAACTAAAGTCACACATGCCTTGTGGCATGCCGCCACACCCCCCACATACCCCTCTCCCTGCAAAATAAGATGGTGTGTAAAAGATGGAGACCAGAAACATGCATTAGCTAGTCTCATTGTCTTTCCAATTTTCCAGGGTCCAGTAGTGTTTTTAACTTAGGCTATCAATTCTAAAATGTACAAGTAAGCCAGAATTTCAGAATTTTACTTTGAAGGATGACTTCCTCAATTAAAGTGCTTTTATTAAAATTAAAACATAACTTCAGAATGAACATGAGAAAGATGAGTGCTTCCTTAAGACCTTGTTGTAATAACCTTGACTATGGAAAGACTGAAATTATAGGTTAGCTTTCCTTTTCCTTTGTTTTTCCTTCTTCCTTCTCCTCGTTTATTTGTTTCTGGCTTGCTATTTTTTGTTCTCCTTAATTATTTTTCTTCTGCCATTTTCCATTTTCTTTTTATGTAATGTCTTCTGTTTAACAGAGAGAGAGAGGAGATTGCTAGATGGAAAATATAGCAGAAACTTGACCAAGTTTTACTCCTTTTCCGACCCAAATTTTAGTCTCCCAGAGGGTCACACCAGGCAGTGTCAAAAAGAAAGCGTCATGTGTGGTTGAAAGGACTTTACCCCAGTGCCAATTCATGATTTCAAATGAAAAGTCATTTTTAAAACCAAAACAGAATTAAAGTAGCCCACATTTATTTTGGGGTATCACAGATAAATCACAATAGCCTAACTGGCAAGTTCCACTTGACAACACCACAAACCTTGGTGAAAATTTATTGTCATTCTTGAGAAATTTTTCCTCTGGACCAAAGTATAGAATTCAAGCCAGCATACTTACATTGGTGACTGGATTCAAGCTTTATTTTGTTTAAAAGGTCTTGGATATTTTTTTTACTTTTCCAGGAGTAATTTATGAACTCAAACCAACCTAAAAACTGATATTTCTGAATTAGCCCAAGTTAAGAATGATTTATTATAGCAAAAAATGTTAGTTTGGGCTTTTCCCTTCATTGATCAGAAACAGAATCATCTTTTAATTATTATTGGAGAGAAATGAAAACATACCTTTGTTTTGCACGAAATATATATTTCATTCCTGTTTCTCTCCTGGGTTGTGCTTTTATGCCAACATAAATGTGCAGGACACTTTTGAGATGTGTTTCTAAGCAATGGATCATTTATTTAATATTGCTCACTTAAAACACTAACATCTATGGATAAATGAGAATAAGTTTAATTCTAGTGGTTGAATTTTAGAATAATACTAAAGACATGTTGGAAGGATTATTTGGTTATGTAATCCTTTAGAGAAGTAGAGAAAAAAAAAATCCTTAAATAGTAAAGTTGATTATGTTTTCTTCACTGTATATAGGACCTGTAACCCTACTAATCATTATGTTCATTCTCAGGTTAATTATCAAAGCTGTCAACAGACTTGCACAATTATAAATCATAAATAAAAGACCAGTTATTAAAAATTATCTCTTTAGGCTACTGACTGCAAGAACTTCTAATTAATACATCAAGACAAAAATAGCTTCCTAATAATTAAGGAGGGAAAAATAAATAAATTTGCACTGAAACAAAGCAGATTAACAAATGGCTAAATAAAATAATACTCTTATATTTGCCTAGTTTTTAACAGCTTAAAAAGGGTTTCATAGATATATTTATCCAATGTTATCTCTTTGAGGTGAGCCAAATGTATTATTATTCCTATTTTGTACATAAGGTCGAGGGCTTCCCAGGTGGCACAGTGCTAAAGAATCCACCTGCCAGTGCAGGAGACATAGGAGACTTAGGTTCAATCCCTGAGTCAGGAATATCCCCTGAAGGAGGGCATGACAACCTGCTCTAGTATTCTTGCCTGAAAAATTCTATGGACAGGGGAGCCTGGTAGGCTACAGTCCATCCTGAGGTTGCAAAGAGTTGGACATGACTGAGCGACTGAGCACACACACAGACACACAGAGAGTGATGAAAAGATTGGACCACACAGAAACAAAAACTAAAGGGGAACATTTAAAGTAAAACAGACCAGGACGTTACCCTACCCATGCCCATACCACTACCCATGACTGATAGAGTGATCCATGTGTGGATCATGACAGGGAGGTGGAAATCTTTTTCACAGAACTGAGACATTATCCAAGCTTAAAATATTTTTCAGTTTTCTTCATTCTGAGCCCTGAAGCCTACACATCTGCATACCTAGTTCTGGGGATGTACTTCTGAATATGCTCATATAACCAGGTCTCCATATACTACAGCTACCCACATCACTCCAACGTAGGTTTACACCTTCTCCAAGGCTCCTGTCCAGTGACCTGCCTTCAGCACTGAGCTGGGAGTCAGTAGGCTCAAAAGTCTTGGGTTCTAATTCTGCTTCTGGCTTTTCTGTGACCTGAAACAGGTTGTATGACTTAAATCTCTCACTTGTTCATCCATAAAATGTTGATAGCAGTCTCAACCTGGCTCAAGGTGCTTTCAAAATTCTCTAATGAATTTAAAATATGAGTTAGGATTATGGTTAAGTATGATCTCTATATCATCATCTCATTTTCTTTTTAGAATGTTTCATGATGGTGGTGGAGATGGTTTAGTCACTAAGTTGTGTCTGATTCTTATGAACCCATGGACTATAGCCCACCAAGCTCCTCTGTTCATGAAACTTTGCAGGCAAGAATACTGGACTGGGTTGCCATTTCCTTCTCCAGGGGATCTTCCTGACCCAGGGATTGAACCAGGATCTCCTACATTGCAGGCAGTCTCCTACACTGTAGGCCGATTCTTTACCAATTAAGCTACCAGGAAAGCCCGGACATTTCATGCTGACCATTATAAATGCAAATCCTAAGGAAGATGAGGATTTGACTCATGAAAAAAAGCCCATACAACCTATCTGAATCACTTGAATCAGAGTATTTTAGGGAGAAAGGGAGGTTGATGGAGACTCTTGTTTCTTTCATTTGAAGAAACTGAGACCCTATGGGAGTTTCTCACTTGCATGAAGGGGAACTAAATCTCAGATGCTGGGGTCCAGAACACCATTCTATCACATTTCATTCCAGAGGCTAGGACTGTGAAACTTTTCCAATAGCAAGATAAATGAATTTAAGGATATAAGTCATGTTACCATTTCCAACATATATTTCTTCTCTTGTTGCTTGTTGAAAAAAAATTCTGTATTGCCATTCCCTTATCTAGTATGTAATCAAACTTTGTATTTTTTAAGTTACACTCACCTCTCATGGAATGAGAAGAGAATTTTAAAAATTTAAATGTAGGAAGAAATATCATTCTGGCCACTCTCTCCTGAGAACAATAAGCTTTTTGGATTAGTAAAAGGTTTTTTGGGGTATGAGACTATCATGGCTCAATGTCAGTGCACCCCAGAGTTCCATAATAGAATAATTTAAAATGACTATTTCTTCATCTTTCAGGATCTGGAAGACTTGATTAAAGCAAAAGAGAAAGAGGTAGAGAAAATTGAGCAGAATGGACTTGCTTTGGTTCAGAACAAGAAAGAAGAAGTCTCTGGCATTGTCAGGAGCACGCTTCAGGAGCTCAACCAAACTTGGGCAAATTTAGACCACATGGTAATGTTGCTTGTGGAGAGTTGGCTCCAAGACCACGCTTACCATCTTGTGTCCAAATGTGAATGTGATGTGGGCTTTGATTTTCGTAAAGTAACTGAAGAAATAATCACTGAATCTAAACAGCATGTATTTATACTGTTAAGTCCACTTTGTTAACCTTTCAAAAAGAGTCTAGCTTCAGATGTTTCCTAAAATTAACATTATTATGGACATTCCTTTCTCAATAATCTTGTCTATTCAGGGTCCATCAATACCATTTAGGCACAGATGGCTCTCAAATGTGTATACTCAGGTGGAACTTCTCCCCTAAACTCAGTCAGAGACAGAAAAGAGGGAAGTCCTCTCTCAACGTCCCCACTCACAGGGCCGGTAGACATCTCAAGCTTCCTCCCAACTCCTATCAGTCCCCCTCACACCTACGCTTTCCACCATCCCAGTTCATGACAACTCTACCCATCCAGTAGCATGGGCTGAAACCCTTGGAGTCATTCTTCATTCCCCTCTTTCTCTCAGACCCACCTCTAGTCCATCAGCAATCTTGTCAGCCCTGTTTCAGGACAGACTAGAATCTGACCTCTGTCCCTATCTGTGCAGCTAACACCTAGGTCTAAGTCACCTCTTCATCCCTCAGTTTCCTCATCTGTAAGATGAGTTAAGATTCCATCTACCTCAAAGGTTGTTACCAGGATAAAATGGGTTAATGAATTTAAAACACTCAGTTAATATGTTTCCTAAATGGTGATGCTAAATATATTGATCTTTTATCACATATATATATATTTTATAAACAATATATAATATATATACATATTATTCATATAAATATATACATATATTCATATAAATATATACATATAAATATGTACATATATTCATATAAATATGTACATATATTCATATAAATATATATAGATACTCTGGGCTCAGATCATGAACTCCTTATTACAAAATTCAGACTTAAATTGAAGACAGTAGGGAAAACCATTAGACCATTCAAATGTGATCTAAATCAAATCCCTTATAATTATACAGTGGAAGTGACAAATAGATTCAAGGGATTAGATCTGAAGAACTATGGATGGACGTTTGTCGCATTGTACAGAAGGTGGTGACCAAAACCATCCCCAAGAAAAAAATATACAAAAAGGCAAGATAGTTGTCTGAGGAGGCCTTACAAATAGCTGAGAAAAGAAGAGAATCGAAAGGCAAAGGAGAAAAGGAAAGACACACCCATCTGAATGCAGAGTTCCAAAGAATAACAAGGAGAGATAAGAAAATCTTCCTCAGTGATCACAGCAAAGATATAGAGGAAAACAATACAATGGGGAAGACTGGAGATCTCTTTAAGAAAATTAGAGATACCAAGGGAACATTTCATGCAAAGATGGGCACAATAAAGACAGAAACAGTATGGACCCAACAGAAGCAGAAGATGTTAAGAAGAGAACTATACAGAGAATATGCCTATACAAACTATACAAGAATACATCAAAGAACTATACAGAAAAGATCTTCATCACCCAGGTAACCATGATGGTGTGATCACTCACCTAGAGCCAGACATCCTGGAATGTGAAGTTAAGTGGGTCTTAGGAGGCATCACTACAAACAAAGCTAGTGGAGGTGATGGAATTCCAGTTAAGCTGTTTCAAATCCTGAAAGATGATGCTGTGAAAGTGCTGCACTCAGTATGCCAGCAAATTTGGAAAAGTCATCAGTGGCCACAGGACTGGAAAAGGTCAGTTTTCATTCCATTACCAAAGAAAGGCAAAACCAAAGAATGTTCAAACTACCACACAATTGAGCTCATCTCACACACTAGCCAAGTAATGCTCAAAATTCTCCAAGCAAGGCTTCAACAATACGTAAACTGAGAACTTCCAGATGGTCAAGCTGGATTTAGAAAAGGCAGAGGAACCAGAGATCAAATTTCCAACATCCATTGGATCATAGAAAAAGCAGGAGAGTTCCAGAAAAACATCTGCTTTATTGACTACACCAAAGCCTTTGACTGTGCGGATCACTACAAACTGTGGAAAATTCTTCAAGAGACAGGAATACCAGACCACCTTACATGCCTCCTGAGAAATCTGTAGTCAGGTCAAGAAGCAACAGTTAGAACCTGACATGAAACAACAGGCTGGTTCCACACTGAAAAAGGAATATGTCAAGTCTGTATGGTGTCACCCTGCTTATTTACCTTAAGTGCAGAGTACGTCATGCAAAAGTGTGGACTGGATGAAGCACAAGCTGGAATTGAGATTGCAGGGAGAAATATGAATAACCTCAGATATGTAGATGACACCACCCTTATGGCAGAAAGTGAAGAAGAAGTGAAGAGTCTCTTGATGAAAGTGAAAGAGGAGAGTGAAAAAACTGGCTTAAAACTCAGCATTTAGAAAACAAAGATCATGTCATCCAGTTCATTATTTCATGGCAAATAGATTGGAAAGCAGTGGAAACAGTGACAAGACTTTATTTCTTGGGCTCCAAAATCACTGCAGATGGTGACTGTAGCCATGAAATTAAAAAACGCTTGCTCCTTGGAAGAAAACCTATGACCAACCTAGACGGCATATTAAAAAGCAGACACATTACTTTGCCAACAAAGGTCCATCTAGTCAAAGCTGTCGTTTTTCCAATAATCATGTATGGATGTGAAAGTTGGACCATAAAGAAAGCTGAGCACCAAAGAATCTATGCTTTTGAACTGTGATGTTGGAGAAGACTCTTGAGAATCCCTTAGACTGCAAGGAGATCAAACCGGTCAATCCTAAAGGAAATCAGTCCTGAATATTCATTGGAAGAACTGATGCTGAAGCTCCAATACTTTGGCCACCTGATGCAAAGAACTGACTCATTTGAAAAGACCCTGACGTTGGGTAAGATTGAAGGCAGGAGGAGAAGGTAATGACAGAGGATGAGATGGTTGGATGACATCACCGACTCAATGGACTTGAGTTTGAGCAAGCTCCAGGAGTTAGACAGGGAAGCCTGGTGTGCTGCAGTCCATGGGGTTGCAAAGAGTCGGACATGACTGAGCAACTGAACTGAACTGAAATGATACTATAGGTCAAGGTTATATGTGTAACCTTTTTAAGCATTTTAATTTAGACTATGTGATCACGTGTATGAAAGGCTTAAATTTCAAAATTGCTACATTTTTACTTTAAAAGCATATTTTATAACTTTTTGTTTTAATGTATAATTTTTTTAAATTTTAGTTTACTTGCAATGCCTGAAACCCCCATGAAGTTCTTAAATGTTAATGTCTTTTCCATCAAAGGAATATATATTTTATCATGTAAAATAGTACGCAATTATAAGAAGTCTCTGTCTTCTGAAAGGCTGGCCAACTCAAGATCCTGTTGAAATCTGTGCTTGACCAGTGGAGCCACCATAAACTGGCATTTGATGAGATAAACAGTTGCCTCATGGAGGCCCGATACTCTCTTTCTCGATTCTGTCTGCTCACTGGCTCTTTAGAAGCTGTGCAAGTTCAAGTGGACAATCTTCAGGTAAGGAGTGAATTGACCCCATCCTTAGCATTCTTTTTAACTAGAGAAATTTTTTTTTTAAGTGAACAAATTCAAACATCGCGCTGGAATGTTGGTCTATATTGTTTGCATTTAATTATTTTCAAAATATTCAAAATTAATTTTACTTGCTTTATTTGTTACATAATCAAACTTGCCTGTGGATACCAGATTTTGGAATAGCTGGTATATAACTAAATGATTTTTTAAATTATATAAATATCCTGATGGATGTATTTTATCAAATGACTTTATACCCCAATCCATCTTCTGTATCTATTATCACTGTCTTTTATGTCTTCCTTTTCTCTTTTTTTTAATCCTGCTTTCTAAACATATTCTAAGGGATTTAAAAGAACACAGAAAGAAAAATAGCAAAAGAGTAAAATTTTAAAGCATTAAGTTATTTTCTTTGCCTTCAGCAGAATGTCAGTGGTCTCTCCAACGCGCACACGTCACCCCCGTTCTCTAGCATTTGCTGCTTTGTTTCCTGTGTGTCTGTTATCATGTCCTTCGTCCAGAAGGACGTGGCTGTCGTTGGACTTAAGCAGCACAATCTCCTCACTCGGGCCACTGCCCTCAGTTGATTGTTACCCTCCTCCCCTATGTTCCTGGGCACTGGGCACTCTTCACCTGCTACTGATCTTTCTCCTTGGCTGAATAGTGCAGCCAATGGCATGGGCTTGGCAGGCCTAAGGGATGAGGGGTCAGCAAGAGCCTAGCAAGAGCCTTACCTCGGCTCACACCCCTCACTTAGCAATCAAAGTTTATATGTTGCTGATCTATCTGATGTGCAGACTTGCTGAAGAGAATGCCCTTTTTTCAGGTGAGGCAGGAGGCAGGAAGGATAAAATGAGTTATGTATAGTTACATGAAACCTTAAATAATTACTGTAAATACTAAAAATCATTAAAACTTATTTTGAGACTGCTGCTGCTGCTGCTAAGTTGCTTCAGTCGTGTCTGACTCTGGGTGACCCCATAGACGGCAGCCCACCGGGCTCCCCCGTCTGGAGTGAGCTGCCATTTCCTTCTCCAGTGCATGAAAATGAAAAGTGAAAGTGAAGTCGCTCAGTCGTGTCTGACTCTTTGTCACCCCAGGGACTGCAGCCTACCAGGCTCCTGTGCCCATGAGATTTTCCAGGCAAGAGTACTGGTGTGGGTTGCCATTGCCTTCTCCAATTTTGAGACTAGTAAGTTTAAAAACACATTTTATACCTTTGAGGAGAAATACTTTTTAATTTAGCCTACTCTGTGTTTCACCTCTTCTATCTTAAAATATGAAAGGACTCGGGGTCTATTCCTCTTGTGTTTTGATTTGATGGCAACCAGAAAGCAGTATCAGGTAGGGGTGGATTTTTGCAGCCTGACTTCCCTGAGGAGTTTTACTAAGAACTGAATCTGTCACTTCAGCATTGCCTGGAAATATCCTTCTTCACTGGTTCTTGGTAGAAGACTCAGCCAAGCCTATAACCTGTGTAATAAAGATTCTGTGCAAGGAAGAACACTCAGAGCTAGAACTTAGATGGTACTCAGAAAAGCTATGGGGCTTCCTGGGCGGCCCAGTGGGTAAAGAATTTGCCTGCAATGCTGGTGACGCAGGAGACTCGGGTTTGATCCTTGGGTGGAGAAGATCCCCTGGAGGAGGGCATGGCAACCCACTCCAGTATTCTTGCCTGGAGAATCCCATGGACAGAAGAACCTGACGGACTACAGTCCACAGGGTCGCAAAGAGTCAGACTGTCGCGACTGAAGCAGCTGGGCATGCACGCATGCAGAAAAGCTATGATATCTTAAACTGTCATTATCAGAAGTTTCTGGTAGAGCAGCTCTCGGTAAGTGTGATCTTGAGCAGCAAAGAGAACCACGATGTGCTGGGTTGCGTACCCACCAGCCCCACGGCCTCCTCCTGGATGATGAACAGGGGCTCCCTGTGTGAACTTTCCTGGCAGAATTACCCATCCCACTCCAAGGCTCAACTGTTAAGAGTCCCTCCTCACACCCACAAGAAGAAACTCATTAAAAAGGAAAAATGAGTATCTAAAGGAAACCTATGAAACATTGGGGCAAAAGTCACAGTGTATGTATTTGTATGTGCATAGTTTCATATTGTATGAAAGCAGCTATATTACTTTAAAATTTGATCATTAGAATTTTTAGACCCTAGCATGTCATCTGTGGCCTTTTCTTTGGGCAGAATCTTCAAGATGATCTAGAAAAACAGGAAAAGAGCTTGCAGAAATTTGGCTCTGTGACCAATCAACTTTTAAAAGAGTGCCACCCACCTGTGACAGAAACTCTTACTAATACACTAAAAGAAGTCAACATGAGGTATGGAATATGCTGGTTTTACAGTGTTGCTCATTATTTATATCACAGTCTAATTATAAATAATGATACAATTAAAACCCTAACATTTTGAACTTGAGCCTTATAGCTCTGTTCTATTAATATTTTTATTTTCACAAAATGAATTTAAGGAGAAACAAATGTAGTGAAGATGGGGCTTCTCAGGTGACTCTTTGGTAAAAAAAAAAAATCTGCCTATAGTGTGGGAGACCTGGGTTCAGTCCCTGGGTCAGGAAGATCCCCTGGAGAAGGAAATGGCAACCCACTCCAGTATTCTTGCCTGGGAAATTGTGTGGACATAGGAGCCTCGCGGGCTATGACTGCACACACACACACACACACACACACACACACACACAAATGCAGTGAAGACATTTGGAAAGGAATTATAACTGCAATATACCCCAAGATTGACCCCTTTTCTACTATCTACCCTTGAAATATGAGTGTGAAATGTTACTTTTTATTATGTTAAATAGAAACGAGACATCTGCATTATTTCCATATTCACATGAACCAGGATCATGAAAAATAAAATAGCAAATAACAGCATTTGGTGAGAGGTGGGAATCAACCCATGAGTGTTGGCTATCTTTTCCAGATGGAATAACTTGCTGGAAGAGATTGCCGAGCAGCTGCGTTCCAGCAAGGCCCTACTTCAGCTTTGGCAGAGATACAAGGACTACTTCAAACAGTGTGCTGCTGCAGTTCAGCAACAGGAAGGACGAACTGACGAGCTCTTGAAGGCAGCCACCGACAAGGACATCGGTGATGACGAAGTTGCCACCTGGATCCAAGATTGCAATGTACGTTCAAGAACTATCGCGAGTTCTCAGCTTGCCAGACTTAGACTTCTCGTTTAACAGGGCGAGTGCTGCTGTGTGTAAACTTTTGTTATGGCTCTGTGTGCGACAGCTTTCCAAAAATAATTGTTTCAAATATTGGAGAGCCTGCTAGGTTTTCAGAACCAGTTGCACATGTATCAGAGTTAAAGAGATCCCCTCCCATTGCTTTCTTTTTAAAGAGTCATTTTCCCATTTTTCCTAATGGAATACAGTCCATGTGAAAGACTCAGAATCTCTGTTTTTACAGAGATGGTCAATATAAGAAATGATTGTATGAAAAGTAATGTTACATCTTTTAAAAATCCACTGTTAAAAGATACCGTCCAGTTAGGGCCATTATCTCTTATGTAAGCCTCAACACAATAATTTCTTCTAAGAATTTAATGGTAAGAAGAAGTCTTTCTCTCCTGATTTATGAGTATACTTCTTTTTAATAGCTTTTTAACATTTCTCTTTTTCACTGCAGCTGCCAATAACCTACTTAAAAGTTTTCAGGAATTATTCTTCTCTCGCTTCACCTATCACATGCCTCTTACTGTTTGCCCCGTTTGTCTTTATTTTAATGAACTTATTTCAAAGACCGTCTTATAAACTTTCCCAAATCAGTTTGTTAGAATTAGGCAGGTTATAAAAGACATATAAATAAAAGTTTAACTTGTTCTAAGGCCTTCACATGAAAAGTGAATAATCCCTTGAAAGCTAGAGTTTAAGTTTTACCGTAAAGTTAATTCAGTGTTTTGTTTTGTTTTTTTGTTCTCTTTCCACATAGCTCATCTTTATGAGATTTGTCCTTTTCCATTTTCAGTCCTTCTGAGTTGAGAGATCTTGTTTTACAGTCAAGGGCTCCAAATGATGGCTGTGAATTTTCTGATCTCTCTGTCAGGATTAAAGTCCTTTGTTTTTCCCCTCTCCCTAAAGTCCCCAGGCAGACACTGCTCTTTCCATCTATCTGTGGGTCATCAGCAACAGGTAGAAGAACCAGTCAGTTGTCATCCCTAAGTGGTAGATGGAACTGAAACAGGGAATTTCCACCAGCTTGTGATTTGGAGTATATACGAGAGTCCCACAAAACATGGAGGAAAGATGCCGCGGAAAAGGATGCAGTCCGCTCTTGCTGCTGCTCACAGAGCCGTGCCTAGGCTTCCGAGCCCACCGGCCAGGGAGGGGGGTCCTGTAACCACTATGGTGTGACCACACATGCAGCTCCTCCCTGTGTGTCTAATATTAAGTCCTAGAAGGTAAAATGTAGCACCGGATTTTCAAGTTGAAAATGTCAAGGGAAAATGGCATGAAGAGGCAAGGGAAAAAAACAAAACAAAACTGCCAAAATATTTCTAGTGATTGCCTCTACTTGTAGATAATTTTTTTTTCTTCTTTATGTAAGTTTTTCTGCATTTCCTCTATGTCTTACAAGGAACCTATGTGGCTTTTATAATCAGAATAGCACTTTTTTTTAATGTTAATACACACGTTTTTAAAAATGGAATTCAATTCTTGATTTTTTTTTCCCCCCTGCAGGGAGAGGTTATTTAGTGTAATAATTGGACAAATAAGAATGAGTGTCTGTAATTGTTTACAATAATGAGTACACTTAACCTGCTGTTTCATGATGAGCATATTTTCATCTTCTGTAGGACCTCCTCAAAGGATTGGGGCCGATTCAGGATTCTCTTGTAGTTCTTCATGAGCTGGGAGGGCAACTCAAGCAACAAGTGGATGCTTCGGCAGCATCAGCCATTCAATCTGATTGGCTCTCTTTGAGACAACAATTGCATGCCCTAGAACAGGCTCTCTGCAAACAGCAGACTGTGTTACAGGTACAGAGCTTATATTCAGCGGGTGTTATGAATTAGGCATCCTGTAAAACCTGAGCATAAATAGGAAAAGGAGAACTTTCATCATTAAAACAATGCTTCCTTCAAAATCAAAAAATTTTAAAATAAACAAATTTGAAAGTTCCAGTGGGGTCAAGGAAAGCTGGGAGTCTTACCCTGTTCTCTATCATATAATTTTGCCCTAAAATCAGTGATTTGTCCCATGGTAAAATGTGTTCAATTAATAAATGTTAAGTAACTTTAATGTTAACACTCATGTCTACATCAGCTTTTGTAAGAATCAATGTATCTCTCTTGATAATGTTTTTAAAAAAACTTTAATTGGTTAATTAATGATACATAGAAGTAATTCTAAGCTTTAGGAAAATTACATTAATACAAAGAAGAAAGTGTAAATCATGGCAACCTTGTCTTTTTAGAAATGACATCTGGAGAATGGCAATTTGACGCAAGAATATGAAAAATAATTTTAACATCCACTTGCCCTTTCACTAGATTTCTAAATACCAATTTTCTTTTGTGGAAACAAAGGCTGGCGTTCTTGACTATGAAACCTTTACCAAGAGTTTAGAAGCTTTGGAGACCTGGATAGTAGAAGCGGAAGAAATACTACAAGGGCAGGACCCTAGCCACTCATCTGACCTCTCGACCATCCAGGAAAGGATGGAAGAGCTGAAGGTAAGTGTGTTCAAATCCTCGTCCCAGATCTAGCTTCTGCTGCTTCTTCTTTTCTTAGTTTGGCCAAGCATGTGCATTTTAATTGTTTAAAATTTTACTTCCTTTACCAGGGAATCGAGCCCATGCTCCCTACAGTGAAGTCTCAGAGTCTTAATCGCTGGTGTGCCAGGGAAGTCCCCCAGGTTTCTATGCTCAGAATCTTAAGGGTAACTCAGAACTCCTGACATAGGCCTGCCATTTGCTCCCAAGAGAGTTCTTGCCAGCTCTGCTTTGCTGTTCCCTTGAGAGGGCTGATGTCTGTGAGCACAGTGGACGTCATGGTCCGTGATGAGGGACCCCAGGAGCAGTGCATGTCTGCATCTCACTCTTCTTCCTCCTCCCTCTGGCCCCTCCTCACACCTAGTCCATGACCACCGCCAATGTTCTTAAACCTTTCGGCTTCATCGCTACCTTCATCCGCTCCTAGTTCAAGTTGCCAGTCTCTCTCAAGGGCAAAGGCCAAGCTTCAACCTCCACGGACCTCCTTGAATCTCTCTCTCTC
This sequence comes from Cephalophus harveyi, assembly GCA_006410635.1. Lineage (NCBI taxonomy): Eukaryota > Metazoa > Chordata > Mammalia > Artiodactyla > Bovidae > Cephalophus > Cephalophus harveyi. The sequence goes on along the minus strand of SJYT01004566.1, from coordinate 87,976 downwards.
CCTCCAACCCATAATGCTACAATGATCTTTTCCTTTTGCAGGGATTTACTTAATTATGAACTATATTAAAGTAAGTAAAATAATACAATAGACATGATCATTTTTATTATTATATTATCCCTCTGCTTAAACCCTCTATGGGTTCCCATTGCTCTCAGGGTAAAGATGTGGTGAAGTATCAAGACCGGAAATACCCAGCTTCCACCCTCCTAAGGATCTCAGCTTCACCACCGTCCATGTCACTCTCCTGCCACTTGGGAGCTGCGATGTTTCCCAGCATCTCTGGGAAAGATGTGCCCTGGCTTCCTTCTTCCTGAAATCCATTCCTTATCCCCACCAACTCTGTGCCCACCAAAAGGAATCGGCTCCTGGTCCTTTTGTTCAATGGCGCTCTCAGAAAGCCTCCCCTTCTGTCCATGATCAGGCTCCCCAGCAACACACTGTCAGACCTACTGTTCTTTTTCTTCAGAGTTTCATTGTATCTTCTAATGACACTCATGCGATTAACTGACTTCTGTTCTCTCCACTACTGGAGTAGTGTCTTACACTCTGTGAGCACCATGTCACTTTTGTTCACTGGTGATACATACCTGTGGAAATTCTGGCATCTAACCGGTTGCTTTTGGCTTTGACAGTTGGGAAGATTTATTCTCTCTCGGGGTTATGAGCCTTTTTTCAGAGCACATAAAGTGGACACACACACAGCCAAAGGTGGCCTGACCTTTTCTTCTTCCTATAGCCAGTTTCCTCAATGGAGCTAAGAACACCCACAGGAAAAGGCAGGACAGGCAGCTTTGTCCTGTGTGTGGAGGACAGAGACCAGAAAGCAGAAACTGCTTTCTCAGTTGAGTCTCACCAACTTTGGGGTTGGGGTCAAGAAACTAAAGCTGAAGCTCTTGAGATGACACATGGTAATTTCAGAGCTTAGGTGAGTTTGTGTTGTATCCAGGGAGAACCCATCAAGTGTTGCTTATCTTGCTCTTTCACAAGCTGGGTGGTCTTAGGCAATTTCCTTAAAGAGTCTGTGCCTCATATCTCTTGTTGTAAATCAGGAATAGTAGTGGTTCTTACCTTACGGAATTATTTTGAGGATAAAACGAGTTATTATCTGTAAAGCTCTTGCAACAGTGCTTGGTTGATAAGGGCTCAAAAAATGTTAGCATTACTGCTATAACTATTATTATTATTATTAAATAGTAATGGAGCAGATTAACACAGATAAATGACATATAAAGGGTAGGAAATAGGTTTTTTCAGCCATCAGCACAGTTTTCATCCTTTATCAGTTCAAGCAAGCATTACTGCTAAGTAAATGATGCAAGTAAATAACACACGTAAACTACTCAGCGTTCAATAAAGGACAGCGAGTAGCTGTGCAGCAGTAGCAGCAGCAGCACTGAAAGCTGTTGGGGAGATGCCGTCTTGCTTTCTTTGTGACTCTGGAGATGGCAAGAGGGTGCCTAGAAACGCAGAGGAGACCAAAGACCAGCTTCTCCCTGAAATCAGAAGTTCACTGTCCACTCTGAAAGTCCTCTGCTTTTTCTGACTGTGGTGCTAAACTTACTTTTGCATCTTCCTTCCAGGGACAGATGCTGAAATTCAGCAGCATGGTCCCAGATTTAGACCGTCTGAATGAGCTTGGATACCGGCTGCCCCTGAATGATAAAGAAATCAAAAGGATGCAGAATCTGAATCGGCACTGGGCTCTGATCTCCTCCCAGACTACGGAAAGATTCAGGTAGCGTAACCCAGAGATGTTTTGGCCACTCTGAAATATCCGTACAGATAAGTTCATGATTTGTGTATAGTTATACATTCTAGGTCTTTCCAGTGATACAAAATTTGAACTATAAGTGGGCAACTCAAATTGTGATACGGTTTCCCATGTTGAATGTACTGAAGAATGTTTAATCTTGTTTTATCAAAAAATAAAGCTTTTATATATGCTTTACCCTCTGAGCCACCAGGGAAGCCCTTTATATAAGAATATGTAAAAGATATATAATTTTATCATTAAAACATTTTTCTTCCATTTTCTTTTTCTTTTTTAAAACACTTTACTGCCTCATGGGAGAGCTTTGTAGAGGTCAAATTAAAATTGGAGGCAGAGAATATTTAATCTAGTTTTATGTGCTACAGGCATAAGAAAAAAACAGCAACATCGTCATTGTTTTCCTTTCGTTCTGTCAGTAAGTTACAGTCATTTTTGCTACAACATCAGACTTTCTTGGAAAAATGTGAAACATGGATGGAATTCCTAGTTCAAACGGAACAAAAGTTAGCAGTAGAGATTTCAGGCAATTATCAGCATCTTTTGGAGCAGCAGAGAGCACATGAGGTAAGTTATGCCAGTACTGTTTTGGCTGATAAAACAGTGTTAGGCCTTTGGAAGGTGCTGCAAAATGCCATGTGGAAGAAAGTCCTGTACTGTGCGCTGAGTCTGCTCAGATGCATGCAACGTTTTTGTCTTCTTTTTTAAGCTTGAAGTTTTGATATCTTAATCCCAAAAATGTGGTTAGTTATAAGCATGGGACAGGCTTCACTACCCTGCAAGGTATCATGTCAGAATTATGGTAAGATAATTTCCAAGTTGAGTGACAGACTACAATAATATTTCTGAGGCTAGTTGCTTAGAGATTACACTTTAGTCAAAAATCTTTAATAAATTAAAATTGTGAGTTCTTTAAAAAGCACATACATATTTTATACTAGAAAATCAAGCTACCAAACATCTCCCAGTGTACTTCCTGATCAAATTGCTTTATAATTCTTTCTCAAGAAACATCTAGAGAGAATTAGATCCAGAAAGCAAATTAATAAATTTGCTGTTAGTCTCTATTTTGCTGTTTACTGGTGTAACTAAGTTGCTCCATGTGTTTATGAAATACACACAAATGGAGATCCAGGATTCCTAGGGCAGAGAAAAGCTAAAAGCTGGAAACTTGTTAATGAGTATGGAGCTTTGGGAGGGGATTGTGAAAACACACTAAAATTGATTGTGGTGATAGTTGTATAACTGTAAATATAAGAAAAGTTATTGCACACTTTAATCAGGTGAATTATATGATATAGAATTCTATCTCAATAAACCTATTTAAAAAACAGTGAAAATTTGAAAGTCTTAATGGTGAAACAATTTTATTAACTAAGCTAAATTGAAAAACAGTGAGTTTATTTAAAATGGTGGATTTTTTCCATTCTTCAACTTTTTAAAAGGTTTTAGAACTATTCTGT
>SJYT01004566.1:32233-84402 GCA_006410635.1 Cephalophus harveyi | reverse complement strand
ATAAAACCAGAATACAAATTCTGTATTAACTAACCTTATTGGGTGATTTTGAAAGAAAGAAGGGAAACATAATTATACTTTTAGTCACAGTCTTAGTAAACAAAAACTAAACTGTATCTTGAAGTTTATCTTAACAGATAGTTTTTTAAATGTTCTTACATTGCGGGATTTTTTATATTAATACAGCCTGATTCATCTGGAAGTGTTTTTCATAGTCTTGCTTAAACCAGAATTTTTGGAAAGTTTTTGGAGAACTGGTCACTAAAATTAGGAACTCTAAATTATGTTTTTCTTTTTTTTTTAAATAACAGTTGTTTCAAGCAGAGATGTTCAGCCGTCAGCAGATTTTGCACTCAATCATTTTTGATGGACAGCACCTTCTAGAACAAGGTCAAGTTGTTGACAGGTAGGATCTTTGATATTGTATCACAAAGAAAGTTTCCAGTAAATTAGTCATTTTCTTTGAGCAGATTAGAAAACATATGCCTAAAGCAAGTGTCCCGCAAAGGACCCTCAGTAATTGGAGGAAGGACTTGTCCGAACCGCTGAAATGACTGAGTATTGAATCTTTTTAAAGAACCTCTGTTGTGTTATATGAAGGACATAAAGTAATTGGAAATCACCTAGCCAACCTTTGCTAGTGGTCTGGAGGAGACTGGAATTAAAATAGATCAGAATGAATTGTGTCAATGATGTGTCAACAGATGCTGGTAAGATTCTCACACAGTTGCAGAAATTTTATTCCTCAGAGGAGCACAGAGGTCACTAGACTCACTTACTTACAAATGAAAAATTGAGGCCCAGAAACGTGAACTCATTTGGCCAAGGTCACATAACTAAGTAGCAACCGAATCAAGCCTAGCCCTCATGTACCTGGTTTTTACTCAGGAAAAGCCAGATTTCCCTTACCATGATTTGGAAATGGTTTGCTACCTTAAGTCAGATTACACTCAGTCTGAAACCCTGCTTTCTCTTTATTACTTAGCAAAGTATCTCTGTATTAAAAATGCAGAGGTAAAATCTAGCCCCTTTTTAGATTTATGGTATGTGAATTGGCAGCTTCGTCCTATGTTACCTTTCCTAGGAACAATATTTACTCTACCCAATCAATTTTCTATGGTGATATTTGGAATACAAACCTCATTTCTTTTATCACATTTGTATGTCTTTTCCATAATTAAGACCAGTTCAGTTCAGTTCAGTCGCTCAGTCGTGTCCGACTCTTTGCAACCCCATGAATTGCAGCACGCCAGGCCTCCCTGTCCATCACCAACTCCCGGAGTTCACTCAGACTCACGTCCATCGAGTCGGTGATGCCATCCAGCCATCTCATCCTCAGGCGTCCCCTTCTTCTCCTGCCCCCAATCCCTCCCAGCATCAGGGTCTTTTCCAATGAGTCAGCTCTTTGCATGAGGTGGCCAAAGTATTGGAGTTTCAGCTTCAGCATCAGTCCTTCCAAAGAACACCCAAGACTGATCTCCTTTAGAATGGACTGGCTGGATCTCCTTGCAGTCCAAGGGACTCTCAAGAGTCTAGTTGTGATTATAATTAACTTAGTTCCCCCCTACCCCCCCGCTGCCCAAAATAGAAAATAAATCATTATTTTGATTAAGAGTGTGTTGTTTTTTTTTCGTGTTTTGGAACCAATTTTAGTCTTAAGTGGATATTTCTTTGGAAGTACATGAAAGATTTTCATGGTTAAACTTGGAACAAAAAAATTTGATGCCATATTTATTCCAAGGAAGCCAAACTTAAATGTGAGCTTCACTAAGAATTTAAGGCCTTTAATAAGACATATTCAAATACAATCAACTTATCTTTTGCTTTATCCTCCCTTCTCTGTGACAATATTATAAAAGCTCACATCATTAAGTAAAATAAAATTTAAAATTCATGTGCAAGCCAACATCTATTAATTTTAAATGTTAGGGAAAAACACCAAGGAGATGAAAATATGAGGATTGGACCTGAGGATAATTGTGAACATTGCTAGTGGAAAAAAAAATTTCAGATGAGAGCATGTTGACAAATAAGAGAAGTCCTAGATTACCAATGTATTGTGTTTTAAAGGTTTGTTCATACGTTTTGTTTTTGAGAATTCAGGTTAAGCACTGAGCCCAGTGTCATGTTTTGAGTAGTTCCTCATGCTGTCAGATAGCTCCGGACAGCTTTGTTCTACAAAGTGAAGATGAGGCTCCAGAGAGACCCTGAACACTAGCCGATAGGGAAACAATATGTATGGCACTCTTCATTTTTACAGAATATCCTCAAGTCCTGGAGTTAGATGTTGTCAGAGATGATGGATGCTTGCATCTTTTAAGGAAGTGTCATGAACCTAATTCATCATATTTGACCTTACAGATATGTCCACCTATTCTGATACACTCACCGTTTGCAAACACTAATAGTTTAACTGTTATTACTTTTTAATTCATCATTTTTAGTTCTATTGCAAATAGATTATAAACATCAGAATTTTCTTTCAGAAACAGAAGCACTGAATAATACATTTGGTTGCAAAATCAAAGTTTCTAGTGTGTGTGTTAGTCGCTCAGTCATGTCCAATTCTTTGTGACCCCATGGACTGTAGCCCTTCAGGCTCCTCTGTCCATGGAGTTCTCCAGGCAAGAATACTGGAGTGAGTAGTCACTCCGTTTTCCCGGGGATCATCCCAACCCAGAAATGGAACCCATGTCTCTTAAATCTCCTGCATTGGCTGGCGGGTTTTTACTGTCTGAGCCACCAGGGAAACCCAAGTTTATAGTAGCCCTAGGTAATACATCAAGAATATAGGAGTCCAGAATAATAAATCTAATTCAGATTAGAACCCATCCATAAGAGGAAAGAAAAGCAAAATGAGTAAAATAGAGAAAGAGCAAGTAATGTTATGCTTTAGTATTAAAATGTGTGACTAGCACTATAATCTACTACAGTCTATTTGATACTGGACAAACCAGTTCTAGAGCCACAGTTGGCTGCTAAAGAAAACATAATTAAAAAAAAACACTAGTAACATTTTTTAAAGTTAGGAAACACAGAGGTAGGAAGAAGCAACTAAAAGTTCTGAGATTAGTCAGCCTGATATTGAGAAAGCTTAAATAAAATTTAATGTCTCTAAGTATATGGACAATCTTTATTCAAAAATGATGACTAGACAGTTTACATTTTTCTAAGAATGAGTAAAGTGGGCTTAAAATGTAGAAGGGATGTTTTAGAATGTGAAATAATTTGCTAAAGATTAGGGCTGTCTCTTGTGAGGGAACAGTGAGAGTTTATGGAGTACAGTTATTAAAGTATTTTTAAACAACATAATTTTATTTAAGTGGTTTATGGTTTCTAGCTAAAATAACCCAGTTTTGTTCATCCAAAGTGGTTTATAAGTGTAGCTGGAGACAGAGGCTGTCACTAAGCTGGTCTCTTCACTTTCTCCTGCTGTGGCATACGTAAGATGCTGTCACGTGCTGCATACGTTGTGATGGGCATGTCCAGGGGGTCATTCCCGCTGAAGCTGCTGTCTTATGTTCTATCCCCTCTCATGCACTCAGAGTGAATGACAGTGACCTTACAGATATGTCCACCTATTCTGACACATTGACTGTTTGCAAACTGATAAAGTGAAAGTGAAGTCGCTCAGTCGTGTCTGACTCTTTGCAACCGCATGGACTGTAGCCCACCAGGCTCCTCCGTCCATGGGATTCTCCAGGCAAGAATACTAGAGTGTGTAGCCATTTCCTTCTCCAGGAGATCTTCCCAACCCAGGGATTGAACCCAGGTCTCCCGCATTGTAGGCAGACGCTTTACCATCTGAGCCACCAGGGAAGTCCTGGTGGACTGATAGTTTAACTGGTTTTTAATTTTTTAAATTGCATTCAGTAGAGCTGGCAGTAGATCATAGCATGATATATGAAGACCTCTCTCCTAGATAGGGCTTCCCTGGTGGCTCAGATGGTAAAGAATCTGCCTTCTGTGCAAGATACCTGGGTTTGATCCCTGAGTCAGGAAGATCCCCTGGAGAAGGGAATGGCTACACACTCCAGTCTTCTTGCCTGGAGAATTCCATGGACAGAGGAGCTTGGTGGGCTACAGTCCATGTGGTGGCAAAGAGTTGGACACGACTGAGCAGCTAACATTTTTACACTTTCATCAGGATAACAATGGTTTTCCTTACGTAATTATTTCTTCACCAGGGATGAGTTCAACCTGAAATTGACCCTCCTCAGTAATCAGTGGCAGGGGGTGATCCGCCGGGCCCAGCAGAGGCGGGGCATCATCGACAGCCAGATCCACCAGTGGCACCGCTACAGGGAGATGGCAGAAAAGCTCCGTAAATGGCTGGTGGAGGTGTCCTGTCTGCCCGTGAGTGGTCTGGGGAGTGTCCGGATACCACTGCAGCAAGCAAGGGCCCTCTTTGATCAAGTACAGGTAAGTACAAAGCGGGCAGTTTTTAAACCTCTTCTGTGTGTTCACTGCATGCCTTACCCTAACCCCGGTTCTTCAGGATTCTGGAGTGACACTGGGATGACAACAAGCATTGTTCTCAAATGTCCGCAGAAACATACAAAATGATCCATTACAGAGTCCATATTTAACGTGAAAGTCCCGGCTTCTTCAAAGACTTCACCCCCACCCAAAGCCCTCTCGGCAGCTCAGTGAGTCCCAGTGTGGATGGAAATGCAGTGGCAAGGACAGGAAAACCTGGCATTGATAATACATATTTTACTCATGAGCCGTTTAAACATGAACCTTAAATATTCCAGAAAAGGTGAAAGGGTCAGCCCTGGGTAGGCTGTTTGTCCATTCCCCTTACTTTCACCACCTGGGAGTGTGGGACTCCAGCCTCTTAAATAGAGACCTCCTCATCCTCTCGTCAGTCCCTCCCAGGATATTTCGTGGGGTTCCCTTTCTTAAAGGTCATTCTCTGCTTCCTGTCTCCTCCTCGATTCTCTGCGAAACCCCATCTCTGCACGTGTCTTCCAGCAGAGAAGGGTCACTTTGGATCTTCTGGTCACATTCACCTTCTGAGCCTCCAACTCATGCATCCAGCCACCTTTTAGCTTTATCTGCATCACAGACATAATATATGTGGTGGGTTCCAATAGCATCTATGATCCCTGAACCAACCCCTCTCCATCAATCCATTCCATGTCTCCAAACCAAGGAAATGTCATCACTGGTCTGTACCCATCAGCAACCCTCGAGTCCTTCTAGAGCTCCACTCTTCTTTTTTCTCATGCTTCTTGCAGCTTATATCCCTCAAGTCTTCATCCCCACTGCCACTGCCTTAGATTAGGCGGTCATGATTTCTTCCCTAGATAGGCAAGCGCTTCCTAACCTATCTTTGTTATTGTTGTTTAGTCTCTAAATCACGCTGACTCACTCTCCTGCAACTCCATGTACTGTGGTTCACCAGGCTCCTCTGTCCATAGAATTCTCTAGGCAAGAATACTGGAGTGGATTGCCGTTTCCTTCTCCAGGGGATCTTCTCGACCCAGGGATCGAACCTGCATCTCCTGCATTGGCAGGCACTTTCTTCACCACTGAACCACCAGAGAAACCCTAACGTGTCTTAGGGTATCCGATATATGACCTTCTTCCACTCCATTTTCTACCTGATGGCTTAATACTCTTCCATGAATCTCAGTCACTTTTACTATAAAAATCAATCTCCTCTTCAAGGTCTGGTCTTGCCTTATCTTACACCACTCACTTATAGACATCCTACATTCTAGCCACTGACAACTGAGTCCCATGTCCTGAACTCCTCATAATTTATCCTGTCGAGCGAGTTTGCCCATCCTCATTTCTCTATGCGGAAGGTGTTCTCTCCCTGACTCCTGGCCTCATCACACCAGATTCTTCTTCATCTGGTTGTATCCCTGTGTCTTTCAAGACTCATGAAGCTTTTGCCTCTTGAAGAAGCCTCACTGTGCCCGCCAAGTGGGTCAGAGGTCCCTCTGTGTCTCTTTGCATCAGCCTCATAGAGAAGTCTTCCTGTTACATCATGACTGTTTAAAAGTTGTCAACAGAAACTAAGCCCTGTCTGTGGAATTCTCATTTATTTATATGTTCCTTCACTCGGGCCCAAAGTATAGGGTCAGTAAAGCTTTGGGGGAAAAAAGGCATGTTATGGATGCAGAAATTTAGGATTATTTAAAAACACTTATAACAGGGATATGGTGAAGAGAAGAATGAGAAAGTCAAAAATCTCTGGTTCCTTTCAGTTCAAAGAAAAAGTCTTCCTGCGGCAACAAGGCAGCTACATCCTCACCGTGGAGGCTGGCAAGCAGCTTCTGCTTTCAGCCGACAGTGGGGCTGAGGCCACCCTGCAGGCCGAACTCACTGAGATCCAAGAGAAATGGAAGTCAGCAAGTGTGTGTCTGGAGGAGCAGAAGAAAAAATTGGCCGGCTTGCTGCAGGTAAGTTCAGCTCTTCCCTCCTATGGGCCTCATGTGGTTTAAAACGCCCTCGTGATAGTTGTGCTGCTTCCTCTATGTCATTATCCTGTGAATCAAATAATGCTGATCATTACATCAGACCTTTCAGTATTTTGATCCCTTGTGTCTCGTTTAAGACTTTGTCCTGTCTTGCCTCAACGGGAAAAGTTTCCCAATCTTCAGCCGTTTGTCTTTCAGGAAAATCCCCCAACAAAGTAGTTTTAAATCTAATAAGACCGTTCAAGTGATGAACTCTTGATTCATGGTCAGTGCTAAGCCAGAAGCCATGAGATGACTTTATAAATCCAGACAAGAATGCAAAGACCAGATTCCACTCCCTAATCTAAGACTCTAAAGTGGTTTTCGAGATTGATATCTCTTTTTTTATAGCAAGGGAAAAACTATCCAAGAAGACACTCTTGATTTGATCTTAGCTTATCCAAGCAAGTTGCTGTAAGATAAAATCTCCAGGAGGTTTATTAAGCCTGTAGTTGGATACAGACAGCATGCTGAACATACAGAAAGTTTAGGGAAATGTAGATTTATCAGACCTCCCACAATGTGCTTTTCTCCCTCACTTTCCAATTCTTTGCATAAGACACAATTAAATCAGCAGTTGAATGAAGGTATGGGGCTCTAAACTCAGATAAACCCAAGTTGAAACCATGAGAAACAAGGTAACCTGGTGAACTCAACCTATCAAAGCCTCAGTTTCCTAATCTGTAGAGTGGGTTGATCACATCTCTTTCATAAGACCTTGTGAAGATTTAGTGAAATAATGAAAGTGAATTATGTATCAAAATATTTGGTACATACTGAGTACTCAACAAATGATGGTAATTATCGTCGATATTATTAACATCTTGAAACCGAACATGACTAAATACCAAAGATTTATATACATTGATAATCACCAGCACTTTAATGAGATCGTTTATTAAATTTGGCCTGTCCGTTTTTGGATCAAAAGTAATAATAATAAAGTTAATAAAACACGTTTTGCTTTTTTCTTCCTCTGAATACTTAATGTTTGCACACTCATTTTTTTTCTACTGAATTTTATTGAATAATATATTACCTTCTGTGCAGGAAGCAATGAGTCAAAAATGCCACCCAACATATGTCAGAGGATCCTTATTTGCACACAGCACAATTCATCCGTAATGCAATATGCCTAATTCTTTTTTCTTCTTTTTTGGCTTTCAGTAAAGGATTAAAAACATTGTAAATCATTCTGTAGAGAGCATGTTAATCATGTATTTTTTCTTTGTGATCGACTTCTGGACACATTTCTAAGACTTACTAAGATGAGATGGCTGAGTCATTTCATTTGCTTTCCTTGTCTGTTGTTCATTGGCATATAAAGTATCGGCTTGGATAAATGTTTGCAGACCATAACATTTCGTTATTTCCTTATAATTCATTTAGTAAAACTCTTGGTTATAGCTTTAGAATCTATTCCATCTTTGGGAAGGGGAATCCCTATTCTCTTGTTAAAGTTGTATTTTTTTATTTTGGGATCATGCATTAGATCCTATTTGCCTAAGAAAGAATTTATGGAGCTAAATTCTAATGTTTATACAGTCTCATGTTACTGTATCTTTTCACCACAGCCATGATGCTTACCTGTTTTCGCTTTTAACTGAATGCTGAGTAAATACGCCAGAAATACAGTCATCATAACTCTATGCCCTGTATATTTACCACCTTCACTATTGCCTCTTAATTCCGTTATGAAGAATAAAAGCTGACCTTTTCTCTTTTTAGATCAGTGAACATTTCTTGCCCACATGTTGAGAGATTTCAGTATGTGAGATGATTTAATTGAGAATGTTGTTCAGCTTAAGCAGAAAGAGGGTCTGTCATCTGCCCTAAACGTCCTTAGCGTTGATGAACTAAGCATAGCCTGGGAACACCAAGATATTTTAATAAAGGGGAATTGGAACAGTTCTGTCCAAAACAGACAGCTGGGACTTTTGGGCTTTGTTTTTGTTCTTTCTGGTGAATGGGAAGAAGGAATGTGGTTATATACTCTAGAAGTTCCCTGAAGGAATTTTTTTAAAAAATGAAAAGTTTGGGCCAAACTGTCAGTTCATTTAGAAACCAAAAGACATTATGAGCAAGGAGGTAAGGTGGCCATTATGTCTCAAAGAAGACAGTTGAAATAGCAACTGTGTGTTGCTATGGTGAAAATAAGGCATCAGGAGAAAAGATAGAAAGAACTCAGACAGGAAAAGACTGGTGATGAAAGATAGTCCAAAGAATAATGTGAAGAGAAATGTAGCAGAATTTGGCACTAGGCTGATGACTAAAAACAATTCAAGTTGTCTCTGGAACTCAGTAATTTAAGTTGTGGGAGGGGGAGGGGAGGCCAGGAGTGTAAAGTATCAGTAGGAAAAGACTGGTGATGAAAGATAGTCCAAAGAATAATGTGAAGAGAAATGTAGCAGAATTTGGCACTAGGCTGATGATTAAAAACAATTCAAGTTGTCTCTGGAACTCAGTAATTTAAGTTGTGGGAGAGGGAGGGGAGGCCAGGAGTGTAAAGTATCAGACAAACTGAAGGAGATTTGAGTTGAATTTAATTGGCACAGAGACCCCAGATGTGGGCTATTTGTAGATAAGATGCTGTAAAGAATCAGGTCTCCATCATGGTTGCTCTCTCTTTTTTTTTTTCTTTTACTCTTCTTTTTTTAATTACCAAAGAAGTCATGTGTCTGAAAAAAAAATTCGGGTAAGAACTGAAGTACAGAGAGTAAAAAAAAATTAAATTTCCCCTATGTGACACTACCACCCAAATCCAGATCCTAGTGTCTTTCCTAGAGGTAACCTTTGTTACCTTTGGTGTATAATATTCTGAAACACAACCACAGCATGTATGCTTTCTTTTGTCAGCACCTAGGAGAAGACAACGGCACCCCACTCCAGTACTCTTGCCTGGAAAATCCCATGGACGGGGGAGCCTGGTGGGCTACAGTCCATGGGGTTGCTAAGAGTCGGACATGACTAAGTGACTTCACTTTCACTTTTCACTTTCATGCATTGGAGAAGGAAATGGCAACCCACTCTTCACCACCTGGGAGTGTGGGACTCCAGCCTCTTAAATAGAGACCTCCTCATCCTCTCGTCAGTCCCTCCCAGGATATTTCGTGGGGTTCCCTTTCTTAAAGGTCATTCTCTGCTTCCTGTCTCCTCCTCGATTCTCTGCGAAACCCCATCTCTGCACGTGTCTTCCAGCAGAGAAGGGTCACTTTGGATCTTCTGGTCACATTCACCTTCTGAGCCTCCAACTCATGCATCCAGCCACCTTTTAGCTTTATCTGCATCACAGACATAATATATGTGGTGGGTTCCAATAGCATCTATGATCCCTGAACCAACCCCTCTCCATCAATCCATTCCATGTCTCCAAACCAAGGAAATGTCATCACTGGTCTGTACCCATCAGCAACCCTCGAGTCCTTCTAGAGCTCCACTCTTCTTTTTTCTCATGCTTCTTGCAGCTTATATCCCTCAAGTCTTCATCCCCACTGCCACTGCCTTAGATTAGGCGGTCATGATTTCTTCCCTATTCACCACCTGGGAGTGTGGGACTCCAGCCTCTTAAATAGAGACCTCCTCATCCTCTCGTCAGTCCCTCCCAGGATATTTTGTGGGCTTCTCTTTCTTAAAGGTCATTCTCTGCTTCCTGTCTTCTCGATTCTCTGGGAAACCCCATCTCTGCACACGGCTTCCGCGACTCCCTACCAGCAGGGAAGGGTCACTTTGGATCTTCTGGCCACATTCACCTCCTGAGCCTCCAACTCATGCATCCAGCCACCTTTTAGCTTTATCTGCATCACAGACATAATATACTTGGTGGGTTCCAATAGCATCTATGATCCCTGAACCAACTACTCTCCATCAATCCATTCCATGTCTCCAAACCAAGGAAATGTCATCACTGGTCTGTACCATCAGCAGCCCTCGAGTCCTTCTTGAGCTCCACTCTTCTTTTTTCTCACGCTTCTTGCAGCTTATATCCCTCAAGTCTTCATCCCCACTGCCACTGCCTTAGATTAGGCGGTCATGATTTCTTCCCTAGATAGGCAAGCGCTTCCTAACCTATCTTTGTTCTTGTTGTTTAGTCTCTAAATCACGCTGACTCACTCTCCTGCAACTCCATGTACTGTGGTTCACCAGGCTCCTCTGTCCATAGAATTCTCTAGGCAAGAATACTGGAGTGGATTGCCGTTTCCTTCTCCAGGGGATCTTCTCGACCCAGGGATCGAACCTGCATCTCCTGCATTGGCAGGCACTTTCTTCACCACTGAACCACCAGAGAAACCCTAACGTGTCTTAGGGTATCTGATATATGACCTTCTTCCACTCCATTTTCTTCCTGATGGCTTAATACACTTCCATGAATCTCAGTCACTTTTACTATAAAAATCAATCTCCTCTTCAAGGTCTGGTCTTGCCTTATCTTACACCACTCACTTATAGACATCCTACATTCTAGCCACTGACAACTGAGTCCCATGTCCTGAACTCCTCATAATTTATCCTGTCGAGCGAGTTTGCCCATCCTCATTTCTCTATGCGGAAGGTGTTCTCTCTCTGACTCCTGGCCTCATCACACCAGATCCTTCTTCATCTGGTTGTATCCCTGTGTCTTTCAAGACTCACGAAGCTTTTGCCTCTTGAAGAAGCCTCGCTGTGCCCGCCAAGAGGGTTAGAGGTCCCTCTGTGTCTCTTTGCATCAGCCTCATAGAGAAGTCTTCCTGTTACATCATGACTGTTTAAAAGTTGTCAACAGAAACTAAGCCCTGTCTGTGGAATTCTCATTTATTTATGTGTTCCTTCACTTGGGCCCAAAGTATAGGGTCAGTAAAGCTTTGGGGGAAAAAAGGCATGTTATGGATGCAGAAATTTAGGATTATTTAAAAACACTTATAACAGGGATATGGTGAAAAGAAGAATGAGAAAGTCAAAAATCTCCGGTTCCTTTCAGTTCAAAGAAAAAGTCTTCCTGCGGCAACAAGGCAGCTACATCCTCACCGTGGAGGCTGGCAAGCAGCTTCTGCTTTCAGCCGACAGTGGGGCTGAGGCCACCCTGCAGGCCGAACTCACTGAGATCCAAGAGAAATGGAAGTCAGCAAGTGTGTGTCTGGAGGAGCAGAAGAAAAAATTGGCCGGCTTGCTGCAGGTAAGTTCAGCTCTTCCCTCCTATGGGCCTCATGTGGTTTAAAACGCCCTCATGATAGTTGTGCTGCTTCCTCTATGTCATTATCCTGTGAATCAAATAATGCTGATCATTACATCAGACCTTTCAGTATTTTGATCCCTTGTGTCTCGTTTAAGACTTTGTCCTGTCTTGCCTCAACGGGAAAAGTTTCCCAATCTTCAGCCGTTTGTCTTTCAGGAAAATCCCCCAACAAAGTAGTTTTAAATCTAATAAGACCGTCCAAGTGATGAACTCTTGATTCATGGTCAGTGCTAAGCCAGAAGCCATGAGATGACTTTATAAATCCAGACAAGAATGCAAAGACCAGATTCCACTCCCTAATCTAAGACTCTAAAGTGGTTTTCGAGATTGATATCTCTTTTTTTATAGCAAGGGAAAAACTATCCAAGAAGACACTCTTGATTTGATCTTAGCTTATCCAAGCAAGTTGCTGTAAGATAAAATCTCCAGGAGGTTTATTAAGCCTGTAGTTGGATACAGACAGCATGCTGAACATACAGAAAGTTTAGGGAAATGTAGATTTATCAGACCTCCCACAATGTGCTTTTCTCCCTCACTTTCCAATTCTTTGCATAAGACACAATTAAATCAGCAGTTGAATGAAGGTATGGGGCTCTAAACTCAGATAAACCCAAGTTGAAACCATGAGAAACAAGGTAACCTGGTGAACTCAACCTATCAAAGCCTCAGTTTCCTAATCTGTAGAGTGGGTATGATCACATCTCTTTCATAAGACCTTGTGAAGATTTAGTGAAATAATGAAAGTGAATTATGTATCAAAATATTTGGTACATACTGAGTACTCAACAAATGACGGTAATTATTGTCGATATTATTAACATCTTGAAACCGAACATGACTAAATACCAAAGATTTATATACATTGATAATCACCAGCACTTTAATGAGATCGTTTATTAAATTTGGCCTGTCCGTTTTTGGATCAAAAGTAATAATAATAAAGTTAATAAAACACGTTTTGCTTTTTTCTTCCTCTGAATACTTAATGTTTGCACACTCATTTTTTTTCTACTGAATTTTATTGAATAATATATTACCTTCTGTGCAGGAAGCAATGAGTCAAAAATGCCACCCAACATATGTCAGAGGATCCTTATTTGCACACAGCACAATTCATCCGTAATGCAATATGCCTAATTCTTTTTTCTTCTTTTTTGGCTTTCAATAAAGGATTAAAAACATTGTAAATCATTCTGTAGAGAGCATGTTAATCATGTATTTTTTCTTTGTGATCGACTTCTGGACACATTTCTAAGACTTACTAAGATGAGATGGCTGAGTCATTTCATTTGCTTTCCTTGTCTGTTGTTCATTGGCATATAAAGTATCGGCTTGGATAAATGTTTGCAGACCATAACATTTCGTTATTTCCTTATAATTCATTTAGTAAAACTCTTGGTTATAGCTTTAGAATCTATTCCATCTTTGGGAAGGGGAATCCCTATTCTCTTGTTAAAGTTGTATTTTTTTATTTTGGGATCATGCATTAGATCCTATTTGCCTAAGAAAGAATTTATGGAGCTAAATTCTAATGTTTATACAGTCTCATGTTACTGTATCTTTTCACCACAGCCATGATGCTTACCTGTTTTCGCTTTTAACTGAATGCTGAGTAAATACGCCAGAAATACAGTCATCATAACTCTATGCCCTGTATATTTACCACCTTCACTATTGCCTCTTAATTCCGTTATGAAGAATAAAAGCTGACCTTTTCTCTTTTTAGATCAGTGAACATTTCTTGCCCACATGTTGAGAGATTTCAGTATGTGAGATGATTTAATTGAGAATGTTGTTCAGCTTAAGCAGAAAGAGGGTCTGTCATCTGCCCTAAACGTCCTTAGCGTTGATGAACTAAGCATAGCCTGGGAACACCAAGATATTTTAATAAAGGGGAATTGGAACAATTCTGTCCAAAACAGACAGCTGGGACTTTTGGGCTTTGTTTTTGTTCTTTCTGGTGAATGGGAAGAAGGAATGTGGTTATATACTCTAGGAAGTTCCCTGAAGGAATTTTTTTAAAAAATGAAAAGTTTGGGCCAAACTGTCAGTTCATTTAGAAACCAAAAGACATTATGAGCAAGGAGGTAAGGTGGCCATTATGTCTCAAAGAAGACAGTTGAAATAGCAACTGTGTGTTGCTATGGTGAAAATAAGGCATCAGGAGAAAAGATAGAAAGAACTCAGACAGGAAAAGACTGGTGATGAAAGATAGTCCAAAGAATAATGTGAAGAGAAATGTAGCAGAATTTGGCACTAGGCTGATGACTAAAAACAATTCAAGTTGTCTCTGGAACTCAGTAATTTAAGTTGTGGGAGGGGGAGGGGAGGCCAGGAGTGTAAAGTATCAGACAAACTGAAGGAGATTTGTTGAGTTGAATTTAATTGGCACAGAGACCCCAGATGTGGGCTATTTGTAGATAAGGTGCTGTAAAGAATCAGGTCTCCATCATGGTTGCTCTCTCTTTTTTTTTTTTTTTCTTTTACTCTTCTTTTCTTAATTACCAAAGAAGTCATGTGTCTGAAAAAAAATTCAGGTAAGAACTGAAGTACAGAGAGTAAAAAAAATTAAATTTCCCCTACGTGACACTACCACCCAAATCCAGATCCTAGTGTCTTTCCTAGAGGTAAACTTTGTTACCTTTGGTGTGTAATATTCTGAAATACAACCACAGCATGTATGCTTTCTTTTGTCAGCACCTAGGAGAAGGCAATGGCACCCCACTCCAGTACTCTTGCCTGGAAAATCCCATGGACAGGGGAGCCTGGTAGGCTGCAGTCCATGGGGTTGCTAAGAGTCGGACACGACTAAGTGACTTCACTTTCACTTTTCACTTTCATGCATTGGAGAAGGAAATGGCAACCCACTCCAGTGTTCTTGCCTGGAGAATCCCAGGGACGGGGGAGCCTGGTGGGCTGCTGTCTATGGGGTCACACAGAGTCAGACACAACTGAAGTGACTTAGCAGCAGCAGCAGCAGCAGCAGAGATCTACCACATTCCTTACCACCATGTTCTTACCTATTTTTTTTTTAATTAATTAATTTATTTGGTTGCTCTGGGTCTTAGTTGCTAGATCTTCAATCTTTGTTGCAGCATGCGGATCTGTAGCTGTGGCATGCGGGATCTAGTTCCTCACCAGGAATCAAACCTGGGCCCCTTGCATTGGGAGCATAGAGTCTTATCCCCTAGACTACCAGGGAAGTCCCAATACTCTACCTCGTAACCTGTTAGATTCTCCTCAGAGTACTGATCCTTACTGACATATAAGATGTACATTTAAAAATTTTGAATTCTCTCTCTTCCTCAACTTTTTTTGGTTTAATTCATACTGTTTATGTATTGAACTGAATCAGAGCCAGGTTTATATTACCTTTACATTTCATATCACTTCTCTTACCTAATATGTATTTTCACCCTGAAAGAGATTCCATATCCTCTTTTCTACCCCTTATAGTGTGTTGAGATAATAGAGTCATGAGTGCAGTTATGGGTGGGCTTAGAGAGAGGCAAAGCAGTGTGTTTATACTCTTACCTCTGCAAACAGATTTGGATGCAGAAAACATTTCTGAAAACTCATAATATTCTGGGCATTGTCCTTGACATCTTGACACCTATTGTTTCCTTGCATTCTCTCACAATTTTTGAGAGTCTGTGTTATTTCGGTTTTCGTAAGGAACACTGAGACATAGCGCCTCACCTGCTTGAAGTCATGCAGATAACGAGAAAAGTTTAGAGCTCAGCTCTTCTGCTACTGATTCCCATGGCTGTGGATGTGGACGCCTTTGCAGTACTCATCAGTGTAACTTTAATCCACTGTCTGGGAGTTGAGAAGAGAGTTTTTCTTGTTTCCTAACTTCCTATTCCTTAAAATTTCTTTCTCTGCCCATTCTAGGACTGGGAAAAATGTGAGAACGGAATAGCTGATTCTCTGGAGAAACTACGAACTTTCAAAAAGAGGCTTTCCCAGCCTCTCCCAGATCATCACGAAGAGCTCCACGCGGAGCAGATGTGCTGCAAGGTAAGCCACTGGACTCAGCTTTTGACTGTCACCTGCCTGTGCTTCTGGGCTTCCCTGGTGGCTCAGATGTTAAAGCATCTGCCTGCAATGCAGGAGACCAGGGTTCGATCCCTGAGTTGGGAAGATGCCCTGCAGAAGCAAATGGCTACCCACTCCAGTATTCTTGCCTTGAGAATCCCATGGACAGAGCCTGGCAGGCTATGATCCATGAGGTCACAAAGAGACAGACACAACTGAGTGACTAACACTTCCACTTCCTTGCACTTCTAGTGTGATGCCTTTGAAAGCATAATTCAGTTGAGCTCCTGGAACTGTCTACATGTAGGTGCAAGTTTCTGGTATCTTGCATTAGGGCAGGCAACTCTGGTGAAACCTGCTTATTGATTTATTGCAGTTGATGAAATTATAGACTAGTTTATGGATTACCATGAGTGAGTCAATGAAAATGTAAAACACAACTTTAAAAGACATTTAAAACCTAGATTAAGAGCAATAAAGACAATCCTTCTTAAACCGTCCACACTGGACAGTCATTCAGCAGAAGAGTCTAGTTCACATATAGAAGTGTGAGGCTTGGCAACATGGAAATTCTGTAGACCATGGTCCTTGGAGAAACACAACCTGCCCTCTAGGCTCTTTTCTGTAAGAAAAACAGGAACTAGAAGTAGCTGATTTCACTTACTGCGTTGAGACACACAGTCCTTTGTATCTTCAGGGCCCTATCAATTTAGAGATTGTGATCAACACCTCAAATGGCACTTGGAAGCCAATCAGTAGCTGATACAGGCTGCTCCCTGCACGGGGCGCTCAGTGAGACCAACATGATTTAGTGTCTGTAGGATTTGTTCCATTCACTCCTGTGTAGCCAAGTCAAGCGCCAAGACAGCAGTTCTCTGCTGAGCAATATGCAGATCAAAATAAAGTTCTCTTTAAAGATGGTTTTTTCCTCCAATGAAACATGTCCTCATGTTCTCCAAGTCATTTGTAAATTACTGCACTGGAGTGACTTTGTTTAAAACTTCACGCAGATATAAATGATTTAGATTTTGATCAGAAGTTCTCTGTTTCACTTTGTCTAAGAAGTCAGAAGCCTTTAAGAAAGATTAATTTTTTAAAAAGTATTTATTTATTTGGCTGCACCAGATCTTAGTTGCAGCACACAGGATCTCTATTTGAGGTATGTAGAATCTAGTTCCCTGACCAGGGATTGAACCCAGTTCCCCTGCACTGGGAGCTCAGAGTCTTAGCCTCTGGACCACCAGGGAAGTCCCAAGAAAGATTAATTTTTAAAGAAGTCCAGAAATCATTAAAAGAGTAGATATAAGAATTTTTCTTCAGTATTAAAATGTGAAGATGATTTTTGAAACTGAAAAGAGGCAGATTTAGGAAAAACAAAGGTAGTGTACTTTACGTCATGGATGGTAAGGGAGTGAAACAGTATCTGGAGATGTAAAGCCAGTGCTATGCAAAGATTAAAAAATATTTAAATCTTTGACTGTAAATCTATGACAGATGATTAAAGAAAACTTTCAACAGGCAGGAATGGGCATTTAGTGGGCCCCTGTGTGCCCATGGCTGACCAGTGTTATCTCAGTTGGCATGAACGCAAAGCTCCTGAGGACAGTCTGTTATTTCCCTTCTACAGATGTGGAAAATGAAGCAGCTAGAAGTTTCAATTTTGGTAATTATCAGAGTTTCCTGAATCCAAAGGCTATATTTTTATCACACAAACATCTAAAATGGAGTCCATGAGTCTGTAATAGTTGGTCCCTGGTGGGGGTGTTTCTTTTTTAAACCCATACACCAAATCTGATATTTGAGTTTGGGGTGGAGTTGGAAATTAGTATAAAAAAGAAGAAAATCTTTACATTGATATGGCAGTTTAATATGACTACAGATATAAACAGAAAGGCTGCAAAAATAATACTCCCGGATGGTTTGGTCTTTCAGCCAAACACTGTTACCATGGGATCTTGGGTCCCAAAATACACAACAGTTACAAACACGCCCTGCTATTAAGTTTGGAGATTAGAAGGATGCATTTCAGTCCAGCTTTCTGCTACTCTTTCCCCCAAACCACCTTAGCAGCAAAACAAAGCAATTATCTAGAAAATTCTGGCTAAAACCTAGTTTGCTTAAATTGCCTGAGAAGTTAGCCTCAGACTACCGTTAATTGCCTTTGCCTTTGGAAACTTGTCTCCTGTTTGATGAGACAAAAAAGAAGGTAAAAGCCACGTGAAATATTCTATTCATGAACAAAATTAGCTGGAATCTAAAAACATCAACAACTGGCAAAAAGCAAGAGCTATACAAATTGTAAAACTAGTCATCTGTTCAAAGCATTGCAAAAACTGTTGAAAAAACATTCAAATATTGTTATATGGATTTTTTTTCCTGAAATTATTCCCCGAAAGGACAAAATACATATTTTACCAGTAACTGAACAATCTCTCTTCTTCTGCAGTAGACATATTCAGTTCATTGTTTTAAATCAAGTAATACCAGCAACACATCTTTTTAGCTACAGTGTATCAATAAGTCTGTAGCAATTGATAGTGTTTGAAGATGAGAGTTAAATCTAGTAGTTTGGATTTTTAAGAAGTATTTCACAAACATGATCGGTCACTTGAGACAAAGGTAAAGGATTTTATAAAGCTGATTTTAAAAGTAAGATCAATACGGTGATGAAACTTGAACTAGGAAAGACAATCAGAAGTGGTCAGTGAAGTGGAAAATAGATCTCCATTTCCAGTTAGGAAAGATTCTGCAAGCAACCTGGTACTGTATCAGAAGAACCTGGCAAATTATCAGATTATGTAGGAAGCAAATAAAGTGTTGAGGTGGCCAAAAAGTTCATCCAGGTTTTTTCATAACATCTGATGGAAAAACCTGAATGAACTTTTTGAGCAACCCAATAGATACCAGTTTGGGTGTTCAATAGAATGGAATGGAAAGGTAATGCCATCAAGTGCCAGTGACAAGCCACTTTCGTTGTGTCCGGCTCTTTGCAACCCTGTGGACTCTAGCCTGCCAGACTCCTCTGTCCGTGGCATTCTCCAGGCAAGAATACAGGGTTGACATGCCCTCCTCCAGGGGATCTTTCTGACCCAGGGATCAAACCCGAGCTTCATGACTACTGCATTCTCAGGTGCCACCTGGAAGCCCAGCAACATCAAGAGGGGATTTCAAATACGCTTGAGAAATTGGTGATGATAGATGCCCATGGGTATTCAAGTTTTGTGCTTTCCTTTAAAAAAAAAAAAAATCTAGGAATTGGAAAACGCAGTTGGGAGCTGGACAGATGACCTGGCACAGCTGACACTGCTGAAGAAGGCTCTCTGTGCTTACATCAGCGCAGATGATATCTCCATCCTTAACGAACGCGTGGAGCTTCTGCAGAGGCAGTGGGAGGAACTATGCCACCAGGTGAGACAAACTCTAGACATTCAGCATCCGCTCAGAAAGGCTGAGAACTAGAAGATTATTTGAAATGTCTGTGGCTGTGTCCACATTTGGACCCATCCCATTTGGATAGAGGAAAACTCTGGGCTTATTATGACAATGCTTCAAATTTAGACAATTATTTCCTAACACTCTATTTTAAATGTATCCAAACTGGATTCTCTTGCTCTTTCTTTTACTGGCTGTCAAAATATTTTTAAAAGTAAGTACAGTTATGTGGTACAGAGATGTGGTTTTGCTAGGTAGATATTGGTGGTCCCTTTCATACTTAAAACAGGTAAAAAAGCATGGTTTTATTTGCAGTTTTAGCTGATGCTATGAGTGGTTTGTATGTGTATGCATGCTCAGTCACTTCAGTCATTTCCAACTCTTTGCAACCCCATGATCGTGGTCTACCAGCCTCCTCTGTCCATGGAATTTTCCTGGCAAGAATACTGGAGTGGGTTTCCATGCCCTTCTCCAGGCAATATTCCTGACCCAGAGATCAAACCCATATCTCCTGCATACAGGAAGGTTCTTTACTGCTGAGCGACTGGGGAAGCTCGGTTTTGTACATTTAACATTTCTTATTGCTCTTGATTTATGATAGTTGTTTCCTCACAATTCATAGGTATATGACATTTTTAGCCATACTTGACTCATTTAATAAGTGCATTCAAAGGGCATGCAGGGTAAGTCACTTAAGTTGTGTCCAACTCTTTGCAACCCTATGGACTGTAGTTCACCAGGCTCCTCTGTCCATGGAGTTCTCCAGGCAAGATCACTGGAGTGGACTGCCATGCCCTCCTCCAGGGGATCTTCCTTACCCAGGGATCGAACCTGCATGTTCTACATCATCTGCATTGGCAAGTGGGTTCTTTCCCTCTAGTGCCCCTGGGAAGCCCACATTCTATGTGCACAATACCCTAAAAGAAATCCCAAAATGGGTTTTGATTTGGAAATGAAAGAGAAAGATTTCCTCCAGGGGATCTTCCTTACCCAGGGATCGAACCTGCATGTTCTACATCATCTGCATTGGCAAGTGGGTTCTTTCCCTCTAGTGCCCCTGGGAAGCCCACATTCTATGTGCACAATACCCTAAAAGAAATCCCAAAATGGGTTTTGATTTGGAAATGAAAGAGAAAGATTGCTGGAGTGACAAGGAGTGGACACTCAAGGCAAATAGGAATAATAGGGCCCATAAGTGAAGAATGGCTCTGACTTACGGCCTTGAGATCATACGTTTCAGGGAGCGGGAACCATGTCTGTAGGGTTCCTTACTGTCCCTTCATTGCCTTGCCTGGCACAAAATAGGTTACGATGCATATTTGTTAAATGAATCAGTCACATTAATTATTATGAATTTCACAACCTATAGTAGATGTCTCTACTGTGTAGTTTACCATTGAGCTGAGACTAAAATCAGTTAAAACGAACTTATACAGTGAAGAGGAAAACCAGGTATAAGTAAAACAATATACTAAATGTAAGCAAACTAAGGACAGTGTGGATTGCAGAGAATAAAGGAAGTGCTTACTGAACTGGATAAATCTTGAATTGACTGCTGAGATCAGAGTGGAAAAGACAGCTTGGTGTAGGGGGAAAAGTGGATGTGTTAGACAAGGTTGGAGCTTGAAAAAGGTACAGGAATAGAGCAGAGAGAGAACCTGGCTGGAGAAAAGTAGCTGTGGGAAAGATGAACTGGAGAAAAATTCTGGAGCATACTTGGCAAATGAGCACACACGCACATGTGTGTGTGTATGTGTGTGTGCGTGCTTTTAAAAGAAAGAATTGTAAGAGATGATTTTCGTTAAGCACGTCAATTATTTGCATTCAAAATTCATTTAGTCACTGTCCCAGGGTTGTACATTCTCAGTGAACCCAATGAGAAACTTAAATGGAGTGTGTTGATATTCGTCACACTTTATTCTTTTCTGAGTCTTCAATCCAGAATCTATACCATCTAGTAAATTAGTGTATACTTTTTAATGTAAAGATTTTGTCATAGCATATATAAATAGAAGTCATTTGGTGGATATAGTCATTCGAGAATGATGACAGCAATGTTAAGTTACCCTTGTGAGCTTTATTCATCCGTTTTTCTTAAAACTGAGACAAGTCTAGCACTGCTTGCTGACTCAGTACTTTCTAGTAGATCATGTGAAATGAATTAGACTAGATCCAATTCTCTAGCTAACTGAGGTCTGTGAAGCTTTCAGAGACATAACACTTTAAATACTGGCTCCCATCACTTTCCCAAACCTACCATGAGATCCTCTACCCCAAGATCTTATTCAGGCCCTTCTTCTTGCCTAAACTTCCTGCCTAGACCATTCATTCCTTCTTTCTTGATCTTCTAATCTATCCTCTTCTCTTGAATTCCAACACTCCTATGCTGCCACTGTTTGAGATGCTCAGACCTCTGTATTTTCCTGTTTCTCTGAACTCCTAACTCCTTTTGGTCTATGCCATCATGTGACAGTACACTGTTCCTTTGTTGCTCCCTTCTCATTTTCTTTTTATGTTTGCAACTTGATTTGAAGACTCTGAAGCTCTTGAGGACAAACCTTTTCTTTGCATCTCCAGTACCTAGAACAGCTGAGTGTTCATTTATACTGTTGATTATCAAGACAGGACTTTAAGACATTTATTTTATTTCTTACATTCCTCTAAATGTAAAATAATGACAAGGTTTCTGAATATTTTGGAGGGTGAGAAGATTATGAGTACGTAATACTTTTTGGCTTAGGAAGACTAGTACTATGTATGAAAACCATCGTGTATAGAGGATGCTCACTTCCAGTTACAAGCTGAACAAGTTCCAGGAATTTAACGTCCAGCACGGGACTATAGTCAACAGACCAGATTATATACTTTAAAATTGCTAACAGAGTATATCTGAAGTGTTCTCAGTTCAGTTCAGTTCAGTCGCTCAGTCGTGTCTGACTCTGCAACCCCGTGAACCACAGCACGCCAGGCCTCCCTGTCCATCACTAACTCCTGAAGTCTACCCAAACCCATGTCCTTATAGAGGATGCTCACTTCCAGTTACAAGCTGAACAAGTTCCAGGAATTTAACGTCCAGCACGGGACTATAGTCAACAGACCAGATTATATACTTTAAAATTGCTAACAGAGTATATCTGAAGTGTTCTCAGTTCAGTTCAGTTCAGTCACTCAGTCGTGTCCGACTCTTTGCAACCCCATGAACCACAGCACGCCAGGCCTCCCTGTCCATCACTAACTCCTGGAGTCTACCCAAACCCATGTCCGTTGAGTCAGTGATGCCATCCAACCATCTTATCCTCTGTTGTCCCCTTCTCCTCCTGCCTTCAATCTTTCCCAGCATCAGGGCCTTTTCCAATGAGTCAGCTCTTTGCATCAGGTGACCAAAGTATTGGAGTTTCAGCTTCAACATTAGTCCTTCTAATGAACACCCAGGGCTGATCTCCTTCAGAATAGACTGGTTGGATCTCCTTGCAGTCCAAGGGACTCTCAAGAGTCTTCTCCAACACCACAGTTCAAAAGCATCAATTCTTCCGTGCTCAGCTTTCTTTAAGTGTTCTCACTACACCTCAAATAATGGTAATTATGTGAAGTGCTAAAAGTGTTGATTAACCTTGTGGTAATCATTTCACAGTATATATGAGTATCAAATCATCACATTGTACATCTTAAATTTATACAAAGTTATAAGTCATCTATATCTCACTAAAGCTAGAAAAGGAGAAAAAGTTATGTTGTAAAATTTCTCAGCAGACTTACATATAGCTAGGCAACAGTCTGTTTAGAAATACATTTTGAAAGTGCCTGTTGATCATATAACATTCTGTGAAGAGACTAATACCTTGCACCTGTGAGTAGACTAAGACAAGTAAAAAAAAAAAAAGAGGAAGCAGAAACAGTGTGTCTAGAAACCTTCTATACTGAACGTCTTAAGGCCTGAAGCTGAAGCATACCCTTCTCACATTGCTTCAGTCTAAAGATTCTCTTGTAGCTCAGTCGATAAAGTGTCTGCCTGCAATGCAGGAGACCCAGGTTTGATTCTTGGGTCGGGAAGATCCCCTGGAGAAGGAAATAGCTACTCACTCCAGTATTCCTGCCTGGAGAATCCGATGGATAGAGGAGCCTGACAGCTTAGAGTCTATGGGGTTGCAAGAGTCAGACACGACACAGACACGGCTAAGCCCAGCACGCAGACAATTAAATCAGCAAGAGTTTAGTCATGTGTATTCATACCAAAGTTGCCAGGATATAACCGGAAGGAGAAGTATAGACCAGTTACTGCTTCTTGAGTTAGTGTTTCCGGAGAACTTCTGTCAAGCATGCAACCACAAAAGGAAACGAGCTGGTGCCTATGTCTCATTTTAAAAAGTTAAAAACTTTAGTGAAGCAAGGCATAATCCCCTTGTTAAAGACCAAGTAGTGTGTTCATATTCCAATGAAAGCAACTGGTGAGAAGTACGAACTGACCGGGGCTCCAGACGAGGAGGAGAGGGCCGCCCTGTGCGTGACCACTGCAGAGTCGAGGTAACGGAAAAGTGTCCTGCCTTCAAGTAGAACCCTTGAAAGGATTGTTGTGCCTGTAGATAGTCACGGCTTCTGTTTGCTTTCATTCCTGCTTTGGTTTGTAGAGCTATGTGTAATTCCAAGTGAGATATAAATATATCATCATTGTAATTGCTCGGTGTCCTTTCAGATTGTCATGGTAAAAATATTTGAAGCAGAAAAGGATGTGTTTCCTGTTCAGCTACCTCATGCTCTGGAGGTTTTAGCTGGTGTTTGTCAGCTGTTGGTGGTGCAATGTGTTTAAAGCCTTGAGAAAACACAAATATGTGCTAAATTGATAAATAAGTTGAGGGCTTCCACTGAATTCAAAGAACAAACCAAAAGGAAAGTGCTGTCCCCGTTATTAATTTAAATCTTTTGAAAAGCTTTTGGCACCAGTTTGTAACCAGAGTTTATGGCCTACCTGTTCCTTCTTTCAACTGCTACTCTGTGTAAGCAAGTAAAAAGAACACTTGCATGGTGTGGGAAAAAGACTAGAAACATGTATTCAAGCTGCTTCATGAATACATATGTGTCAAAGAGAAAAAAGTGTTAAAAACGCAAATTTCGTATATAGTTGTACTACTAATAGTAATAGTAGTTAAGTAGACTTAACTTTTGTTGGGCTTCCCTGATGGCTCAGGTGGTAAAGTATCCACCTGCAATGCAGGAAGCACCAGAGACTTGGATTCGATCCCAGGATTGGGAAGATCCCCCAGAGGAGGGCATGGCAACCCACTCTAGTATTCTTCCTCGGAAAATCTCAAGGACAGAGAAGCCTGGTGGTCTATGATCCATGGTGTTGCAAAGAATCAAACACGACTGAAGTGACTGAGCATTTAACTTTTGTTAGCTCTTTAGGATGTACTGGTCACTTTCTTGAATTATTTTCTTGTTTGAAGAATATATTCTATTATGAGCCTTACAGTGTTCCAGTGCATAAGACATTTCACATAGCAGACACATGTTTACTGTAAGCCATAAACATTTAATGAAATTTGAGACAAATGGAAAATTAATTTACAAACAATGAAAATAAAGCTTAAGAAAGATGAATAATCTTGCCCTGGTCATAATCAGTAGTAAGTGATAGAGATTGTTTTCGAATCTCATCAGCCTCTGGTATTTGACCATTATATTGCAACGTGTTTCAAAAAGTCAAGCTTTACTGGTCAACGTGACCCTCAAATGTGTCTAACCTCCTCTCTCCCTGTCTCTGAAAACAGGGTAGGTATTACCCTCTTTTAACCTAATACCTACCTCTCAAAGAAGTAGATAATATTTTCTGTTATGTGGTTGTCTTCCCTAAAGTGTTGTTGCTAAAAGCCCTAGAATTTATTCTTGCTCATGGCCAGGATTCGAGGGAAGAACTCGGAGGCATCTCACAAAGCAGAGCTACACATCGTCTGAAATCTGAAGGGCAGGGATTTCGAACTTTGTATGGAAAACAGTTGCTTTGGGCAATTTCAACTATGAAAATATAGTTTCAGCTTGGATAGCAGTCAAAGCAAAAATCGTAATATTAGTGTGATTCTGATATTCTGTGAATGAAAAAGAAAGTTATATACACCAGAAAGTTCAAAATCTTAGCATTCCAGCAGATGGAACTACACTCTGCTGTCAGAGGTTGAGAGGAAACTGGTGCTGGAGGAATCGTGCTCTTCACTGTCTTGGTAGAACTCGATGTGGGTGAAATTTGTGTCTAAAACTTTTAATCTGTGTTTTCTTTTTTCCATTCCCATCAATACCCACAACAAGTAAATGCACTATTGTTCTGCCTTGAAGAAAAATTAATGGTAAACTAAATTATACCAATGGGGAAATACTTAATAGATTCATAAGCATCACTTCTACCGAGATAAATTTTTATTTTAAAATATCATATTAACTCAAAACAGTGAATTTCTAATGGTAACATTTCAAAAATTATGGCAGGTTGTGGGGTTTGCTATCTAGGCAGCTCACTAAGCTGGACCTGGCATGAATATCTTGAGCTAGTCATCTATTTCTAGCGTTTCTACATTTATAATAAAATTGAAATAGGGATTTGTGTTGGTTCAGTGACCTTTGGCATTTACAGTTTGGGAAAGGAGTATGTATGTGTGAGCATAGTGTGTATGTGTGTTTCCTTCCCATGTTCAATATGCATATCCTCCTAGTGTGCATGGTTTTATAGAGAATAATTCTCTATACAAGTGCTGTATGCTTTAGGCCTAAGAGAGCAACTCTTTCCCTAATTCCTTTTATTGAATGATTAAATATTTGCCAGTTTTAAATCATAGATAAAATTATTTGTTAGTAATTCAATCATTTAAATTTAAAAAGAAATTTATATTCTCTATAATCTTAAATATATTTTTATGAAAATCCTTTTGGAAAAATTACGTGTCCATACAATTATCCCAACTATTGGATTGGTTAAAAGTTCATTTAAGTTTTCAAAAACACCTTATGGAAAAACCCAAATGCTGTCTCTTATACACATCTCAACTGTTTTTTAAATGAAAATATAGTTAATTTACAGTGTTGTGTTAGTTTCAAGTTTTTAGGACACTGATTCAGAATATATGTGTGTGTGTGTGTATATAATTTTTCAGATTATTTTCCATTATCAGTTATTATAAGGTTGAATACAGTTCTGTGTGCTATACAGTAGGGCATTGTCAGTTATCTATTTTATATATAGTAGTGTATATATGTTAATTCCCTCCCCTCAGTCACTGTTTCTTTTGGGAATCATAAGTTTGTTTTCTATGTCTGTTAATCTACTTTTGTTCTGTAAATAAGATCATTTATATAATTTTTTTTTAGATTCCACATATAAGTGGTATCATATAATATTTTCCTTTCTGTGACTTCACTTAATATAATAATCTCTAAAGCCATTCATGTTACTTCAAAGTCATTATTTTATTGTCTTTTATGGCTAAGAATAATTCGTCTGTTGATGAACGCTTAGGTTGCTTCCATGTCTTGGCTATTCTACATAGTGCTGCTTTGGACCTAGGGGTACATTTATCTTTTCAAATTACATCTATGCCTAGAAGTAGAGTTGCAGGATCATACAGCAACTCTGTTTTTAGTTTTGAAAGAACCTCCATACTGTTCTCCACAGTGGCTACACCAATTTACATTCCCACCAGCAGTGTAGGAAGGATCCTTTTCCATACTTTCTCTAGCATTAATTATTTGTAGACTTTTTGATGATAGTCATTCTGACAAGTATGAGTTGATACCTCATTGCAGTTTTAAATTGTTTTTCTCAAACAATTAGTGATATTGAACATTTTTCATATGCCTGTCAGGCCATCTGTATGTCTTCTATAGAGAAATGTCTATTTACATCTTCTGCTCATTTGTTGATTGAGTTTCTTTCTTTCTTTTTTTTTAATTGAGCTGTGTGAGCTGATTGTATATTTTGGAAATTAATCCCTTGTCAGTTGCATTGTTTACACATGTTTTCTTCTGTTCTGTAGGTTGCCTTTTCATTTTGTTTATGGTTTCCTTTGCTGTACAAAAGCTCTTAAGTTTAGTTAGATCCCATTTGTTTATTTTTGTTTTTATTTCCATTACTCTGTGCTATGGATTGAAAAAGATATTGCTGGAATTTATGTCAGTAAGTGTTCCACCTGTGTTTTCCTCCAGGTGTTTTTATAGTATTCAGTGTTACATTTAGGTCTTCAGTCCATTTTGAGTTGATTTTTGTAGACAGAGTTAGAGAATGTTCTAATTTCATTCCATGTAGCCACCCAATTTTCCCATCAACATTTATTGAAGAGACTGTCTTCTCTCCACTGTATATTCTTGGCTCCTCTGTTGTGGATTAATTGACCATAGGTGCATGGGTTTATTTCTGGGCTTTCATTGAACCCTGTGCCTGTTTTTGTGCCAGTGCCATACTGTTTTCATCACTGTAGCTTTGTAGTATAGTCTGAGGTCAGAGGGCCTGATTCTTCCAGCTTTGTTTTTCTTTCTCAATATTTCTTTGACTGTTCAGTCTTTTGTGTTTCCATATGACTTTGGAAATTTTTGGTTCCAGTTGTGTAAAACCTGCCATTGGTGATTTGATAGGGATTACATTGACTCTGTCCATTGCTTTGGATAGTATAGTCATTTTAACAATATTGATTCTTCCAATCCAAGAACACAGTTTTTTTTGTTTTTTTTTTTTTTGCATCTTTTTGTATAGTCTTCAATTTCCTTCATCAGCATCTTACAGTTTTTAGAGTACAGATCTTTTGCTTCCTTATGAAGGTTTATTCCTAGGTATTTTATTCTTTTTCATGTGATTAGCTCCCATCCTTTTCTAAGAGACAGAATCACAGAGATTTGGGGCTATAGGGAACCTTGAATATTATTTACCTAATCAATAACAGAGCCAACCCTGACAGAATTGCTAACTAGGAAGTGTATAACACCTTAGAAATATTTTCACATTCATTTGAAAAAGAAAATTCATTAAATAATCATTGAAAAGTAAAATAGATATATGGAAAAGTGGCATATATGTATTGTAGCAAAATGTTAACAGTTTTAGTCTAGGGAGTATGTCATAGCTGTTTACCACACAATTCCTTCAACTTTTCTGTATGTCTGATGTTTTTCATAATAAAATGTTTAGTGTAAAAAGGAAAATTGAGAGGTAAGTGTTTAATGCAGTGAGATGAATGGCAGAAGTCTAGCATTATCAACTTGACCGTACAGAATGTCTGCAAAAGTGGATCATCTTCTTGCCACTCAAATAACATTGTATTTTACTAACATGCAGTTTAACTCAACTAGAAGCATTCCATAGTATCTCAACCAGTACTGCAAAGACAAGAGTATTATGAAGTCAGAAAAGTTTAGAATTCTCAAAGGATCATTCTAGTCCTAGAAATAAGAAAATAAATCCATTATATGTACAATGTATAAAGAACAAAAAAAAAGTCAGTAATTTAAAAAAAATTAAGAAATGGGCATAGAATTTGACCAGACAGTTCTCAAAAAAAGTCATACAAATGGTCAAGAATATGAAAAGATTTTCAATATCATTAGCCTTCAGGGAAATGCAAATCAAAACCACAGTGAAATGTCACTTTATATCCACTAGGATGACTATAATCCAAAAGACAGATAATAACAGGTATTGGTGAGGATGTGAAGAAATTGGAGCTCTCTTGAGAGTGGGAATGTAAAATGGTGTAGGCATTTAGAAAACAATCTGTAGTGTTACTGTGCAACTCAGCAAGTCTACTTCTGGATATACACCCCCAATGAAATGAAATTTATGTCCAGACAAACACTTGTATGACTATAATCCAAAAGACAGATAATAACAGGTATTGGTGAGGATGTGAAGAAATTGGAGCTCTCTTGAGAGTGGGAATGTAAAATGGTGTAGGCATTTAGAAAACAATCTGTAGTGTTACTGTGCAACTCAGCAAGTCTACTTCTGGATATACACCCCCAATGAAATGAAATTTATGTCCAGACAAACACTTGCACTCAGATGTTCAAGCAGCATTATTCATAACAGCCCAAAAGTGGATACAACTCACATGTTCATTGGTAGATGAATTGATAAATAATTGTGCTTTGTCCTGTGCTTTAGTCACTCAGTCATGTCTGACTCTTTGTGACCCCATGGACTGTAGCCTGCCAGGCTTCTCTGTCCATGGGGATTCTCCAGGCAAAAATACTGGAGTGGGTTGCCATGGCCTCCTCCAGGGGATCTTCCCAACCCATGGATAGAACCCAGGTCTCCTGCATTCCAGGCATATTCTTTACCAGCTGAGGCACAAGGGAGTCCCAAAATATATGCTATACCCACATGAAGAAAATATATTCTGCAATTAAAAGGAATGAAGTACTGATGCATGTTCGAATATGGATGAACTTTAAAAACCATTATGCGAAGTGAAAGGAGCCAGTCGCGAAGATCACATATCAATTGATTCTGATTATATGAAATGTCCAGAATAGATAAATGCATAGAGATTAGGTTCCGTTTAGTAGCTCAGTCATGTCTGACTCTTTGCAACCCTATGAACTGCAGTACACTGGGCCTCCCTGTCCATCACCAACTCCTGGAGTCCACCCAAACTCATGTCCATTGAGTCAGTGATACCATCCAACCATCTCATCCTCTGTCATCCCATTCTCCTGCCCTCAATCTTTCCCAGAATCAGGGTCTTTTCAAATGAGTCAGCCCTTCGCATCAGGTGGCCAAAGTATTGGAGTTTCAGCTACAATATCAGTCCTTCCCATGAACACCCAGGACTGACCTCCTTTAGGAAGGACTGGTTGGATTTCCTTGCAGTCCAAGGGACTTTCAAGAGCCTTCTCCAACACCACAGTTCAAAAGCATCAATTCTTTATTGATATTTCTCCTGGCAATCTTGATTCCAGCTTGTGCTTCTTCCAGCCCAGCGTTTCTCATGATGTACTCTGCATAGAAGTTAAATAAGCAGGCTGACAATATACAGCCTTGACATACTCCTTTTCCTATTTGGTACCTGTCTGTTGTTCCATGTCCAGTTCTAACTTGCTTCCTGACCTGCATACAGGTTTCTCAAGAGGCAGGTCAGGTGGTCTGGTATTCCCATCTCTTTCAGAATTGTCCACAGTTTATTGTGATCCACACAGTCAAAGGCTTTGGCATAGTCAAGAAGGCAGAAATAGATGTTTTTCTGGAACTCTCTTGCTTTTTCCATGATCCAGAGGATGTTGGCAATTTGATCTCTGGTTCCTCTGCCTTTTCTAAAACCAGCTTGAACATGTGGAATTTCATGATTCTCGTATTGCTGAAGCCTGGCTTGGAGAATTTTGAGCATTACTTTACTAGCGTGTGAGATGAGTACAATTGTACGGTAGTTTGAGCATTCTTTTGCATTGCTTTTCTTTGAGATTGGAATGAAAACTGACCTTTTCCAGTCCTGTGGCCAACTGCTGAGTTTTTCAAATTTGCTAGAAAGTAGATTAAGGTTGGGAGGAAGATGCTGGGGTAGGCAAGGGAGTGAGTTCTGATGGGTACGGGGTAGGGCGGGGGCCGGGTGTTGTATTGATGAAAATCTTACAACATTGATTGTGCTGGTAGTTGTAAAACTGTTAGTAAATGAAAAAACCACTGAGTTGTACACTTTATAAACAGACAAATTGTATGGTGTGGAAATTACGTATCAGTAAGGCTGTTATATGAAAAAGAAACAAGGATACATAAATAAAAAAGGAAACCAGCAGGGATATAGAAGAATTTGCTCAAAGTAAAGTGGTCAGGATAGAGCTGATCAGGAACTGAGCTCCCCCACTGTGTCTCTTCGTCCAGCCTCTTCAGACACCTGACACTCGACTCATTCTTCCCTCTTCCCTTCCTTCCTTTCTTCCCTATTTTTCTTTCTTTCCCCTTTTCCTTCCTTCTCTGTCTTTTCTTTCTTTCCTGCCCATTCCCTTCCCCCTTTTCTTATTCTTTTCTTGTTTCTTGTTTATATATATATATTTTTAAAGTACATTCAGTGATCCCGTATCATAGCTACAGAACCAACTATAGTGAGAAGCTGGATTGTTCAGAACCTTTTATAAGAGAACGGGCATGTGGCTCTTGGGAGGGAAGCAGAGGATTCAGTGTCTCCCACTCGTACTCAATAGCAAGTCCTGGTTGTGAAACTCACTAGGCTCGAGCAGTGTCCTGGGACTGAGCCTCGGGAGCAGTGGCCTGAAGAGATTCACAACCACCGCTTGTCTTAGGCTACCCAACAAACTTTGCATCTTCCCTCAGGCTATGAGTTCCACTCTGATTCTCCTGTTGCATTTTCTCCCATTTTGAACTTTTCAGCTCTCCTTAAGGCGACAGCAAGTGAGTGAGAGGTTGAATGAGTGGGCCGTCTTCAGTGAAAAGAACAAGGAGCTTTGCGAATGGCTGACTCAGATGGAAAGCAAGGTTTCTCAGAATGGAGACATTCTCATTGAAGAAATGATTGAGAAGCTCAGGAAGGTAACAGATGTGTGGCTACATGTTCGCTCTTCGTAATGTTAGGCATGGGTACGGAAGATGGCCTTACTCCTACTTTCCTGATAAAGGAGCACTCTGTTACAAACACTTCATTAATGTGCCTGGAAAGGCTTCCTTGGCATATAAATTATATAGACTATTTTCAATTTGTGATTAAATAGATTGTCTGCTGATAGATAACATTCAGTTTTTGGATTTTATCTGCCTGTTCAGTAGGAATTATTT
This sequence comes from Cephalophus harveyi, assembly GCA_006410635.1. Taxonomy (NCBI): domain Eukaryota; kingdom Metazoa; phylum Chordata; class Mammalia; order Artiodactyla; family Bovidae; genus Cephalophus; species Cephalophus harveyi. The sequence goes on along the minus strand of SJYT01004566.1, from coordinate 52,496 downwards.
ATGTGTATTCGTTTTCTTTGTTTTTAATCAGAGTATAATTGATTTATTGTTTGTTTTTAAAGAGGTAAAAATCACTAGAAAGAAACTAAAAGAAAAAATTCCTAGGATCCATTAAACTGACATTTTCTTTATAAAACATGATTTATAGACAGTTACAGGAATGAGGACTTTTCTGAGAATTTTAGCTTCATCTTAATTTCAAGTTATATATGATGATGAGAGTATTTTTTTACGTTCAAATGTATCCAGAATGTTTTCCATGTCTATATAGGATAGGTCAGATTTAATAGCATTTTAAAATGTTTTTGATGGTTCCAGTGGTGTTTCCACACTGCAACCGAACAATTAATCATTTAAATTTTATATTTCTCTTAAGCACATTTTGCCATCTGAGATACCGTGTGCATGTTCCTGAGTTACTTGTTTGCTATCTGTCTACACTGGAAGCCCCACTGGACTGTAAGCTTTATGGGAACAGGAACTTCCTCAGTTTTGTTCACTGCTGTAGCTCCTGACTTCTCAGAAGTACTCAGCCATTATTTATTGAATAAATAAACAATAGCTTCACTCATTCTGAAAAAATATATAAATAGGTATTAGGAAGGATTCTCTTTGTCTATGAAGTTATTTATATGCTGGCTTTGGGAATTGTATATATATATATTTTTTTTCTCTATGGGTGTGCACAGGCACAGATACAGAAAAACAAAAACTCCAAAGCCAAGATGTGATATTAATAACTTTGTAGGTTTACACTTAAAAGTGCAAGTTGTAAGCATCAGCATTTCTATTGGGTCCGAGTAACCCAATAGAACATCTTATGGAAAAACCCAAATGAACTTTTTGATTAACCCAATGTATTTAATATTGTAAAGCTTTAAAATGTGGACTGAGACAATGCATATTTCATTTAAGCATCTGTAACAGTTCTACCCTTTGCTGGTTTATGGGTATCAGAGAATGTTCTATTAGATGTGATTAATGTAAGAGGTCTTATAGTGAAATTGCTATAGAATAAATTTTGACCAAGCGTATTTATACTCCAATTGATTTTATTATGAAATTGAAGATCCATGTTTTAGGGGTATGGAAAAAACTGCCTCTTGAGCAAAATGCAATCATAATTTAAAATTTAGAAAAACTGTACCTTGACACACAGATAATTTTGTTATACTGTTTAGTAACATTTAAAATATCGACTATACCGTTTTGTATACATAGATAATAAGTTATGGACTCTAAAAAAATCTTCATGAGCTTGCACTATGTGGTGTCTCTTTTGTAAAGAAAAATAATAGTCTTGGTAATTTTTTCAACTTAGGATAAAGAAATTAATAAACAGACTGTAACTATGATATGGGTACTTACTGGCATTAACACTCAGCATTTTGCTTTAAAAGACAACGTAGGCAGATTATTTTACTATAAATACTGTTCTAGGGTTAGAGTAATTCCATTGACATTAAACATTTCTCAGTAAAATGATCTCAAATTTGTAATGGCATATTGTAACTGTTAATAACATTCATTTCATTGGTCTTTGACTCCCACGGGGTTAAAGTAACATAGAAAGGTGAGTGGGTGGGGTACTGAGCCTGAGGACAGCATTCAACCCTGAATAGAATGAAATTTCACTGGCTCCTCCCATTCTTTGGGGGCCCTTTTTACTGACTTGAAAAGGTAGCCCTGTTCCCAAGGTAATTTTAGAGCAGTAGAAGGTTGAAATACCCATATCCTTATAATACCTGTGTTTGTATATTATTTTCATGAGAAAATATTTGCTGCCTGCCTAATAGAAGCTTAAACCAAAAATGAAAAAGTTGATTCTAAATTTTGGATGCTGTCACTATGGCAAGAAACTAAGAGGACCATTGGTCCAGAGGCTGGGGGGAGGGAAGAGGGGCATAGATAGGGGTCAAGAGGAGATGGCCTTTATCATCCCTTAAATCATACTGTTCAGTGGTCTATCTCAGTGACCTCACTATAGACCGTATTGAGAGCCTGTCCTGCTTACCTAAAACAGTCTTTCGGAGGAACTCCTATAGAAACTGGGTAAATGAGGGAGATTTGAGGCCCACTGATCCTCTAAGAGGAGACTTATGTCAATGATTTATGGGTTGTAAAATCAATATTTTACACTGTATAGAGGATAGCTCCTTAAAATGAAAGTAATCTTTTAAAACATTCTGCACAAGTAACATTTGACATTCACACACGCAGGCACACACGTATATATATTTAGATATACATACATGCAGACACATCTTATAAGCCTCTTGGCAGTTAGCTTGTAGGAGGATTGATTCTAAATATAGCATGTGGTTGGTGATTACAGCAATAAGGTATAACTTCCCAGCATTGCAATTCTTCAAGTTTTGTCTTTTGTTTCTATGTATATACTTACACTTTTTTTTAATGCCTATTTTAAGTAAAAAGAAAGCCCCCCCCTGCCTTTTAAGAACATCTATTCCCTTTAAAAACATCTATATAAAAATTCAGTCTGCACTTTGCCTACGTACTGAAAATCTGGACTTTGCCTGAATACTGAAAATAGCAGGTACCATTACTTCCTGTGTACTAGGACTCATTCACATAGCGTTCCCTATGCCCAAACTATTTCCAAGCCGTAGAAAACTGTAATTACCCTGTTTCTAGTAGAGCTAGGCTGAATACATCAAGAACATGCTTTCTGACCTCTGTGATTGCTATTTATTACACAGGATTATCAAGAGGAAATTGCAATTGCCCAAGAGAACAAAATACAGCTCCAGCAAATGGGAGAACGGCTGGCCCGAGCCAGCCATGAAAGCAAAGCGTCTGAGATTGAGTACAAACTTGGCAAGATCAATGACCGGTGGCAGCACCTTCTGGACCTCATGGCAGCCAGGTAAAAAGGACCCCTGTCAACAGGACACATATGCAGAATCTCAGCACCTTCAGGCCACCTTCCATTTCAGCTGCAAGTCATCTGATAAATCTCTGCGTTGCTCATCCCATCACTTTAGTTCATGTTTGTCTCATAAATGTCACTTTCATTAACTTTAAAATTCCCCTTCTTGCTTCACAAATTCAGTAGTGTTTTCATTTAACTAAAAGAGAGAAAGTCATATCCAAACAAAATCCGTTCCCGAGGGGAAAGTCTTTATTCTGAGGCTTCATAGTACTCAACTTCCTATAAGAAAGAGAGTGAAACCACTGACAAGTATCTGTGGAGGGTGTGTTTGTCTGAAGTGGCAAAATATATATATACATATATATATTATATTATACATACAGTGTGTATTTATATATTATATATATTTATAAAATATATAAAATTATATTCCTACTATATTTCTTATTAGTAAGATGTGAGAATGAAGCTAATTATTGTCACTTTGCTTAGATGTAAAAACAACCTTTTGTACTTAGCTTTAGTGATACCTGTAAGCGTCTGCTTCGTGTCTGAGAGGAATATTACATCAATTTTTGTTGTGGAAATGTTACTGAAAAGGTGAGGTGGGATACAGCTGCTCACTGCTCAAAAGGCAATAAACAGGCCAGGTTGGTGAAAAGGAAAGTTTGCTTTATTTCAGATGCTGCCAACTTGGGGATGGGGGGTGGACATCTGTCCAAAAGCCAACTCCCCCCACCCCCCCCCACACACAGCCACCGGGGGGCAAGGGCTTTTATAGACAGAAGGAGGGGCTACATGCAGAAACAGCACAGTCAGCTCTGACCGTCATCTTCAGATTGGTCATCGGTGGTCTGACCAGTGTCATTTTGATTGTTTTAGGTACAGTTAATCTTCAGTTCCAAGGTCCATTTGTTCCCATTTCTTTGTGGCCAGTTCTCAGAATTGTGACAACTCATGTTCTGGGTGCAGTCTGATCATCATGTGGTTAACTTTTCCACCTGGTGTTTTGGTATCTATAAGACAGCCCCCAGGATATGGCTCAGAATATTATCTATAGCCCTTGAGAAAGGACTAAAGGTCCTTGACTATGCTGAATGACCACATTATTTTTATTTAGTCTCCTCTGTTTTCCTTTGTTTCTATATTTCTTGCTTCTCTGATTAAACTTATTCTCTGACTAAGGTTTTCCAAAGACGAAAGACAGGCAGAGGACATGGGTGGGAGGTAGGGGGGTGGAAGGACCATAGGGTTCTGCTCCATTTTAGAAGGCAGAGTGGGAGAAATATAAAAGTCAAAAAGAAAAAAATAATATCTGAGAAACTTCACTAGCAGTATAAAAGTCTGATATGCTTGAATGAACTATTCTGTTATTTGATATAAGGGTTATTTTTAAAGGGAAAAGCTGGATAGATGTTTTATTTGAAGTGAACTTTGCTTCATGTGGGACTATAGCCTCCATGAGGGCAGGCGTCTTTGTCTGTTCTGTTCACTGGCTATCACTAGCACCAAAAACAGTGCCTGAACACAGTTTGGACTCAGTAAATATTTGCATGAATGTATGAATGAATATTTGAATGGACAGTCTTCTTTATAGAAGTTAGGAGAGTTAGAATGTCACAAATGCTTCTGATTCACAGTTGTTTTGGAGCCATCCCACAATACACTTTATAAAAAAACTGGATTATTTCCCCTAACAATGAAGGTAGATGTGAAATAGTGCCTTTTGAATACTATGTGCCCCTAAAAACTGCATATGGGCATATGGGCAGTTTCATATGTTGATTTTGAAAACATTTAGTTTAGGTTTTTTCTATAAGGGAGTTATCAAAAAGGGTCTAATTTATAAAGCAGATGAGGCTATAATTTTAGTAAGAATATAATAAAAAGGGAACAAGTGTTACCCAGGTTTTAAAATGTTAGACAGTAGGACTCTAATAGCTAACACTGAACCTTTAGCTTGTCCCAGTGACCACGCTACAGGCTTCATGTGCATTTTCTTGTGTGTTTACAACATCCTTTGAGATGGGTATTACTGTTATACCATTTTCCAAGTGGAATACTGAGGCTCAGGCTTGCTCCTGGTCATGCACATACTGAGTGGCAGAGTCTGCATTCTTTGACTCTACAGCCCATGCCCTGCACAGTTCTGCCTGCCAAGTTTTTGACTTCTTTGTCCCTGTTCTAGAGAATGCAATTAAGAGGAAATTTGGTTGTTATTTATTTCTACAGGACTTCCTGGTGCCTTAGTGATAAAGAACCACCTGCCAATGCAGGAGACATGAGTTCGATCCCTGGGTCAGGAAGATCCCTTGAAGAAGAAATGGCAACCCACCCCAGTATTCTTGCCTGGGAAATCCCATGAACAGAGGAGCTTGGCAGGCTACAGTCCATGGGGTCTCAAGAGTCAGACTGATTTAGTGGCTGAACAATGACAACAACAATTTATTTCTCTAACCGAACTTTCCGGTTCTATTTGTAAAGGACTGATAGTGACTGCGAGAGATTTCGGGGATACAAAGACAGAGGCCCCTTTCTTCAAGTGGGCATATAGACATGCAAAGAAATCAAGTAAAATGACTCACTAAATGCCCTGATAGAAGTATATAAAGAGATGGAAACTTAACGGTTCAGCTTAAACTACTTGAAGTTTTTAGGCATATGTAGGTTTTAGAACCTCAATACCATGTTTAGCCTCACTTCTCAGGCACTGGTAACCAAACCTTATTTCAGAGGATCTGAAGCCTTTGTGCTAAAAAATACCCTTCTTTGGGAAGCCACCTACTTAGTAAACATCCCTGGATTTTTTTTGGCCGGATTATGACTCAAAGATTGATTTGCATTGCCATGTAATCCATGGTAATTTGCAATGCCATGTTAAAGTAGCTAATATTCTTTTCCAATTGTTAGTGCTTCAATGCTGTGGAATATGGGGCTACATGAAATCAAAATTTTTTTAATTTAATAAAATTTAATCACAAGCAATTAGTTTAGTGTATGCCCAGCTGTTAGCCAACATTATATAAAATGAACTAGATGTTTACTCCTCAAAGTCATGCTTAGTTATAACTTTTCTGTCTAGTTTTTGTTTGTTCATTTTTGCTTTTTGGGGTATTTTTGGCCACATGACATGGCCTGTGGGATCTTAGTTCCCCTACCAGGAACTGAGCCTTCACCCCTGCATTAGAAGGGAAGAGTCCTAAGCACTGGACTGCTTAGGAAATCCTCTATATAGTTTATTCAATCAAGAATTTTTTTAGATATTACTTAGTTTATTCTTCCAAAAACATATTAGTAAATTTGAATCAATTGAATACAGGGTATACAGGCTTCCTAGGTGGCCCAGTAAAGTATCCACCTGTGATGCAGGAGACTCAAGAGACATGGGTTCAATCCCTGGGTTGGGAAGATCCCATAGGGTAGGAAATGGCAACCCACTCCAGTGTTCTTGCCTGGAGAACCTCATGGACAGAGGAGCCTGGTGGGCTACAGTCCATGGGGTCACTAAGAGTCGGACATGACTGATACACAGATGTAATACATATTGTCCATTTCTAATTGTCTCTTTCCAGCATGGACGGTATGACATACTGACTGTTAGTTTGTCCTGAGGTTTAATGCCATGCTGAATTCATAGTTCTTGGAGTGTCTCCAAAATGGCTCTCAGCCATCACATTTGCTTTCTTTCCATTGTTTGGTTTACTGGCATTTCGCTAGTGCACAGGCTAGATGCCCATCTCCCACACCCTTCTTCAACTGTGACCTGCCAGTTGAAATACTAAGTTTCTATGATTCAGTCTCATTCCATCCGCCTCCCTCTTCTAAAAAAATTTTTTAGCATTGATTCATTAAAGCAGAACATAATTTGTCTTTTGATATTTTTATGTTGTTTTGGTGCTTTTTGGGGAATAGAGAAGTTGTTATTGAAGATGATCATATTTTCAGGTGAACAGCTTTCCAGCTTTCTTCCCGCCATTCCAGAAAATGGGGAGAAAAAAGAAAGAAAGAAGATTCACAGATAATAACCTGTTATGTACAAATAGAATGCATAACTTTGAGTCAGCTTCCTATTACTAGTTGATTAGCTAGCTTAGACCATTCTAAGTGCACAGTAGATGTGTTTTGCATTGAATTTTTAAACTGTCACCAAGCATTTTCAGCTTTTTAAGATAACAAAAAAATTTGCAGTTATTTTTAGGGCTCAGTGGATAATGTTCCAGTATGCTTTCTAGTCCTACTCAGTCCAACGTAACAGTGACTGGCTTACATGCTATTTAGTGGCATTTAAATGAGCTGGAATGGAATACAGTTTATTTATAATTTAATTTTAATTATGGTCAGTTGCACAAGGCACGTTTCCAGTGCTCAGAAACCACACGAGGATAGTGGCCCCCTTATTGGATACTGCAGACACAGAACATTTTCATCATCCCAGAAAGCTCTGTTGGTCAGTGCTAGCCTAGACAAAAGCATTTCTGAGCTTTCACCTTTAATTAAGAGTCAACATAATTAACAGTCATCAGTGTAACTGATAATTTCTGTAATACTGTCTTCAAGGATTCTAGCTCTCATTTCTGAACCCTGTGCAAAAACCCAAATGGCAGTTTTTCAGAGCCTTTTTTTAGTTAACTGGACTCTCCAATAGAAGGATATTCTTCTTTCCTCACCAAGCCTAAAATACTCATTACCAAAACAAAGCACACATTAGTTATGTGTTACTTTAATGATGAAATTGTTAGTCCCCCAACTCTTTGAGATCCTATGGACAGTTGCCCTCCAGGCTCCTCTGTCCATGGGATTTCTCAAGCAAGAATACTGGAGTGGCTTGCCATTTCCTACTTCAGGGGATCTTTCCAACCTAGGGATCAAGCCCAGGTCTCCTGCATTGCAGGCAGATTCTTTACCATCTGAGTTACCAGGGAATCCAGTAAAGTTATTATTTTAATAATAGCTTTATTGAGATATAATTCACATACCATACAACTTATCAACAGTATTCAATTCAGCGATTTTTAGTATGTTCACAGCACTCTGCATCTTTCATCATTGTTGTTGCTCAGTCACTAAGTTGTGTCCAACTCTTTGTGACCCCATGAACTGCAACACACCCGATAGTCCTTCACTATGTCCGAGTTTGTTCAAATTCACATCCGTTGAGTCGGTAATGCCATCCAACCATCTCATCCTCTGTTGCTCGCTTCTCCTTTGCCATCAATCTTTCCCAACATCAAGGGCTCTTCGAATCAGGTAGCCAAAGGATTGGAGCTTCAACATCAGTCCTCCCAGTGAATATTCAGGGTTGATTTCATTTAGGATTGATTGGTTTGATTTCCTTGCTGTCCAAGGGACTCTCAAGAGTCTTCTCCAGCACCACAATTCCTAAGCATTAAATTCTTCAGCCTTCTTTATTGCCCAACTCTCACATATGTACATCACTACTGAAAAAAATCATAGCTCTGACTATATGGACCTTCATTGGCAAAGTAATGTCTCTGCTTTTTAATAGGATATCTAGGTTTGTCATAGCTTTCCTTCCAAGGAGCAAGTGTCTTTTAATTTCACGCGTGTAGTCACCACCTGCAGTGATTTTAGAGCTCAAGAAAATAAAATCTCTCAGTAGTTCCATCTTTTCCCTTTCTATTTGCCATGAAGTGATGAAACAAGGTGCCATGATCTTAGTTCTTTGAATGATGAGTTTTAAGCCATCTTTTTCACTCCCTCATTCACCCTGAACAAGAGTCTCTAGAGTTCCTCTTCACTTTCTGCCACTAGAGTGGTATCTGCATATCTGCGGTTGTTGATATTTCTCCTGGCAATCTTAATTCCATTTTGTGATTCATCCAGCCTAGCATTTCACATGATGTCCTCTGCACATAAGTTAAATAAACAGGACAACAATATACAGCCTTGTACTCCTTTCCCAATTTTGAACTAGTCCATTGTTCCATGTTCAGTTTTAACTGTTGCTTTTTCACCTGCATACAGATTTCTCAGGAGACAGGTGAGGTAGTCTGGTATTCCCATCTCTTTAAGAATTTTCCACAGTTTGTTGTGATCCACACCATTAAAGGCTTTAACGTAGTCGATGAAGCAGAAGTAAATGTTTTTCTGGAATTCCCCTGATTTCTCTATGATCCAGCATATGTTGGCAATTTGATCTCTGGTTCCTCTGCCTTTTCTAAACCCAGCTTGTACATCTGCAGGTTCTCAGTTCACATAATGCTGAAGCCCAGCTTGAAGGATTTTGAGCATAACCTTACTAGCATGTGAAATGAGCCCAATTGTTCAGTAGTTAGAACATTCTTTGGCACTGCCATTCTTTGAGATTAGAATGCAAACTGACCTTTTCCAGTCCTATGGCCACTCATTGCTGAGTTTTCCAAATTTTCTTGCATATCGAATGCAGCACTTTTACAGCATTCTATTTTAGAAGTTTTAAATAGCTCAGCTGGAATTCCATCACCTCTACTAGCTTTGTTTGTAGTGATGCTTCCTAAGGCCCACTTGACTTCAGACTCCAGGATGTCTGGCTCTAGGTGAGTGACCATACCTTCATGGTTATCTGGGTCATTAAGATCTTTTTTGTAAATTTCTTCTGTGTATTCTTACACCTCTTCTTAAGCTCTTTTGCTTTTGTTAGGCCCATACTGTTTCTGTCCTTTATTGTGTCCATCCTTGCATGAAATGTTCCCTTGATATCTCCAATTTTCTAGAAGAGATCACTAGTTTCCTTTTCTATTGTTTTCCTCTACTTCTTTGCACTGTTCATTTAAGAAGACCTTCTTATCTCTCTGTGCTGTTCTCTAGAACTCTGCATTCAGTTAGATATATCTTTCCCTTTCTCCCATGCCTTTCGCTTCTCTTCTTTTTCAGTTATTTGTAAGGACTCCACTTTGCTTTGCATTTCTTTTTCTTTGGGATCATTTTGGTCACCTCCTTTATATTGTCATGAACCTCTGTCTATAGTTCTTCAGGCACTCTTTCAATCAGATCTCATCCCTTGAATCTATTTGTTGCCTCCACTGTATAATCATAAGGAATTTGATTTAGGTCATACCTGAATCACACAGTGGTTTTTCCTACTTTCTTCAATTTAAGCCTGAATTTTACAATAAGGAGCTGAGCCACAGTCAGCTCCGGGTCTTGTTCTTGCTGACTATATAGAATTTCTCCATCTTTAACGGCAAAGAATATAGTCAGTCTCATTTTGGTATTGACCATCCAGTGATGTCCATGTGTAGAGACTTCTCTTGTATTGTTGGAAGAGGATGTTTGCTATGACCAATGTGTTCTCTTGACAAAACTCTGTTAGCCTTGGCCTTGCTTCATTTTGTACTCCAAGACCAAACTTGCCTGTTACTCCAGGTATCTTTGACTTCCTACTTTTGCATTCCAATCCCCTGTGATGAAAACGACATTGTTTTTGGTGTCATTCTAGAAGATCTTGTAGGTCTTTATAGAACCAGTCAACTTAAGCTTCTTCAGCATTTGTGTTTGGGGCACAGACTTGGATTACGTATGATACTGAATGATTTGCCTTGGAACCAAACTGAAATCGTTCTGTTGTTTTTGAGATTGCACCCAAGCACTGAATTTTGGACTCTTGTTAACTACAAGAGCTACTTCATTTTTTCTAGGGGATTCTTGCCCATAGTGGAGAAGGCAATGGCACCCCAGTCCAGTACTCTTGCCTGGAAAATCCCATGGACAGAGAAGCCTGGTAGCAGTCCACGGGGTCGCGATGAGTCGGACACAACTGAGCGACTTCACTTTCATTTTTCACTTTCCTGCATTGGAGAAGGAAATGGCAACCTACTCCAGTGTTCTTGCCTGGAGAATCCCAGGGATGGGGGAGCCTGATGGGCTGCCGTCTATGGGGTCTCACAGTGTCGGACATGACTGAAGTAACTTAGCAGCAGCAGCATGGGTCACACAGAGTTGGACACGACGGAAGCGACTTAGCAGCAGCAGCAGCTTGCCCATAGTAATGGATGTAATGGTCATCTGAATTAAATTCGCCTGTTCCCATCCATTTTAGTTTACTGATTCCTAAGATGTCGATGTTCACTCTTGCCATTTCCTGCTTGATCATGTCCACTTTACCATAATTCATGGATCTCAAAAACAGAAAAAACAAATACAATTTTTAAAAACTATGGAATGCCTCCTGTATACAAAAGTGTGTGAAGTATTAATACTTCCTCTGCATATTGCCACATGGCAGAAGCTGCAAACTCTCTCAGGACTGGATTACTATACAACTAACATTCGAGGCTTTGTTTGCGGAACAGCCTCTGACAAAGCCCTCTGCCGATAAATCCCAAAAGCAGCCTTAGGCAGTGTGTAGAGAAACATAATAGATTCCAGTAACATCTTATTACCAAAGCAGGTAGTCAGGCATAGTTTCCAGACACCTCCGGGGATATAAAGATGAAAAAGAAAATGATTCCCCAAACATAAGAGTGATAAAGCACGGATACAGGGCTCCTCTACACAGTCAGTAGCAGTTCCTTTGTTTATAATAAATATCCCATTTTGAAGATTATTGAAAGTTTCTTTCCTCTGTTGAAATGTTCAGTGTATCAAACTTGATGACCACAGTAACCCCAGAATCTAATGTAGTTCTTTGCATGTGGTAGTCTCTTTGCATGTAGTATTTTGTTGAGCTTCTCAGCCTGAGACACAGCATGTGAAAAGTACCCTACATGCAGATAGTAATATAGCAGAGCCTGGGCTTGGGGCCTGAATTATAAAATGTTTCTGCTTCACCTGCACTGTGATATTTGATGAATTACTCATCCTCTCAGTACTTCAATTATATGGTGTAAAAGGTTATCAGGAGGATTAAATGAGGTGGTACCTGTAAACCACTTAGCACAGTGAAGCGCTCAGTCAATAAATGTCAGCTCTCATCCTAGAGGGAATTTAGAGGCTCATGGAGAATAAGGAGGGCTTTGCAAAGTTGAATCAGCTGCCCCCAGTAGGAATTTCAGTCCAGTGGGAGCTCTGCCCAAACCAGAAGAAAAAGAAAAAGCAGTTCTTGGAATTTGTGGCTGGTATTACCTCATGGTGAACCATTCAGAAGAGTCAAGCCAGAATCGGAAATGCTTTGATGCAGCAAGCTCAGAAATGACACCATCTTAGCTTTAGTTCACCTTGCTCTGGCTGTGTGACCTAGGGCTTACTGTATAAACTCTCTGAGTCCCGGATTCCTCATTTTCAAAATGTTCATTAAAATAACTGCCACTTCTCCAGTGAGACAACACAGGGGAAAGGATCAAGTATACTCTCATATACTATATGTGCCAATCTTATTCTTTTAGATCATTCCATAGTTTTGTGTAATGTGATTTATCTAGTATTTTCCCTACTGATGAAACTTTATATTATTGTCATTTCTGCTACTACAATAATCGTGTCTGTAAAGCCTTGCCTTATTTTTAGTTCATTGGAATAAATATATTGTGCTAAGAATAGTGAACATGGGAAAAAAATTAACCCATGGAAAAATGCAAATATAGTAAAAAGGAATTAATATAAGGAAATAATGGTGATAAATTTTAAAGATCTCAGTTTTTTTTAATGTTGGTAGTAATCAAGAAAAAACAAATTTACCTTCTATTATGGAATTACAACCAATATTTTCCATCTTGATGAAAATAATGTATCAGTGCTGCTGCTGCTGCTCTAAGTTGCTTCAGTCGTGTCCGACTCTGTGCGACCCCATAGACGGCAGCCCACCAGGCTCCCCCATCCCTGGGATTCTCCAGGCAAGAACACTGGAGTGGGTTGCCATTTCCTTCTCCAATGCATGAAAGTGAAAAGTGAAAGTGAAGTCGCTCAGTTGCTTCCAGCCCTCAGAGACCCCATGGACTGCAGCCTTCCAGGTTCTCTGTCCATGAGATTTCCCAGGCAAGAGTAATATATCAGTGAAGTTATTGTTTTATAAAGAATAAAAATATTATATCTTTAATAGCATTTTAAAAATAATTTTATTTTTAACTAAGTTTTCTGGATTTTTTTTAATGTAAAAATTCAGGTTTGTTTCTTTTATAGAGAAAATATATCACTATTTAAAAAGCAGTCAACTCATATAACCAGAACCAAGTGCTTTGTTTTATTTTAGTTAAAATTCATCATATTGGTCTTAAAAAAAAGCTTAGCAAACGTTTATTGCCTATTTATTTATTCATAAGTCATTTGTGTTGATTTAAAGCAAACAGCATTGGTCACATTTCTTTTTTTAATTACCAGTAATGAATCACTTGGGAGCTTATTTTCTTTAAAAGCTTAAATTATGAAGTTTATATAGAATCAGTGCAGAAAATTTAGAAGTTCTTGCAATTCCATCCCCCCACCAAGTTAACTGAAATTCCATAAAGCAAATGAACATTTTTTTTTAATTACCTTAAAATGAACATGTTATTTTTGTCACTTTATATCATTAGTTTTAAAAGGACAAAGGTTGAGGTAAGTGGAGAATAGTATTTCTTCATTCCTTTTCCTGCTCAAATTGTCTTTAAAGCCTTGCCTTATATTTAGTTCATTGGAATAAATATATTGTGCTGAGAATAAATCTTAGGAGTCCATGGCCAACAACCTTCTAACACCAGTCAGCCCCACTTCACACTGGCAAAAACAATTATGGATTAAAACGCCAGCATCCATCCTTGTCATCCCCAGTAACAAGAAAGTTATGCCCAAGGGAAAACTCAAGGAGGTGCCTGCCTTGTGACATTGCAGTTACAGTCAGGGAGGTGCTAAGTGGTTTACAGGTACCACCTCATTTAATCCTCCTGATAACCTTTTACACCATATAATTGAAGTACTGAGAGAGTGAGTAATTTGTCAAGGTGAAGACCAATCACTTTTCAGCAGAATTTCTTGCCCATCCCATCTTTCCAAACAACCCCTTAGACTCCTACTTACATCACTTAGCTGGCAAGCAAACTGAAGAAAAATAGAGGTTGCTCCTTTTTGCTACTACAGTTTGCTGTACTTGTGACGATTTTACTTGTTTGTGTTTGGGTCATTTGTCTTTTCAAATATCTTTTCCAACTTAACAGACTGCCTGCTAGAAAAGAGGGAAGTTCCTTCCAGAATGGCGATGTGTCTGCAGCCAGTCTTATTTCTGCTCCCTTCTTTCTTTAGACCTGGAGCCTCCCCCTCCTTCCAGATTACCCTGAGCCTTTCCCCTTCTTACCCTCGTGGCCTACATTCCAGGAGATCAAGCCTGGCACATGTTAATGAATGTAGGTTTTATTTAGAAGCATGACCACTTGTCACTCACTGCGCAGTGTCATATTATCAGGCAGAGACTTACCAACATTTGTCTGGAGGGAGCATTTTCATACTTCCATACACAGACCAGGGAACCTTTCGTCCCCACGCAAGATTCAGCCTTTTGCTCTGCAAACCTAACTTTTGCAAGTGGATACTTCATGGTGGTGGCGGAAGATTCTTGTGGCCCGAGGATGGCAGACGATGGCTGTGCGGACGCAGACCTCCCTGACTGTAACTGCAATGTCGCAAGGCAGGCACCTCCTTGAGTTTCTTCCCTTGGGCATACCTTTCTTGTTACGTGGGGGTGATAGGATGGATGCTGGCGTTTTAATCCATAATTGTTTTTGCCAGTGTGAAGTGGGGCTGACTGGTGTTAGGAGGTTGTTGGCCATGGACTCCTAAAAGTTATTTGTCGGTTTTTCTTGTCCCTCTACTGGCCTGTGAAGCTAGATGGAAAGGTTAATGGGCTTTGTCATGGCGTGGTATCCAGTTGTCTCTGGATTAGAATCGTCACATGAGGGGTACGGTTACAGTAGAGAGTCTGAGACACAGGAAAGGGATTCAGAAACAAGGTCCAGTGGAAAGATCCTATCAGTCCGTCGTCTGTTATTTAAAGGACGGCTGCTGCTAAAACTAAAATTCAGTCATGACCAGTTCACAGCTTTGTAACTGAAGGTGCTCCCTTTATGAAATAAAATAATCTCTCATGTTTCAGCAGCCTGGAGGGTTGTGTGTGTGAGAGAAAGTTGTTTCTCTTTAGGTATGTCAGTAGGTTTTGGTCACTGACTAGTATAAAGGTTTTCAAACATGTTCAAATGGGGAAGTGCATGTCTAAAATGGTAATTTAGTGCATAATGCAGATATTTACCTAATGATTTTTATTCAGTTAGAATAACATCACATCAGGAATTTTCACTGTATTTTTTCAACATTTTTTTTGTTACCATAACATCGCCCAAATAAACCCCTATTGATGGATAGAATTTATTGATGGTACTTTTGGTTCTGATATATTGAGCACATGAATTTTTTTTTGGTTTTGGTGTGTGTATCTACTAAATTTGTCTGAAGGAAAGTAGTGAGGTATATATGAAATGTGTATGTATGTATGCATATATGTGTGTATTCATGTGGCAATATTAAGAAGCCATACAACTGGATTTGGTATTAGAACCCTTCGCAAGAAAGATCAAATACTCAGGAAGCACAGGAGACTCTGAAAGAGGAACCAGGTACAGGGACTTACAGGTAGACCAGGTTTGCTAAACTTACCCAGACAAGTGACATCTGTAAACACTTATTTTGAATTATAATCCTGGATGCTACCAGAAAGAATGTTGCTCAAACTTCTTACAATGATAGATAAATAAAACTATTGTTGACACTTTAGTCAAAGTTGCCTTTAAAGAAATAAAAAAAAAAAAAAAAAATAGGACATTTCTCTGAAAAAAGAATGATCCCTGTCCCACCAATATCAACTCTAATAGCTCAAGGGTGCTGTATGGGGACTTTATCCCCCACCTCCTCTCAGCTCATATCAGCACCCCTCCCCCCACAACACTTACACATACAATGTATTTTGCTATTTGTGGTAAAGTGCACTTTTTTAAAAATGGGAAGGGAGAACCACTTAAGCGTTCACCCTCCCTGACTTTACTAAGATTTACACATTCATTTGAAAGAGGAACTTGTCCTTAATGGACTATATGAACAAGCATTTCCATGTCACAATGCCCTTGACATATTACACTAACTGCTCTGACTACTGGAACTCCTTCAATACTATACAGGATTACTGATCTGTAAATTATTTGGCTACTGTAGATAATATCCAGTGGAACAGTGTTTGCCTTTGTGTCTTGGATCATTTTTGTAAGTGAATTTTGAACCAAGAAAATCAATTAATTCTTGTCCTTAACAAATACATCATTAGCAAATGATCTAGAAGAAAATTCAAGTATACATTTAATGTCAAATAAAAAATGTTAACAAAATAAAAATATTTTAGTTAGAATGCCAGTTATTAACGTTTGCTTGCTTGCTTAGTCACTCATTCGTGTCCGACTCTTTGTGACCTCTTAGACAGTAGCCCGCAAGACTCCTCTGTTCATGGGATTTTTCAGGCAAGAATAGAATGGGTTGCCATTTCCTTCTCCAGGGGATCTTCATGACTCAAAGATTAAACCTGTATCTCCTGTGTCTTCCTGCACTGCAGGCAAATTCTTTACCCTCTGAACCATCAGGGAAAGTAGATATTTAAATAGAACCCAGCTTTGTGCAAGGTACTGAGCTTAGTATGGCAGCCAAAAATGGAAAGAGAAAACTCAAAGTAGAAATTCACAGTTCTAGCTTTCCAGGGAATTTCCCATGGGAAGGAAGAACATGGGCGTAACTAACAACAGAGAGTTTGAACAAGAGTAAAAAGGAAGCAGGCACTGAGTGAGGTACCCTCGAAACCTTTCAGTTCAGTTCATTTCAGTTCAGTTCAGTTCAGTCGCTCAGTCATGTCCGACTCTTTGCGACCCCATGAATTGCAACATGCCAGGCCTCCCTGTCCATCACCAACTCGAAGCCTTTAGCTCCACACAAAAGCCTGATGTTATTGTAAGTATATTGTAAAGCCCCATCCCAAAGCATGGTCAGCATTCGCATCCTACCAGATCTGAAGACAGGAAGCTGGTCCAGTGGGAGAGGTTCCTGTGAGGACATTCTTAACTGGGGTGAAACCAGGACAGACATCTCAGATCAATGAGCCACTCTTCAGTCCTGTTCCAGTGGCTTTATTGATTGTAGACTGTCCTTTCCATACGAGACACTGAGGCAGGAAGGCCAAGGTCATGTTAAACCCCAAGCCCATGCCATGATGATTGCTGGTAGGATATGCATCCTGAACTTTATACCCAGTCGCTTCTCTAACCGACCTTCAGGTGAATTTTGTCTGACGTATGAGAGAAATGTGAGTGGGTTGTGTGTAAAAGTCCTTGGAATTATTGTTCAAGGCTAATGTTTTCAAATGCTCTCAAGACAGGTACAAATTATACTCAGAAAACTAATTTCAATTCAGTTCAGTTGCTCAGTCGTGTCCGACTCTTTGCGACCCCATGAATCGCAGCATGCCAGGCCTCCCTGTCCAGCACCAACTCCCGGAGTTCACTCAGACTCATGTCCATCGAGTCAGTGATGCCATCCAGCTACCTCTTTTTCAGTTCAGTTTAGTTCAGTCTCTCAGTCGAGTCCAACTCTTTTCAACCCCATGGACTGCAGCATGCCAGGCCTCCCTGTCCATCACCAACTCCTGGAGTTTATTCAAGCTCATGTCCAGTGAGTCGGTGATGCCATCCAACCGTCTCATCCTCTGTTGTCCCCTTCTCCTCCTGACCCCAATCCCTCCCAGCATCAGAGTCTTTTCTAATGAGTCAACTCTTTGCATGAGGTGGCCAAAGTATTGGGAGTTTCAGCTTCAGCATCAGTCCTTCCAATGGACACCCAGGACTGATCTCCTTTAGGATGGACTGGTTAGATCCCCATGCAGTCCAAGGGACTCTCAAGAGTCTTCTCCAGCACCACAGTTCAAAAGCATCAATTATTCGGTGCTCAGCTTTCTTCACAGTCCAACTCTTACATCCATACATGACCATAGGAAAAACCATAGCCTTGACTAGACGGACCTTAGTCAGCAAAGTAATGTCTCTGCTTTTGAATATGCTATCTAGGTTGGTCATAACTTTTCTTCCAAGGAGTAAGCATCTTTTAATTTCATGGCTGCAATCACCATCTGCATTGATTTTGGAGCCCAGAAAAATAAAGTCTGACACTGTTTCCCCATCTATTTCCCATGAAGTGATGGGACCGGATGCCATGATCTTCATTTTCTGAATGTTGAGCTTTAAGCCAACTTTTTCACTCTCCTCTTTCACTTTCATCAAAAGGCTTTTTCGTTCCTCTTCACTTTCTGCCATAAGGGTGGTGTCATCTGCATATCTGAGGTAATTGATATTTCTCCCGGCAATCTTGATTCCAGCTTATGTTTCTTCCAGCCCAGTGTTTCTCATGATGTACTCTGCATATAAGTTAAATAAGCAGGGTGACAATATACAGCCTTGACATATTCCTTTTCCTATTTGAAACCAGTCTGTTGTTCCATGTCCAGTTCTAACTGTTTGACCTGCATAGATTTCTCAAGAGGCAGGTCAGAAAGCTAATTAGAGAAGTCTTATATTGAATGGAATTACAAGTCATGAGAAATATATTGTAATGCATGTTTTCTGTTCCCTATCAATTGCAGAATATGAATATAATTCTTAAATACACATTTTTTTAAAACAATGTAAGGTAACACACCTTAACATGCCTTTACACACTGTTATTCAAACATAAGGGGTTTTATTATAATTAATGAAATATAGATACTATCAAGAACTGAGCATAGTGAAAATCCTTTTAAGCATTCAAAAAGGAAAAGTGGAGGTGTCATGACTAGATTTTCATTTGTGAGAGAAACATTGATTTACAGAAAATGTAACAGAAGTGATAATATCTATTTTAAGCAATTAAAAATGAATAAAAATTCTCAACATAGTTTGGTTCTGAGAGTTTCTTCAGAAAGGTGGCTCCTGACCGGAGAAGCCTATCAGATTTTTCTGGAGAGTTGAAAGCGAGATGGGGAGAGAGTTAGCTTTGGCCTGTGTGGCAGGAAAACACCCCTAAGCGACCAATTCTAGCTTGAGAATCCCTTCTTTACCATCTGGGAGTAACAGAATAGAGAGATTTGGTCATTCTGGGTGCAGGCTATCCATCTTTGAGAACATTCCGTTTGCAGATACCTACCTGAAACATATGACATCCCTAGAGTTGTTGTTACTGTTTCTTTTTTCTGCTCGGCATGTGGCGTCTTAGCTTCCCAACCAGAGAATGGAACTTGTGGCCCCTACAGTAGAATCAAGAGAATCTTAAGCACTGTACTGCCAGAGAAATCCCTATCACATCTCTAAAGTTTTAAAAGACATACAGCTCTTGACATTTTTTTTCCAAGGAGATACTTCTTTGGTCAAGCCAGATTGACACCTTGGAAATGGAAGTATTTTGCTTATGTGCCATTTGTTTCTGCTATAAGCAGTGTCAGTAAGGTGACCACATTTCCTGAACAAAAAAGTCTACAATATATTTTTTAAAAAGCTTATGGTCTAAAAGCAAAATTGAATTTCAAGTGAGGGCTGCATCAGAAATCATTGATCATGTGCTCCCCTTCCCCATCCCCTTTCTTTGCAGAGCATTCCGTGTGCATACATGCAGCTGTGTCAGCCCATCAACAGGGACTCAATAATGGCTTTTTGCTGCTATTACTTGATATTTACAGAGTTGAAAAGTACTATCTGTGTCCCTCCCAAACTCCTGCTCACACTCTGCCCTCACTGAGAAATTCCTTTCAAAACTTATGTATCTATCCATGCCCTTGTGCCCTTGACCCTATCTCCTATGCATCCTCGCTCCATCATCTATATTCACATATCATTTCCTGCCTTTTTCTTCTGGCTTTGGCTCTTATCTCATGAGTTCCTTTTTCTCTGCCTAAAAACATTCTAAAGTGATTCCAAGCCTTCAACTGCATTAAACAGAATGAAAAATCAAATTTTTTCTTTTAGCCAGATAATTCTACCTGTTTTGTACCATATTTACTCAACTTCCCTGCCTACTTTCTTAAAATAATCAGCAATCCTCTTTTATCATAAGCATATTTCTGAAGCCAAACGCCGCCTGTGTGCTGTTTCCATGGTGCTTGCTAAACTACTCACTTGGGATCAGTTCAATTGAGTTCAGTCGCTCAGTCGTGTCCGACTCTTTGCGACCCCATGAATCGCAGCATGCCAGGCCTCCCTGTTCATCACCACCTCCCAGAGTTCACTCAGACTCATGTCCATCGAGTTTGTGATGCCATCCAGCCATCTCATCCTTGGTCGTCCTCTTCTCCTCCTGACCCCAATCCCTCCCAGCATCAGAGTCTTTTCCAATGAGTCAACTCTTTGCATGAGGTGGCCAAAGTACTGGAGTTTCAGCTTTAGCATCATTCCTTCCAAAGAAATCCCAGGG
>SJYT01004566.1:0-31934 GCA_006410635.1 Cephalophus harveyi | reverse complement strand
ACAGTCCAACTCTCACATCCATACATGACCACAGGAAAAACCATAGCCTTGACTAGACGGACCTTAGTCGGCAAAGTAATGTCTCTGCTTTTGAATATGCTATCTAGGTTGGTCATAACTTTTCTTCCAAGGAGTAAGTGTCTTTTAATTTCATGGCTGCAGTCACCATCTGCAGACTAAACTGTGTTACATGTTCCCACTCCTGTGGCCTTCCAGAAGACTGAGTGTGTGCTGGAAGAAGGGTCCTGAGCAGAAAAGCATTTAAAAGCATTTATGCTTGTTTCTAGTCCAGCTGTGACTAAACAGAATCTTTCTCTGAGATTTTTAAATAACTTGCTCCTTAGATCAGTAAACTAGGTCTCCACTAGAGGAGGCTAATTAAAGGAGTTTCACTCTATGAGGAGAGAGACTTCGTCTATTTGTCACCACTGTATTCCTTGCTGTTTAATCATTTCTTCCCCACAGTGTCAGCTTTCATATCCAATCATGTCAGCGTACACAGGTTTCAGCCAACCATGGTTCCAATTCAACCTTAGTGGATCCAGTAGTGGATCCCTATGATTTCCCACTGCATAAGCGTGGCTGGCATTGCTGCATATCTGTCACTGACCTTAGTCTTAGAGGCATTTTCACCTTAGAACCGGGTCTGGTATGTGATCCAGTTATTCCCCACGCAGTGCGCTTCATCTTTTCTTGGGGCAGTTCTAGACCTCCTCCTCAAAACCAGTTATCTCAGTTACATGAAGGACCTGGGATACACAGAGGTGGGATTAATGCATGCAGAGGGATAGCCAGGCACTGCCCGATGGTGAGTTTCTAACAAGAATGTTTGCAATTAATCATCTTCATGTCTCAGATGGGGAGAGGGCAAAGAGCCAGCGAGGGCCAGTCAGCACAGGCCTGCTACATGACTTCTGGTTAACAGTAGGTGCTGTTATATGAGCAGCTGCAACGAGATCCCATCCCCTTCAACCAGATTCCACCCCCTTGTGAGCGAGCATGCAGCTAAGTGTTCCTGGGCATGAGAGTCCAAAGGGTCATAACTGAGAGCCACTGTGCCCTTTGCCGCTCACTCAGGTTGCCTTCCAGGACCCAGGGGAAGCCTGCAGTTGGATCTCAGTGGGGTTGTACCAGAGTGCAGAGTCACATCCAGGAAAGGACAAAACCTTAGAGGAAGACACAGCTAATTCAGGCTGGTTTCTGGGTTGAACAGCTATAATCCAGGCCGAGATGGAAGCAGAGATGGAACATCTGCCTTATGATCTGCCAGAGGGGCAGGAGTGGTGGACAGAGGAGATGCAACCTGCTCAGAGCTGTTAGCTGGCCGAGTGAGGCTCAAGCAAATGGGAAGGGACCTTTCAGCCCTTTCTGTGGAATCTCGGAAGGGGATTCCTGTTCCAGGCCACCAGCTGAGTGGATGTGGAGGTCAATAATGCATGTTAGTAACCAACAGAAGGTGGGGGTCAAAGATATCCTAGCTCATAGAGCTTCCACCCCTTGGCCCCATTACAACTGTAATGCTTCTTCCTCATTCCAGGTGGCACGCTCCTTTCTGGGCCGTATTATCAGTTCAGTTCAGTCGCTCAGTTGTGTCCAACTCTTTGCGACCACATGGACCACAGCATGCCAGGCCTCCCTGTCCATCACCAACTCCCGGAGCTCACTCAAACTCATGTCCATTGAGTCGGTGATGCCATCCAACCATCTCATCCTCTGTCATCCCCTTCTCTTCCTGCCCTCAATCTTTCCCAGCATCAGGGTCTTTTCCAGTGAGTCAGCTCTCTGCATCAGGTGGCTAAAGTATTGGAGTTTCAGCTTCAACATCCGTCCTTCCAATGAACCCTCAGAACTGATCTCCTTTAGGATGGACTGGTTGGATCTCCTTGCAGTCTAAGAGACTCTCAAGAGTCTTCTCCAACACCACACTTCAAAAGCATCAATTTTTGTGTGCTCAGCTTTCTTTATAGTCCGACTCTCACATCCATACTTGACCACTGGAAAAACCATAACCTTGATTAGATGGACCTTTGTTGGCAAAGTAATGTCTCTGCTTTTCAATATGCTATCTAGGTTGGTCATAACTTTCCTTCCAAGGAGTTAAGTGTCTTTTAATTTCATGGCTGCAATCACCATCTGCAGTGATTTTGGAGACCAAAAAAATAAAGTCAGCCACTGTTTCCACTGTTTTCCCATCTATCTGCCATGAAGTGATGGGGCCGGATGCCATGATCTTAGTTTTCTGAATGTTGAGCTTTAAGCCAACTTTTTCACTCTCCTCTTTCACTTTCATCAAGAGGCTCTTTAGTTCTTCTTTACTTTCTGCCATAAGAGTAGTGTCATCTGCATATCTGAGGTTATTGATATTTCTCCCGGCAATCTTGATTCCCTCTTGTGCTTCCTCCAGCCCAGCATTTCTCATAATGTGTTCTGCATAT
Source organism: Cephalophus harveyi (assembly GCA_006410635.1). Lineage (NCBI taxonomy): Eukaryota > Metazoa > Chordata > Mammalia > Artiodactyla > Bovidae > Cephalophus > Cephalophus harveyi. The sequence continues at coordinate 29,499 of SJYT01004566.1, read as the reverse complement.
AAGTTAAATAAGCAGGGTGACAGTATACAGCCTTGATGTACTCCTTTTCCTATTTGGAACCAGTCTGTTGTTCGTCACCAAATTGCTGAGCACAGTCATGTGACCTTAGATGTCTTTCTTTGTAGAGAGAACCATTTCTTGTTTGTCAAGAAATGACAGAGTTCCCCTCCTCAATATTGACAAATGGTAGTAACTTTTCTCTTTCTGCAACCATATTACCAGAAGTACCTCAGAGCACTACAGCACTAAGTTATAGGTAGCCAGTCCTGCCAGATTCTGTCCAAGTTATTTATAAAATATCCCAAGTAAGTCATGAGACCTAAACTCTTGTGTGGCCTTGTTATGATGAGACCTTAGATTTTCTTTAGCTCCTCAAGTTTGACCAATGTTTTGTCTTTCATTTCCTGTAACTTACCTTTTTCATTTTCATTAATATCCAGACTTTTAGCTTCATATTTTTGTTTAGTTGGCCTGTGATAGATAGCAATATTTTTCAAAATATTTACTGCTCCATTCCGGGGCAGAATTATACTCTTCCCCTTATTGATGTCAGAATTGGTCATATGACTTTCTTTGGCCAATGAAATGTAACCAGAGGTCACATGTGCTACTTCTGAGCAGAAGCTTTCGGAGGCATTGTGTGGCTTCCCAATGTTCACTCTCCTCTTCTCAGGGGCCTGTCAATATTCTGTACAAGGGCTGTCCCATCAGTCTGGCTCCGAGAGTGGAGACAAAGTGTGGCATTGCTGCAGCTGACCCAGGCTGAGCAAGAAATAAACTTCAGTTGTCATAAGCTACTGAAGTGCAGGGAATTTTTTTCCTATCCTGGTTAATAATGGCCCCATCTATTTCCAGGTAGATTTTGGAAACATTTCATTTCTTTCTGAAGCAAAATCCTCAACACTCTTATGTGCCTTGGCTGAGGGTTCAGTCATTCTAAGACTTGTATATGAAACTATGATCGTTTCCTTGGTACTGTGGGCTATCATCCTAGTTCAGGTAGAATTTGCTGGGTCAATAATAACAAAAGCTATCATTTACTTGGGGAATGAATGGCACACATTGAGATCTGGGATTTATACAGTCCTCACTAATGAGCCCTGAAAAATGTATAACATCATCACCATTTTCCAGGTGAGATGATTGTTATCCAAAGAGATCAAATAACTTACTCAGGGTCATGGAGGTGGTAAATGGCAAACCAGATCCAGACTCAAGTCTGCCTGGAGCTTTTCACCGTGCCACATTGGAGGAGGAAGAGGAAATGACTATCCAAATGGCCAAGATCAGGGTGCTGATGCTTAGTCTCTCAGTTGTGTTCAACTCTTTGCAACCCATTGGACTGTAGCCTGCCAGGCTCCTCTGTCTAGGAAATTCTTCGGGCAAGAATACTGGAGTGGCTTGCCATTTCCTTCCCCAGGGGATCTCTCCAACCCAGGGACTGAACCTGTGTCTCCTATGTCTCCTGCAGATTCTTTACCTGCTGAGCCACTGAGGAAGCTAAGATACAAAGATATCAAGATACCAAGATTAGGTATTTTTGGATAAATCAGCAATGTAATTCCTTATTTCAGGGAATCCAAGATTCCAAATTTTCTTTCTGAGCATTGTCAGTTGAAATGGGACCTTTCGAAAGAGAAATTGATAAAAAGGAGAGAAATGGCTCTAAAGTACCCTGTTGGACTCTGTGGTTTAATTATAATAATACAGATCAGTTATGTGAGCACTGTCTCTGATGTGATAGTCTTGGGTCCCAGGGCAAGGGGAGGTCTCCCTAAAACAATCACAATTCTGAAGCAAAACACCACCACCAAGGATTGGGGATGGAGTATTTATTTTATGTAAATAGCTTCCTGGAAAGTATTTTATTAAAAAATGTTCAGAATTAATTTTTAAAATGTTTAAATTTAGTGAAAGCAAACATTTACTATATTTCATGTATAAATTTTTTTAACTTACTGAAAAACATCAAGTGAAAATGTTAATTCATGCAAATATAAATGACAAGTATATGCTGCCATTCTAATATAAATACCATCTGCTCCTGGCTTAGCTGTTTCCTTGCAGGACCCGTTCCCACTCCACCCTGCATTCCCCTTGGAGCTGCCACCTTTGGGGTCACTGGCTCAGCAGGACAGCATCCTTCCACTATCTTTGGCTTTCTTGAGTTGGAGCTCTCAGGATCCCCATCTCTGCATTGTGTTTCAATGTGGCCAGTAATTTCTGTTGTAGAAGTATGATTTTTCTCCTGCTGACCAGGATGCATGAGCCCCCTTGGGATTTACCCTGCCCTGTCCCTAGTAGGGAGATCTAGCTCCTCCCACCAAGTCCAGTTAAGCCACTGGCAATTTGGATGGGAAGATGTGCACAGTAGAGTTTTAAAAGCTGCGTGGTCCCGGGGGGCTAGGAGGGCGTGTGGTGAGGGTATTGGTGATGGGGTGAGAGGGGTAGGGGGCAAGTGGTGTGGATTGACGACAGAGCCCAGTTAATTGATGACCAAAGTAACATTATTACACCAAGAAAAATGTCAGTGTTTCTGAACAAAAATAGCATCTTACATGAAACATCAGAAAACTGAAAGCTGGGAGTGCAGTGACTGGATAGATTCCTCACGATTATTATTTTAAAATGGCCTATATGGTATTTTACACAGAGCATTGTTCTTAAGACTTAGTCCAGTCATGGCTCCCATTTTCTCTGCTTTCAGTCCTGATCCAGACTCTAGCATATTCTGGGATGGGGAGGGAGACAGGCTAGGAGAGAGGTGAGGGGGGAGGTGTTGCTAAAGATGTGGCTCCAGAGAGCCAAGCCAGAAGTGAGAGCAGCTGAGCTGGCTGTTATAATATGCAGGTTTTTCTAAGTGCTATGTCTGGCAGCCGTCTTGTGCCAGCACAGAAGTAAAATCCTGTTGAAGAAGGGAGCAGGGAGCTTTTATGATGCCCAAGGATTTCCTCAAAACAGATGTTTTTGTTTCATGGCAGCCTATTCCTGAAGGAGACAGCAGAGAAATAGACTTGCTATCATTTAGCATGACACCGTCCCCATAGTGAAATTGGCCAGCCAGAACTGGTAATGTGTTGAGGTGGTCTCCTAGTTTGGTTAGCTTCCTGGAAATGGAAAGCGGGTTTCCCTTTAATTATTGTATTTTCCAGGGCCCCAGGCTTCAGCCTTACCCAGCACAAAATAATTTGGGTCCAGGCTCCAAAGAGGACTCCAACAGAGGGTGTAAAGACTCAAGTGCCTGAAATTGATATGTTTCTTTTCCTATCGCCTCTATTCCCACACATGCCTATGACATGAATTTGAAATGCCCTGTTCATATGAAGACTGCATGCTGTTTCAAGCCACCCCAACAAGGGGTGAAGCACATTTAAGTCATCCCTTTGAGTGCAAAAGACAGAGCTATGCTAAGCCATGCTGCAATTAGCTTTGTGTGTTTTTTGTCACAACCACAGTCTGCCATTCGTGGAACCAAGATAAAATGCCATTCCAGCTGACTTTGACTCTGTGTGAGAATGTGAGTTTAGGCACTTATTTAAAACATAACCACAGGCCAGTGTGCCTTTATTGAAGCACATGGATATCATTACTGCTTTTGTGTTTGGGTTGGAAGGAAATACAGCAGTTAACCACCTGAAATCTCAGTAGACAAAAGGAGAACACCATAAAGTTTCACAACTGCGAGACAAAAGATTGCAAAATATAGGTTCCATTAAAAAGGTTAGGAAATTATGTTATGTTACATACTTGAGTAGTTTTTTTCTTTTTTTTACAGAGAGATTAGTAGAGCTTGATTATTACCTGTGATTAAAAGATTTCATTCCAGAAATGGAATAAGAACTGGGGAAAAAAAAGTCCATTGTTTCGTCTTTGATCCCAATCCCATTGTATTCAGACAATACAAACAGAATTTCTCATAACCTTTCAGTATGCAAAAACAAGGAATTCATGTTACTATGGTGAATTTGTGTTGCTAGTCTTTTGCCTCCAGGGAGATGACCACCGTTAAGATCTCTGTCCAACAGTTTCCTTTTTGATGAGGTGCTCCACCAGACTCATTTTTATGGAGCAAATCCCAGTTCAAGTCCTGAAAGATGAAAACATCCTAACCTTTAGTTCTAAATTGAGTTTTTCTGGGAAGTGAGTTGAGATCCAGAAGTCTTGAATGAAACTGAATGCTTTAGGAGGGACAGCTTGGGTTGGCTTAAATTAAAACTTGTCTCCTGAGGGCTGTAGACACCACAAATAAAGCTTTCTCTACTGTGTTCTGCTACTGTATTCAATGCACTGAGTAACTCTTAATGTTCCTAGGGTTTCCTAAATGGCCTGGAAATAAAGCTAACAGAAGAGAGCAATACATTTCACTTAACTAACTTTAGCAAAGTTATTTCTTTTCAAATAGCTCATGAAAGACCTCAGTCAGAATTCTGGTGGCAATAGAAATACTTGAATCTATCAACTGCCTTGTAAGTCTCCAGACTTTAAGTACATTAAGAATGAAACACCTCCCTAGATGCTATAACCTTTATAGGTCTTTATTTCTTATATTAAAAAAGAAAACCCCAACAAAAAACCATGAAGTCACCACTCTCACAGCAACTGGAGGAAAACTCAGTAGAAAGTCAACATTTTGTCATTAAGAAATACCTGATGTGTCATATATTTTGCTTAATAAAGACTGAGTTGTCTGTACACTAAGCCAATTTAAGAATGTGATCTGTAACTCACAGTCTTAATTACATGGAGAAAAAGTGAATGGGTTCATTAATGCTGTGAAAAGGAACAATGACCTACCTGCCAAGTGGCAAGGTGGAAATAATTAATCTGGTCAATTAAAAAGAAACAGATAATTTAAAATGCAAAGGCTTCCAGGTGATGCACTGCATTCTGCTATCTGGAACTGCAAATTCTTACTGCATATTCTGATCTTCTCAATAAATGTTCTTCATCTTTTTCTTTTCTTTTTGTTGTTTCTTTTTGCTATGTCTCAAATCTATTAGAAAAAAGATCTCTCTGAGCTATTAATCACCACCTGTTTCTTTATGCCTCATGTTCTAAACTAGTTATTTATTCTAGCATGTAGTCTAGAATTCCTTTTCTTTCTTTGTTGGGAGTCTGTTATATTTTACTTTCCCTTCAATTTTTTTTTTTGCCCTGCCCCCGCCCCCGGAGTTTTAATACTATTTTTTAAAGTTCTGGAGTCTGAGCCACGCTCTGGGTTATCTAATTCCATTTACGATCCTATAATGTTGAAGCTTGCCACGGCCTGGCTGTCAGCAACAGGTTCTAAATATTGAATACATAGGGTAGTGTATTTGCTCCATGGGACCGGAAATGAGTCAAACAGTTGCTTTTCTACAAATGTTCATAATTCCTCTTGACATTTACAAGCAAGTAGTAGTTCTTTGTCAAACAATGATCTCAAAACAACGCAGGTTGCTGCAGGGATGCAGGATGCTGAGGCCACTCGGCACCGTCGCGGAAAACCTGAGCTTTGTCATCGGCGCGCCCTGCCTATCTGTGCGCTGCTGAGACGCAGAAAAAGGAACCTGTTCGTAGCTTAATCCTTTCCAGCTGGTCCAGACTTAGTCCCAGGACAAATATTACTATCACGTTCATTTTAACTACGGCAAAGCTTTATAAAAGCAGCATCCCGAGTTTTTTTTTTTTTTTTTTAAATCTGCTCCAGGGAAGGCTGTTTTTATGGGGGTGTCTGGCTGTAAATTTCTGGTTGCTAAGGCGGAGGGGAAAAAAATCTCATCTGAAAAAACAAATGCTGCCATGGTGAAGTGCGACTTGAAAGTCTCTATTGCCTAGGTGTTAGACTTGGCAAATTAGAAATAGCTGGGGAGGCGAAAGACGCTTTTTCTTGATGTGCTCCAACAAAGTAGTACATATTGTCAGCTCCGCGGGAGGCGCGCGGCGGCCATATGTGCGTCGCCCAGCGAAATGGAATAAACAGCTGCTGCCAGGAATCCAGTTCCTGGCAAAGAGGCAAACCCGCGTCCTCCTGTTTGCAAAATAAAAATCACCAGAGGGATTCCCCTTCCTGCAGTTCCAGCCAGTAATTTTATAAAAGCATAAAACATCGCTGTATTGTGGTTTATAATAATGCCTTACATTTGTAGAGCATTTTACAGTTTACAAAGCGCTTTACATACATTATCTCATTTGAGCCTCATAACGGCCTTGGAGAGAACAAAGCACAGATTCTGTGATTCGCTGTTCACAGATGAAGAAAGGAGAGTTCAAAGAATGCTGGTGAGTAGGTGCCTCGCCGGGAACTGGCTGCGCAGACTTTCTGGGGCTATGCAGGGGGACCCAGTGAAGGGATGCGTTTTTTGTGTAGTCCAAGTGCCAGTTGTACTGTTTCCCTATGTGCAAACATCAGCTCCTGCCAGAGGTCTTCTCCTGAATGTTTTGAAGCAGGAAGGGAGCCATGTAGGTTGGAAGGGAGCAAGGGGAGAGGAAAAAAGGCCCTCTGTGTTTGCACTGGATGTGGACTCTGGTTTGCCCTTGAATGCAGCCAGAGCTGCTGTTTCATTTTCAGCATGTACTGCAGAGATCAGCAAGAGTCACTCTGAGCTTCAGAACTGCAGGGAAGAAAGACCTTGGATACTGTTCAATTAATCTCAGACACGGCCGCCTCTGTGCAACCCTTTGCGGGACAACAGGCCTTTCCCAGGAATGGCCCTGCCTGTGCCTATTGCAAAAGCAGATTTACAGACAGGATCTACTGGAGCCTTTATCCAGGAATCCCCTCTGACCTTAGGAAATGGGGGACACTAATGCAGAAGAGCCCTGCCCTGTGGGATAGCAGACATCATGGGGATGTGGTGGTGGCCCATCATAGGTTGCTTTAGCTCTGAAATAAGGACTCACTTTCTGGCAGACACTTGGACACTTCACGGACATGTGCCTAGTTTCTTGGTCAGGTCTCACTGGGCCTGGGATTTTGTGCTCTTTGGTTCTAGCTGTAGAATTTGCCAATAGAATTAAGTGGTTAAAACACAGGTGCTGGGACCAAAATGCCAGGGCTGTATGCTTCCCAACAATGTGAGCTTGAGCAAATTCACTTAAGCTTTCTCTGGTGTCAGAGGTATGCCTTACTGAATAGATGAGGGTATTCTGTTACTAAAACCTGCTTCATGGATTATTGTAAGAATTAAATGATTATTATTTGTAAAGTGCTTAGGGCAGTGCATGGTGCAAAGTGAGGGCTCTATCAGGCTTTGTCAAATCCAGTGAGACTGTACACTGGGCAGCAGAAGGCCAACCCCAGCAAGCCCTTTCTTGTTCCTTGATGGTGTCCCAGTTTTGGAGAGAGGTGACATCCCTCCTTCCTTCTCAGCTTTGACCCAGATGTACCTTCTCAGGATCCCCGATGGAGATGCACAAACCAGGAGACACTTGGCTTCACACAGTTTGGCCCCTGATCTTTTCAGTCTGTAAAGCAATTGCAGTCTGTGGGAACATGATACGTTTTGTTTGACTGTATTTACATTGTTGACGTCAAAGCAAAAATTGCCCTGGATAAAGTTAAACATTCGAGGAGGACTATTCAAGGATATTGCGATGCCATGCCAGAACTCAGTCTGAAATTACTGCTGCTGCTGCTAAGTCGCTTCAGTCGTGTCCGACTCTGTGCGACCCCATAGACAGGAGCCCAACAGGCTCCCCTGTCCCTGGGATTCTCCAGGCAAGAACACTGGAGTGGTTGCTGCTGCTGCTGCTGCTAAGTCGCTTCAGTCGTGTCCGACTCTGTGCGACCCCATAGACAGGAGCCCAACAGGCTCCCCTGTCCCTGGGATTCTCCAGGCAAGAACACTGGAGTGGGTTGCCATTTCCTTCTCCATTGTGTGAAAGCGAAAAGTGAAAGTGAAGTCGCTCAGTCGCATCCGACTTCTAGCGACCCCATGGACTGCAGCCTACCAGGCTCCTCCATCCATGGGATTTTCTAGGCAAGAGTACTGGAGTGGCTTGCTATTGCCTTCTCCGCAGTCTGAAATTAGTTCCACTGAAACAAAAAACGTTGAGGGTGAAAGGGAGATCCCGGGCCATGATCATATCTTTACAATGAGAGGTAGTCTTGTGTCTTGAGGTGAGGTGCCCGCAGACGTTGGGCTCTTACTCTCCCATCGGAACTGAAAGATGGTGGTGCCGTGTGCTTTAATGATTAGATTTTAAGCTCCCAGGTCCTTGAGAAGTATATTCCTGGGTTGTCAAACTGTCAGGGGACTTTTAAAAAAAGATTTACATATACCTTGAAGGGGTAGAAAAAGAACTTATAAGTTTTATAAATAAAAGGCACTAGGAAAAGGGAAGTCAGGGACCAGAATCAGGAAGAAACCTATCCAGAGTTTAATCAAGCTGAGGGAAATGTTAAGGCTGTCTTGGTCATCTTTGTTTTAGAAACTGGATGACAATTTGATGCAAAATGTTGCTTCCACAGACTTCCTTTGGATGGTTAACAGAAACTGTGGTTTCTCTATTAGACCATGATAATGGCCCAGTATCTTTTGGTAGTGCTAGTGGTAAAGAATCTTCCTGCCAATGCAGGAGACATGGGTTCGATCCCTGGATGGAGAAGATCCCCTGGAGTAGGCAGTGGCACCCCACTCTGAGATTCTTGCCTGAAAAATCCCATGGACAGAGGAGCCTGATGGGGTACAGTTCATGAGGTCACAAAGAGTCAGACATGACTGAGTGAGTGAGCACGTCTTTGGGTTACTGGGGTGTCCAACCTTAGCCCTTTCCTCTTTCAGAGGGCAGCTAACTCTCTCTGACTAAGAAGGAGAAAGCCTCATTTTCCTTTCTGTGTTGAGCCCTCTGAGACCTGGTCCAATTGGTAAGGTAAAAATCTCTCCCCTGGACCAGAGATCGACAGTTTGTCCTTGAGTTCATCAGGGCTCCATGGTTTTGGAAAGAACAACTTAATAGAGGAAAAGTCAGGGCTAGCTAATTTGGAAGTTGCCATGAACCTCAAAGGGGATCCACTTTGAAGTGGTAGGTGGGCCGCCTCAAAGGAACAAGACCCTTTATGGATTACTACTCCCAACCTGAGCCCTGTTAGCTCATCAGCCCTCAAGTGCACAACCATTTCCTTTGGGAAATCTCCACTTCCATCCACTCCCAGTCATTCAGTCTGCAAAAACCATCTGGAACTTCAGCAAAATGGTTAGTGATGCCTCTTGGTCTTTAAACCCCACAAAGCAGCCAGGGAGGAGGGCTTCTTGTTGCATGGAGATGGGTAATAGGCCTGGAGTCTGCTGGTCAGATTCATTTTTCATGTTCTCAATCAAGGTGAGCTGCAAGCATGCTCATTCCTTTACCCCATATGTTGTGTCTGACAGTCCCACCCAATGGCCACATTCATTTTCAGGGATGACACAGTCTAAATTGATCTTGGGAAGTATCTCTCAAATTTGCAAGGTCCCTTTCTCTCCTCACCCACTTTCCCCTCTCTCTTCCTCTTCCCCTGAGACAGTGAGCCCCATTTTTATGCAGAACTGTGTTTGTTTGTTTTTCTGCTCTACCCTGGGGTGAGCTCAGGGTGGAAAGGAGAAGTTGACTGGAATATTAAAGGAGCTGCATTGCCCAAGGGCCCTTCCCAGCCTCCTGGGGACCTTTGGTGAATGATTAAGGGGTGGGAAGGGCTTCCCTGATGGCTCAGACGGTAAAGAATCCGCTTGCAATGCGGGAGACCTGGGTTCAATCCCTGGATTGGGAAGATCCCCTGGAGGAGGGCATGCAACCCACTCCAGTATTCTTGCCTAGAGAATCCCCATGGACAGAGGAGCCTGGCGGGCTACAGTCCATGGGGTTGCAAAGAGTTGGACGCAACTGAGCAACTAAGCACAGCAAAGGGTGGGAAAGTTGCTGGTTCTTGCCTTAGCCCATGGGGTTTGGCTGTAGAAATAAACAGTTATAGTTAAATTGTTATATTTTAGCCTCTCAAAAAGGAACCACTTTCAGCCTTAAAGCAGACCCTGATCAGTAGAAGACAAGGTTAAAGGTCACCAGAGTTGTAAGCAGGACACAGGAGAACACTGGGTCCTCTGTTGTTCGCCACACACAGGCCTGATTCAGGTCAAAGGTGCACACTAACCTTTGTCCCAGGCAGTGCTTTAAAAGGACCCACCTGCTTTTCATGTTGGTTCTCAGAGGGTAGAGCATCCTTAGTGTGGCCGCAGTACAAAGAGAATCCGGGGCAGAAACAAAAAGTATTCTGGATGGTATGTAAACAGACATGGGCTCTGATCTGGAGTTTAGAAGGTGAGAAATGACTCATCTTCACAGAAAAGGCCCCCAGGCTGCCGTCTGGAGCTCTAGGAAGACAGCCTTTTGAACTCACCGTTAGCCACAGCTGAGTGTGTTCAAAAGGTTAACTAAACACAGAACGCCAGGTAAGAAATACATGCCGTAATATGAACGGCCTCAAAAATGCCCAGCCCAAAGCAGCCACCTCATTTTCGAAGCCCAGTGCAACATGAAGATGTGAAGTCCCTTGTTTATAAATTATTAAGAATTTCAGAACAGTGACAGCAAAGGAATTAAAGCAGGCACAGGGACTCTGCTCTGCGTACAGCCTTATGCGATTGTACAGCCATCCATAGCACTGGCCCTGTGTCTCCAGCAGAATTAATCCAAATGTGTAGGATGGGCCATCAAAACTCGCTGCTGCCTAAATCGTACCTAGCAGTCAGAGAAAGAACTTTGTCCTCTTGACAGAGCAGTGATATCAGAGGGGTAAGAGGATGGGCGGTGGGCTTCCCCAGACTCCATTCTGAACAAAGGTGTCTTTACTCTGTAGTGGAGACTGAATCCCTGTTCCTCTTCCTTCCTTTCCTTCAGAGAAGAACTTTCCTTTTTTGGGGGGAGCGGGGGGCGGTGGGTGTTCCCATTTTTCGTGATCTACTGGTATCTGTGCCTGGTCTGGAGTTCCCCTGGTTCTGTGAAAAGGCTTCCTTTACACATGATTTCTTTCCCACCTTCCTCCTTCTTAGCAAACACACAGCTCTTTAAAAGACTCTGACTTTTTTTTTTTTTTGCAAGTTCTGTGGCTTTTATTAAATATACACTGTAATACCAAACTGTGATTACATGATGTCTGGCTTTCCCTGAACTCAAATTTAATATCCTGAAAAATGGGAAGCTTTATTGCAAGGAGTGGGGGACTTGAGGGCGAGCGCATGTGGGTCTGTTGATTGCTTTTATTCCCCCTTCTAAGATCTCTACCTGGTCATGGTTAGGTACTTGTTAGCCTCCACTTTACCTTTTAGATTGACTTTTTTATCCTCTTGAATTATGTTCATTACACAGTGATTCTAGACATTATTTTAGAAGACAATTTATAATTCTATAGCCTTAATATTGTTTTCAGCCTTAATACTCTGTTTCCACATTCTGTTATTGTCCTGGATTATATTTTTGATTGGTGCATTCATAATGGAGTTATAGGTTTTTGTCCTGGTATAGTTGAATTTTAATCTCTTCTATACTCATAAAGGTGAAACACATTTATAAGCTTAAAGGAGACGAATGAACAATAAACAAGAAGTCTTAGAACTGCCTGCTAATGGAAGCAATAATCATTTAGAGACCGAGAGTCTAATAACATGGAGCTGAAGTGATCTTAGTGGTTACTGGTCCTGTGCCTTTATTTTGCAGAAAAGGAAACTGAGGCCCTGACATTAAATAACCTGCCACACAGCTCCTAGGGGACAGTCAGGATTAAACAGGCTGTAAGTGCCTGTTTAAAAATACAAGCTGAGCAGTACTGCTTCCACACTAGTGTCTTTTGGTGGAACATCAGATCTTCGAGTGTCTGTCCTTCCTTTGTGATGTGAGGGCGTTGGAACAGATTTGAATCCAACTTGAAACGGACACAAGCTGACCCCCGCCTAGTCAGCCCAGAACACACATAATGAAGAGTATGGTAGCAGTTAGAACATTCAGTGTTGAACACTGGCTCACCAGAGCCTTAGGAAAGCTGAAGGCTGGATCTCAAACTGGATTTGTGACAGCACATTCACTGCCAGGCTGATCCGTAGGCTAGTGGGCTTCTTTTAAAATTCCTAACTCAGAGGAAAGTGAGAGGGTCTCAAGCCCTGCAAGTGGATGGGCCGCCCGTCCTCTTTCAAGTGGAGTAAACCACCCTTTAACTTTTCAGAATGCTTCTCAAGTAGAATAAGGCGCCCTCTACTGGTAGAATCTATCGTCCACGAAAAAATCAGAACTTGTTAGGTTTGTGAGAAATGGGAGGGAAAAAAAAAATCATAGGATCAGAACAGATTAGAATTGCAAAGAAACATGAAGAAGTGGCGAGTTTAAGAATCTCAGCTTTTCAGACAAGGAAACATGGATCTAGAAAGTTTAAAACTTTTCTCATAAAATTGTTAGCAACATTCTTCTGAGGAAATGTTCATGGAAGTGGCAAAAATCTCTTTGTTAAAATGTGAAGTTAGCTTTCTGAAAATAAAAGCCTCTTGACAAGTACTCACCGAGCCAGAAATGAATGTTGTGTGTTCAGTCGTGTCTGACTTTTTGCGACTCTCTGTACTGTGGCCCACCAGGCTCCTCTGTCCATAGGATTTTTTCAGGCGAGAACGCTGGAGTGGGTAGCCATATCCTCCTCCAGGGGAATCTTCCCGACCTAGGGATCAAACCTGTGTCTCCTACATTGCAGGTGGATTCTTTACTGCTGAGCCATCAGGGAAGCCCCTCAGAAATGGATACAAACCCCATTTTGCTCAGGGAAGAGTACGGTTCTCTCACCTTCACATGAAATTCTGTACTCCATTTGCTAAACCAAGGTTTTCTAAACTGTAGTCATTCAAGTCACTGAGCTGCTTTTTGCCATAGCCAAGTACTCTGTCTTAATATTTAATATTTTTCTTTCAATCACGTCATTTTTTAATTTCAGCCTCTTCCTGTGCAATAGAATCCATGAAGTTTCAAGTTTACTGTGTTGTGTGTGTGTGTAGATTTTTTGATGTAAACCAATTTTTTTTTAATAAACAATTATTTATTATTAACTTTAGTTTTGGCTCTGCGGGTCTTTGTTGCTGTGCGGGCTGCTCTCTAGTTGCTGTGAGCTGGGGCTGCTCTCTAGCTGTGCGTGCAGGCTTTTCAGCCCAGTGCTTCTCTGGTTGCAGAGCACAGGCTCAAGGGCGCACAGGCGTCAGTAATTGGGACACGTGGGCTCACTAGTTGCAGCTCCGCTCCGCAGCTCTAGAACACAGGCTCAATAGTTGTGGCACATGGGATTAATTGCTCCAAGGCATGTGGGATCTTCCTGGATCAGGGATCGAACTCAGGTCTCCGGCATTGGCAGGCAGGTTCTTTACCGCTGAGCCCCCAGGGAAGCCCAACAATGTTCTTTTTGTGTGCCAATTAAATTCATCTCTAATTATCTCATATATAAAGTGCTTTACAAAACACTGAGGTAGATATATTTCGTTTAAATGGTGTAAATATAGTGGCCATAATTTCATTTTTCCATTAATGGCGTGCTGTTTATTGCTTTTCTTCACCTGGTCTCTCCCTCCTGCCCTACCCCCTGTCTGGAAGTCTTCCTTCATCCCCTTTCCATTCTTTCAGTCTTTTGGTTCAGTATTCACATTTCCTTTTCCCCAGTGAGGTGAGGAAAACTTTCCCTCTCTATGGCTCACTGGGGACTGTGCCTCATTTGATATGGATCTCCAGGAAAGCATATTGAAACAAACTGGGATTTGACAGAATGAATAAAAAGACCTTTGTATTCTTGTCTTTTTCTAGGAATTGAGGCTTGAGGAATATTGAAAAGTGATGTTATTTCTATTTCATCCTTATAGTCAGCCTCCTCTGAGGAAATGGCACATAAACACAGAAAGTCCAATGTATAAAAACACATTTAATAAATGATTCCTTGAAGAATATACTGGAGAGTCTGTTTTTGTTCAGGCACTGTGAATGCTGTAATACCTATAGGGGAGAATGGAGATGAGAAAAAGTTTGATCTTCATGAAATCTTTTCCTTTATTAAACATTCCTGTGGAATTAATCCAAGCTTTGTTTCTTCCAGAATAAAGGGCTCCATTATGCATTTATTGCTGGATGAATATACTCAGTTGCCAGTTAGTTATAACTTGGTGCCAGAGTGAACCCCCATTATTTACAGTGGATTATCTATATTGAAGCTGATCTGAAAAAGATCAGTTTTGAAATCTCTTGTCATTATCATCTATTTTCTTTGTTTAACCTATTTTATCATCTCTGTTGACCCTTAATGAAAAGTGAATAAATAACCTTTTGACAGAAATATTTGTATTTTTAAGCTCAGAAAGAGTTGTTCCCAACTCAAACTGTTTTATAATGAGAAGTGCAGAGAAAACTCTTCTCCCAAAGGAAAGGGCATCAGTGACTGAATTTTCCTTTTGGTAATACTTACATAGTAGTTTCAGAATCATATGGAAAATTTTTACAAAATAGCCTATGATAAGCCCAAACATAAATTGAAACTAAAGTTACAGCAATATGATTCTATATACTTTCTTATTCAAGGGGAAATTTAAGCATCTTCAATCCTAACAACAATTGATTTTAAAAACACTAGTGCAAGACTCCAGGACCCCTGCAAGGAGTGGGTGCTCTGATGTACCATGGCTCCCTGAAGAGGTTCTTTCTGATGGCAAACAGATGGAGACCCCATAGAGAGGCAGATTTCCGCTGTAGCCATCACAGGGATATACTGTGCCTTTGAAATGACATCAACCAGGAAATCAGGGACTGGAGTTTCAGATTTCATAGAAGGATTTTACTTTGCCTTTTGTAGGCCCAAAGATGGCAGAAGGAGGCAATAAATTCTGCCTTAGAACCTCTCCCAGTAGATGTTTAAAGAGATTGTATTAGTAAATCAACTGTCCCAATCCCCCTATGTGATATGGACCATCCGGTTTGGATTTGAAATTCTTTTGTCTTTCTTGTAGAGAACTGATATAAGCCAACAGTTCAGAATAAATTGGACAGATAGGTGGAATACAGTACTAGAGGATTATCAAGAACTAAAGTAATTTTTTTTTTAAAGTAATTGTTTTTTATGAAGTTTTTCCTGTAACTAGATTTATAACTGGAAAGGGCCAAAGCTGAAATCATGCAGTATGTAGATTAGCATTTCTCACTGGAGAAAAGATGAGGTTGCCTCACTTTAACGTGTAGGTTTACTGTTCATGAGTAAATCTACTGTTGTTCTCATTTTCATCTTTACTCTTCTATTATAACTGTGCTTTTACTGAAACACTCTTACATAAACGTGGAGGAAATCCTAAAATTGAGGAATATATTTTCCACATGAGTCACTATACACATTGATGTTTATCTTGTGGTTCTGCCAAGAAACAGTGAGCAAAGCTTAGACTTACAGCAGTTCATTTGGGTAGGGCAAAACAATTCTCATGTACTTCTACATAAGTGAACACTCACCCAAGAATATGAAGGCACACCAAATCTTATGAGTAGCCACTGCAATTTCAAATGACTGGATGAGCAGTTAATACTAATGAAGTCAAGGTTGCAGGTGATGTCTTTACAAAGGCCAGCTGAATCACTGGTGCCTAAGGAATGGTGCTGGATCTCAAGGATGACTGGATGACTAATGTGTTGGGAATATGGATAAAAATTCATCACCTCCTGGACGACTCTCAAAATGTATGACCTAAATATGGCGAATGTGGTCTGGATGCTTTTAGACACAAGTAACAGAGAATCTGGCTCAAATAAATTTAATCAGTTATGTTTTCCATTGTATAGGAGAACCAGAAGTAAGTCAGGCTCTAGAACAACCATTTCAGTGGCTCAAAGATATCATCAAAGACTCAAGTTCTTTCTTTTTCTTTGATATCTTCAAAGTCACCTTCACCCTTTAGATTGGTTTCTGTGATGGTCATACAATGGTGGCAGCAGATTCAGATCTATAACACACAGAGAAAGAAAAAATCCTTCTTACATCCTTTTTTTTTTTAAAAGAGATGAAGAAAAGTTTCTCAGCAGCCCTTCCCATGCCTTGGAAAATATTGGTTCACATGGGTTTTTCTAAATCAATCACAAAAAGGGGGATTTCAACAGTGGGCTTAGATGAGTGGTTCTCAACTGCATTTTGAAAGTTGAGAAAATGATCTAGTTTCATTCTTTTACAAGTGGTTGACCAGTTTTCCCAGCACCACTTGTTAAAGAGATTGTCTTTAATCCATTGTATATTCTTGCCTCCTTTGTCGAAGATAAGGTGTCCATAGGTGTGTGGATTTATCTCTGGGCTTTCTATTTTGTTCCATTGATCTATATTTCTGTCTTTGTGCCAGTACCATACTGTCTTGATGACTGTGGCTTTGTAGTAGAGCCTGAAGTCAGGCAAGTTGATTCCTCCAGTTCCATTCTTCTTTCTCAAGATTGCTTTGGCTATTCGAGGTTTTTTGTATTTCCATACAAATCTTGAAATTATTTGTTCTAGTTCTGTGAAAAATACTGCTGGTAGCTTGATAGGGATTGCATTGAATCTGTAGATTGCTTTGGGTAGTATACTCATTTTCACTATATTGATTCTTCCAATCCATGAACATGGTATATTTCTCCATCTATTAGTGTCCTCTTTGATTTCTTTCATCAGTGTTTTATAGTTTTCGATATATAGGTCTTTAGTTTCTTTAGGTAGATATATTCCTAAGTATTTTATTCTTTTCGTTGCAATGGGAGAATGGCATTGAAACATGTATACTATCATGTAAGAAATGAAGCGCCAGTCTATGTTCGATAGAGGATACAGGATGCTTGGGGCTGGTGCACAGGGATGATCCAGAGAGATGATATGGGGTGGGAGATGGGAGGGGGGTTCAGGATTGGGAGCTCGTATACCCATGGCAGATTCATGTCAATGTATGGCAAAACCAATACAGTATTGTAAAGTAGAGTAAAATAAAAATAAAATTTAAAAAAAAAGAAATTTGAGAAAAATACATATACCTGGGTTCTATCCTCAGAGATCCTAGGATGCAGTGTAGGGTACTGAGAGTTTTAAAAGCTCTGAGGGTGATTCGAATTTGTAGCTAAGCATTTGAGAATCATACATTTAGACCAAACTTGCAGAAGTGGGGGCAGAATAGGAGTAGGGAATGGATACTGAATTATAAACCACTATAGTCATTAAATATTGTTGCATTTACAATGTAAATTTTAAAAGGTGAATATTAATATATAACTGCACACATGAGATTTGAGTCAAGTTTGGAGGAATTCATATTTATAACAAGACCAGAAGAATGTGATCCATACTAGGAGAACAAATTAGATGCATCCAAAGCCAACAGAAGCAGAAGATATTAAGAAGAGGTGGCAAGAATACACAGAAGAACTATACATAAAAGATCTTCATGACCCAGATTGTGTCAGCTTTCATATCCAATCATGTCAGCGTACACAGGTTTCAGCCAACCAGGGTTCCAATTCAACCTTAGACCAGCTTTATGCTCCTGGACTGCCTCCATCTCTCCAAGTCTCCAAATCAAATTTCCAGGAGCACAGATCAGATTGACATGACCCATAATTTACCACCAGCTAACTGAATGGCTGCTCTGGGTGAGGTGCCCAGCCCAGATCCAATCACCCGGGCTGCAGAGGCAGGTCACGTGGTATCGCATTGGGCTATCTTGGCAGGAGGACAGTGATCATGGTATTTTCTTAGGGGATGGGCTTGGGGGGGAAGGGGCGCGGTGAGTCAGTGAAGCAGGCACAGGACTGATGCACCCTGTACAGGTCTGAAGAGAGAAAGAAAGAAGGACGGACCCCATTTTATTCTTACTAGCATCCCTAATGGCCATACGGTGCTTTCATATACCTTCAATGAATGAATGAAAGAACACAGGAGAGAGTAAATGAAACTAATGAAGCAGAACAAGTGCTGCTCAGAAGACAATTACTCTAACACCAGGACAAGAAGGAGTCGGGACACCGCACAGCACCCCTCCTGATCTGGAGCTGTTCTGGCAGGCTCTTATGTTCCCTAAGTCCAGACTCACCCCCTTCACAGGCTGCCCTCTCAGAGGGTGAGCCAGGAAAAACCCTGTCTGCCAGGTGTCTCACCCAGAACCTCCCTCTGGCCCTGAAAATTGCCCCCTGCCAACAACAGGAGCTTGACCCAAGAGGCATCTGCAGAGAGGACTTTGTCTGCACTCCCTAATCAATCTCAGGTTTGGCAAGAGTGACCAGGAGTGTCAAAAACCTCTAGGCAAACAGATGCTTCTCATGAGCTCTCACAACTCACAAAGTTGTCAACTGTGTTAAGGAACAAGAAACCATAATACTACCTGAGTCCAGTACCCTTGTTAGAGACATGCAAGGGAAAGTATTGGGTTTGGACCCCAAAAAGGGTGAATTTGAGTTTGAGTTTGAGTTCGAACAAGTCACTTGATCTCTAAGGCGCTCGCTTTCTTTGGAAAGAAGGATAATTACATCTATTCTCCTCACACCTCACTGGTTATAGTGAAGAATAATTTAGACAATATTTGTGAAAAGCATTTGCAAATGGGTGAAATGCTGTTCAGATGTGAGAGATTTTACTAGCATGAGCACACAATTAACAAGTAAATGGATCGGTGGTGGCGAAATCCTCAGGGAAAAAGGTAAGTTAAGATGCTGCTGCAAGTCACTAGCTACAGGCAATGCTAACTTGAACCCAGGCAGAAGCAGTGGGAATGGAAGAAACTGGCAGGGACCCTCTCAATTTTCTGGCCCATATGAGGCATCTAAGTTTTTAAATAAATGAATGAGATATCTTGATTCATTATAAAGAAATCATCTTTTCAAAACATTACCTGTTACAGCAATTTCTGAAATTATGAATTTTACTATTTTTGTAACAGCAGTGAACTTGGCATGTATTTTATTATTGCATTTATCATCTCAATTTAATGTATTTGTTAAATTTTTCATCTCCTCTTCTAGACTCAAATCCCTGCAGGACAAGGGCCATGTTTTATTAATACTGAAATCACTCCTGGTACCTAGCATACTGCTTAATGCATAATAACAAGTAATGTGTGATGCATGTATGAATAATTAGTCATATCACTATGGATTTATTTATTACTGCAAATCTTCACAATAAGCTTGAAAGGCAGGTATTTTAATTCCCATTTTAAAGATGAAGAGCTAAGACCCAGAGAGGTTAAGAAAATGTTACCTAAGGTCCTAAAGCTGGGAGAGTCTAGATTCAAGTCGGCTGTCCCAGAGTCCACGTTGCCTGTGCCCATTTCCTCAGGGCCCAGCTACTAGTAATAGCCCTGGAGGGCTCTGCCAGGGCTCATGTAAAAAATTTTACATAATGCAAAAATTGCTGAACTCATATCCAACCTGGGGCTTGTTCTGGTTGGACACACATTTCACTTTAGGAAGAAGTGAAAGAGCCTCTGGGAGTAAAGCAATACTGTGAAGACCACAGGGAGGATTGAATATGTAAGACCACTCTCTTCTGAGAATGCTCATCTTTTTCTGGGCCAATCCTCTGGGATAATGCATGAAAAAGACTTTTACACAAAACTAAAGGAATTGTACACTGACCCGAACTTGAGGAAATCTGCCATCTCCCTCCTTGTCCTATGGATTCTTTATCATTTCAAGACAAGAACAGCATGAAAAGGGGAGAAAAGGACTCTACATCTTTCTAGCTAGGAAGGCAGCCAGCATCAATTGTCCAGGTGGGAAAGGGGGCTTCTAGCACCACTAGTCGTCCAGAATGTGTGGGGTTTTTAAGGCTGCGTGTCACTGATGAGGACAACCAAACTGCTCTTCTGTGCTTGCTATGTCCTTGTATTGTGTTACTTTTTCACACTCATGAGCACATCCGACCTGCCTGGTCCAGCTAACACACTGATGCTCAAACATGTCTCTCTAACAGAAGAGCCAGAATTCACTGTGCTCTTTGTAGAACACCATTAGAAACTGCTACATTAAATTTCACTGTGCAAACACATGACAACCTTCTTAAAAGACAAGGTACCAGGCACTAGAGATTTAATGGTATTTAACTAAACTCAGAGAGTAGGGAAAGGTATAAAATATGAATGTACAAAATGGTACAAAATGTATAAAAGTGTCTTCTTCCTCAACCACCACTCATCTTACTCCTTCCCAGAGAGAACCACTGTGGACAGTTGCTTATGTATCCTTCCAAAAATGTTTCCATGTCTATATAAGCATATATAAGACATGTATATCCTTTAGCAGAAAAACAATAAGGAGTTCAAAATACAGATACCCTTTTGTACTTTGGCATATCCATAAACAACGTACTATAAATAATAAAAGAACTTATTATTAAATGGTTTTGAAAGAAGTCATAAATGAATTATGAATCCGTAAATGAATGAGATATACCATCTGCCTTCCTGGAGAAGGAAATGGCAACTCACTCCAGTACTCTTGTCTGGAAAATTCCATGGATGGGGGAGCCTGGTAGGCTACAGTCCATGGGGTCGTAAAGAGTCGGACACGACTGAGCGACTTCACTTTCTTTCTTTCTATAGTTCCTTTTGGAGAAGGAAATGGCAATCCACTCCAGTGTTCTTGCCTGGAGAATCCCATGGACAGGGAGCCTGGTGGGGCTGCAGTCTATGGAGGTGCAAGGAGTTGGACAAGGCTAAGCAACTAACACACACACACACACACACACACACAGACACACACACACACACACAGAGACATCTGCCTTGAAATGGCCCTCAAATGATCATTTAGTTGTAAACTATCCACAGACCCTGCTCTTACCTCCCAATAGGTCCCACTTTCTGTTTTCTGAAAGGCACCGTCCTCTCCTCAGTCAAAGAGGAATATTTGTGAGCACTGACCTCCAGCTTACTTATCTAGGAACCCCAAACAAAAGACCTGGGAAAGACAGGAGAAGCAGGCTGGGTTTTCCTTTGACAACATAAACACCCACCTCTAAAATCTCACTAATTTGACATGAGCCTGAGTAATAGGATAATTCTGTACATAGATTCTCAGTGACACTAAAAACACTTCTTTTTCAAATAACATTCAGGCCAAGCCAGCCTTAATTCAAGAAAGAGCAAGATTCATATACTACTTGTTCAGTCCTTTGCTCAACAACTACAGATATTCTAAAACCCTTACATCAGATTCCTATTAATTACCTTAGCAAACACCTCTGGGCTGCTGGAACCAAGAACAACTTCATTCCAAATCAGTCAGTGCGAAGGAGTGAAATGTGACCACATTCCTGGCCGAGCTCGGGAGCGCCCAGGTCGAACCCCCAGGTGGCTGTTGCACTCCCATCCTTCCACACGGGTTCCCCGGGGCTGGGGTGGGAGGGGGCACTGAAGGCTGACCTAATCTAACCAGTACTACTGAGGTGCTGACCTGCAGCTGGTCCCTTACAGGGTGCAGACAGCCAAGGAAATTTCTAGAATCTCAACATGCTTCTGGGACCTTGGAGTGAGAAGCCCAAGCATGGGCTTCATGGTCCCACACCCTTGCTCTTCCCACAGGTGAGCTCCTGACTCCTGGCTGGCTCCCTCCACAGCCCCTATGATTACATCTGGCTAGCCAAGCAGCCGGGCATGCAGATTTGTTCCCAGCAGCAGTGGCCCTCTCTACTGCCCATTCCGGAGACTCCCCCAAGATGCCCACCTCCACCATCCCATGCCGCACAGTGAAGATCTGAACCAATCCAAAGGCTCTGAGGGGACAGGGGATCTGGCACCTGGAAGGCTCTCCTCACTTCAGCTGAGATCCATGGAATAATGACTACAGAGCAGCTCACCTTTCCTCCAGGAAGGAATCAGACACACGGGAATTTATATCCCGACTCCTCACGCAGTAGACTCACAGCTGATGAGGTTACTGGACTTCTCTGAACCTTACTTTCACAATCAACAAAATGGGAAGAACAGCACCTCCTTACAGGACTGTGGAGACAGTGAAACTCAGCAGCATGGTGGCTCCCCAGGGCGGGCAGCAACACTAACATTGGTTTCCATATTATGGCTTTCATCTTTAAATCGGGACCTCTCCCCTAGGTTAACAAACTCTCTCACCATTAAGAGTGATAATAATCACTCTTATCATGTACATTTATTGAGGAAGGGGGACTACATTGCCTGGACTCTAACTGAGGACAACTGTAATTCTGAGCTGAACTTGAGTCGAGTTTTAGACCTTGAGGTCAGTTACTTACGACATGGTTTCGCTCCTTCACTAGAAGGGCAATCAAGTTCCTCAAGGGCTTCCCCAACGGCCCCTAGCATAGTGCTTGGAACATAGTAGGTGCTCAGTAAATGGGAAAGTAACTTCACGCTCAAGGCTATCAGTGGCCTGCTGTTTGATACTCAGCCAGAGCACACATGGGATAGATAGCAGCTGCTGACTCAGGGCAATTCTAAGGTTGTTGTTATTGCATTCCTGATATTTCCTTGTAGACATATATGGACACAAACATCTGTGTATGAAGGCTCTTTGACAGCTGACTTTTGGAGGAGGGTGGGCAGGGAAAAGGAAGCAGGAAGCCTCTTTGTTTAAAGGAAGCTCAAGGGGGTAGAGAGAGAGAGAGAGACAGGAGTGAGTCCTGATCCAACTAGTGACAGATGTTCTGCAATCACTCCTGGCTTCAGAGACACAGAGAGTTGCAGCTCCCAGGTGGCTGCAGACCTGCATGAATGTGACAGGGAGGCCCATTTGTTAAAGCCCCCACACCATTGCCAGAGGCCAGATTCAGGGTTCTGGGCTGGGTCTGCCTCTCCAGCCACTACCTGGGCCCTGAGGCCAAGAGGATTACCTTGACGGCCTCAGCAATTTGGCAGAAGGGAAAAGGCACTGAGATGCTGGGCAAGCTGCTATTAGAGACTGTGTCTGTGATCTTCTGGCACTTGCAGCCCAGGCTGGCTGGTTTTGCAGTTTGCCCTGGCACTGAAACCTAGCAATCAGAAAATTCTGGCAGCAGAACCTGAGAAACAGCACCTTTAAAAAAAGGTGGAGAAAGCTACGTCGTGTTGGCAAAGCTCACCTGGGGCCACCCCCATCTGTCGCCCCCTTTCTTTGCGGCTCTCCACGCCCCCTCTTAGTGCCCAGTGCCTATGCTGTCCTTTCCATGCCCTTGCGGGGGGAGGCCTGTGGGTGGCCTTCCACTGTCTACTGGTTTATGCCTCTCTCTTCCTCCCAGTTTGACAGCTGGGCAAGACAGCTGAAGCAAGTCCCATATGGATTGTCAGCACAGACTGGGGTGGGTGAAAATGGTTTAGACATGCAGCAGACACACCTAGCTCCTCACTGCAGATGGGCACAGGGGCTTGGGCAGAGAGAGCAGCGGCGGTCCTGAGGCAGTGTGAGTGGTCTCGGGTCTCCTTCTATAGCCCACGGCACCCCAAACAGAGCCAGCTGTGGGATACAGGGCCTTTCCTGCTACCCTCTAGGCATTAGCTAGGGTTCCCTTGTTGCAAGCAATAGAAACCAAGTAAATTAAGAAAAGAATGTGCTGAAAGGATACTGGGTAGATCACAAAATCAAAAAAAAAAGGCTGAATAGCTTAGTCGTAGAAAGGGCAGGAAGGAGGGAAGGTCTTGAGACCCAGGTAACAGCAGAAGCACACTTAATCTCTTTGAACCATTTTTTGGTCCCGCTATCCAGCTGTTCAAGATTCCTGGCAAATGAGATTGGCTTTACTTGATTGACAGACCAACCAAGACTTCACAGAGCACAGGGGAAGGCTTGTTCCCAAAGGGAAATCAGGGTTCTACCAAGAGACAGTTGGACAACAGCTGGGTGGCCAAAATGAGTAGGTGGCCACCAGCTCAAATCACAGAACCCCTTTCTCTTCACTTGCGTGTTTGCTCCAACTTGCTATCATCTAGGTTTTACTATGAGATAAGCGGTGGAAAAGTGAAGGCAATCAAGAAAAGGAGGGAACTCGGTTACTGTTGCCAGCTATCTGACGATAGACCTCGAGAGGGGAGTCCTGGAGCTGTTTCCACTTCCTTGAAAAACTGAAGAGAGGAATAGCATTCATCTGAGTCACCTAGATGCCTCCCTTTTATTTCCTCTTTCCCCCCAAGTCAAATTGGGTACCAATTTCTTTCACTTTATCCCCTGAACATTTCTCATCTCTACACAACCCTTCAGACTTCCAATTTTTCACCTGCCCAGGGGCAGAGCCTCTTAACTAGTCTCCTTTCGTCACCACTTTCTCCAGTCAAAATTTCACATGAAATTAAGGCCTGCTATCTGTCTGCTTTGAAGAAGTGGGTGAAAGAACTGGCTTCTCCCACTGTCTGAATACAAGATGCTGTGTACTGGATTATGGCTCTGAAAATTCAGTGTGGAAGCCCTAATGTCCCATGGGACTGTATTTGGAGAAAGGATCTATAAGGCCGTAGTAAAGCTTAAGTAAGGTCACAAGGGTAAGACCCTAGCACAGTAAGACTGGTATCCTTATAAGATGAGTGAGAGAGACCAGAACTCTCTCTGTGTGTCATATGAGGACAGTGAGGAGGCTGCTGCTACTGCTAAGTCACTTCAGTCGTGTCCAACTCTGTGCGACCCCATAGACGGCAGCCCACCAGGCTCCCCCATCCCTGGGATTCTCCAGACAACAACACTGGAGTGGGGTGCCATTTCCTTCTCCAGTGCATGAAAGTGAAAAGTGAAAGTGAAGTCGCTCAGTCGTGTCCGATTCTTTGCGATCCCATGGACTGCAGCCCACCAGGCTCCTCCATCCATGGGATTTTCCAGGCAAGAGTACTGGAGTGGGGTGTCATCGCCTTCTCCAAGTGAGGAGGCAGCCATCTGCAAGTCAGGAGCTCCCACCAGAAATCAGACCTTTATCTGGGACTTCTAGCCTCTAGAACTGTGAGCATGTATACATACACATGCACAAGCATGTACAGTCCTCTCAGGAAGTCCATTACACACGCACAGAGACACAGAGGCCAGGGAGCCCACAGTGGGCCCTGCTGCTACAATAAACCAGCACAACACAGGTCTCGGCGACACCATGTCCATATCCATGTCCAGATGGTTGCTCTGGCAGAGTGGGACAGACCCTGCTCAGAGCACACAGGGTGTGCTTAGACTCTCCTCCACAGCACAATCCACAACCACCAGCACGCCCCAGTGCTTCCAGCCATTCCTACCGCAATCTGCCAACAGGGAAGAAAGGGAAGCGATTCACAGATACCCTTATCACTTGTGCAGCAATGTGGACTCCTCGAAACTGACTTTCTTGTCTGCCAAGTGTGGTAACCAAGACAGCTCTTGCCCTGGGACAAAATCAAAGGAGAGAAGGATTTAAGAAAAAAAAAGAATCCTCCTAGACAGTAAGACCCACAATGCTCTGGGGCCACATCTAATTAGCTTACAGCCTCTGATGTCAACAACTTTCAAGGCTGGCATGGTGTATTTGCAAACACATTCCAGAAGGGTCAACATGATCTGGTGTTGACACAGGCCCATAACTGTCAAAGAAAGTAGTTTTCAATTTATAGATGCTGTAAAGCTTTGGCGATATGATTGCTACAATGTGTGGTGTGTTTTTTGACAAGAATCAGGAGGTAGGTGTTGGGAATTATTGGCTCCACAGTTGGTCATCGACTTGGGCTTCTGAGGGCAAAATTGTAGTGATTTCTCCTATGGCAAGACAACTGCAATAGTAGTTCCAAACAATGAACCCTAGAATGATATATCGTTCTTTACTAGCAAACTCTAGACTTCTATGTCAGACCAAAGGCACATTATTCAATAGTAAACATTGATTACCACCTATCACATGCCAGGCACACAGTGCAGAATCGGCACCATGGAGCACAAACAATAGGGGTAAGTTTACCTCCAGGAGACTCAATAAACGTTAGGTTTCATTGCTTCCAAGGACACTCCTGGAAGGACAATGATGGAAGGAAAATAAAAACAAAGGAGAAGGGTGGCAACCACAGCTACATCAGCCTTTGCTTCTATCACCTCAAGATGTGAGTGTCCGC
The DNA here is from genome assembly GCA_006410635.1 of Cephalophus harveyi. Classification (NCBI taxonomy): domain Eukaryota; kingdom Metazoa; phylum Chordata; class Mammalia; order Artiodactyla; family Bovidae; genus Cephalophus; species Cephalophus harveyi. The sequence goes on along the minus strand of SJYT01004566.1, from coordinate 3,487 downwards.
ATTCACAGGTGTGGGACTTCTTTCTGTGGGTGGCAATAGGAAGAGTGACTTTTCATTGTCTGAGACCCAAAGATAATACTGGGCCTGATTATCGACCAAAATAAAACATCACTGAAAACATTCCTCATTTATTATCACTTACAGAGCAAGACCAGCATTTGGAGGTACTGAGAGTCTGGGGTTCAAAGTCCTGACAATATGACTCTTGACTGTGCAGAAGGGTGCCTGCTGTTTGTGTGTGTGTGTGTGTGTGTGTGCATATACACGTACATGTGTATGCACAGGGCTACATGCTGGTCTAAATCTCTCCAAACAGATCCCTTATAGTTTTCAAAAGCAGAGTTAGCCAGATCATTGACAGCCATGCAGCCAGTAAATATTTGCTGAATACCTCCAAGGTGCCAAGCATGCTGCTGACACAGAGAGGCTAGAGGGCAACTGTGTGACTCTCAGAAGTTACTGTTCATCTGCTTAAGAACGGAGAGAATATAACATAATTAGATTCAGGTTCACACACTCATTTTCAGGCAATTCCAACCAGGAAAGGCTTTTTATCTTTACCAAAAGAGAAAAGGGAGCGGGGGAAATGGTTACCTCTGCCAGCTAGAATGGCTAAAATTCAAAACAATGACAACACCAAGTGCTGACAAGACACAGAGCAGCAGGAACCCTCACACATTGCTGGTAGGAATAAAAATGGAACAGCCACTTTGAAAGACAGGTTGACAGTTTCTTACAAAACTAAACATACTCTTACCATAAGTTTCGGCAATCATGCTCTTTGGTATTTACCCAAAGGAGTTGTAAGCTTATTCCCCACTCCCAGAAAACCTGCACATCAATGTTTAAGGCAGCTTTATGCATAACTGCTAGAACTCGAAAGTAAAAATAAACTGATTTTATCAAACATTTAGAGACAAGCTAATGCCTATCTTTTAAAAACTCTTTCAAAAAATTGCAGAGGAAGGAACACTTCCAAACTCTTTCTATGAGGCCATCATCACCCTGATACCAAAACCAGACAAAGACAACACAAAAGAAACTATAGGCCACTATCACTGATGAACATACATGCAAAGATCCTCAACAAAATTTTAGCAAACAGAATTCAGCAACACATCAAAAAGCTCATACACCATGATCAAGTGGGGTTTATTCCAGGGATACAAGGATTCTTCAATATACAGAAATCAATCAATATGATACACCATATTAACAAATGAAAGATAAAAACCATATGATCATCTCAATATATGCAGAAAAAGCCTTTGTTTGACAAAATTCAGCATGTATTTATGATAAAAACTCTTCAAAGAATGGGCATAGAAGGAACCTACCTCAATGTAGTCAAGGCTATATATGATAAGCCTATAGGAAACATTATTCTCAATGGTGAAACACTGAAAACATTCCCCCTAAGATCAGGAACAAGACAAGGGTGTCCACTTTCACCACCATTATTCAACATAGTTCTGGAAGTCCTAGCTACAGCAATCAGAGAAGAAAAAGAAATAAAAGGAATCCAGATTGGAAAAGAAGAAGTAAAGTTCTCACTGTTTGCAGATGATGTGATATTGTATGTAGAAAACCCTAAAGAGAGTATCAGAAAATTACTAGAACTAATCAGTGAATTTAGCAAAGTTGCAGGATACAAAATCAATACACAGAAATCACTTGCATTTCTATATACTAACAATGAAAAATCAGAAAGAGCAATTAAGGAACCAATCCCATTCACCATTGCAACAAAAAGAATTAAATATCTAGGAATAAACTTACTTAAGGAGACAAAGGATCTGTACACAGAAAATTATAAGACACTAATGAAAGAAATCAAAGGTGACATAAACAGATGGAGAGATATGTCATGTTCCTGGGTAGGAAGAAGCAATGTTGTGAAAATGACTATACTACCAAATGTCGTCTACAGATTCAATGTGATCCCTATCAAATTACCAACGGCATTTTTCACAGAACAACAACAAAAAATTTCACAGTTCATATGGAAACACAAAAGACCCTGAATAGCCAAAGCAGTCTTGAGAAAGAAGAATGGAGCTGGAGGAATCAGGCTACCTGACTTCAGGTTATACTACAAAGTTACAGTCATCAAGACAGTATGGTAGTGGCACAAAACCAGAAATATAGACCAATGGAACAAGATAGAAAGCCCAGAAATGAACCATGCACCTCTGGGTACCTTATTTTTGACAAGGAGGCAAGAATATACAATGGGGCAAAGACAGCCTCTTCAATAAATGGTGCTGGGAAAACTGGACAGCTACATGTAAAAGAATGAAATTAGAACACTTACTTGGAGAAGGCACTGGTACCCTACTCTAGTACTCTTGCCTGGAAAACCCTATGGGTGGAGGAGCCTGGTGGGCTGCAGTCCATGGGGTCGTGAAGAGTCGGACACAACTGAGCGACTTCACTTTCACTTTTCACTTTCATGCATTGGAGGAGGAAATGGCAACCCACTCCAGTGTTATTGCCTGGAGAATCCCAGGGACGGGGGAGCCTGGTGAGCTGCCGTCTATGGGGTAGCACAGAGTTAGACACGACTGAAGTGACTTAGCAGCAGCAGCAGCAGCAGCAGAACACTTCCTAACACCATACACAAAGATAAACTTAAAATGGATTAAAGACCTAAATGTACGACCAGAAAGTATAAAACTCTTAGAGGAAAACACAGGCAGAACACTTGATGACATAAATCAAAGCAAGATCCTCTATGATCCATCTCCTAGAGTAACAGAAACAAAAGCAAAAGTAAACAAGTGGGACCTGATTAAACTGAAAAGCTTTTGCACAGCAAAGGAAACTATAAGCAAGGTGAAAAGACAACCCTCAGAATGGGAGAAAATAATAGCAACTGAAACAACTGACAAAGGATTAATTTCCAAAATATACAAGCAGCTCATACAACTCAATACCAGAAAAATAAACAACCCAATCAAAAAGTGGGATAAAGACCTAAACAGACGTTTCTCCAAAGAAGACATACAGATGGCTAACACCTGAAAAGATGATCAACATCGTTCATTATTAGAGAAATGAAAATCAAAACTATGATGAGATATCACCTCACACCAGTCAGAATGGCCCTCATTAAAAAGTCTACNGATAAAGACCTAAACAGACGTTTCTCCAAAGAAGACATACAGATGGCTAACACCTGAAAAGATGATCAACATCGTTCATTATTAGAGAAATGAAAATCAAAACTATGATGAGATATCACCTCACACCAGTCAGAATGGCCCTCATTAAAAAGTCTACAAACAATAAATGCTGGAAAGGGTGCGGAGAAAAGGGAACACTTTTGCACTGTTGATGGGAATGTAAATTGATAAAGCCACTATGAAAGACGGTATGGAGATTCCTTTAAAAATTAGGAACAAAACCACCATCAGTTCAGTTCAGTTCAGTCGCTCAGTCGTGTCCGACTCTTTGCAACCCCATGAATCGCAGCACGCCAGGCCTC
>SJYT01004555.1:67500-143904 GCA_006410635.1 Cephalophus harveyi | reverse complement strand
CTCCCCAGACAGCCATTTTGCTTTTTTGCATTTCTTTTCCATGGGGATGGTCTTGATCCCTGTCTCCTGAACAATGTCACAAATCTCCATCCATAGTTCATCAGGCACTCTATCAGATCTAGTCCCTTAAATCTATTTCTCACTTCCATGTATAATCATAAGGGATTTGATTTAGGTCATACCTGAGTGGTCTAGTGGTTTTCCCTACTTTTTTCAATTTAAGTCTGAATTTGGCAATAAGGAGTTCATGATCTGAGCCACAGTCAGCTCCTGGTCTTGTTTTTGTTGACTGTATAGAGCTTCTCCACCTTTGGCTGCAAAGAATATAATCAGTCTGATTTTGGTGTTGACCATCTGGTGATGTCCATGTGTAGAGTCTTCTGTGATGTTGGAAGAGGGTGTTTGCTATGACCAGTGCATTCTCTTGGCAAAACTCTATTAGCCTTTGTCCTGCTTCATTCCATATTCCAAGGCCAAATTTGCCTGTTACTCCAGGTGTTTCTTGACTTCCTATTTTTGCATTCCAGTCCCCTATAATGAAAAGGACATCTTTTTTGGGTGTTAGTTCTAAAAGGTTTTGTAGGTCTTCATAGAACCGTACTACTTCAGCTTCTTCCGCATTACTTGTCAGGGCATAGACTTGGATTACTGTGATATTGAATGGTTTGCCTTGGAAACGAACAGAGATCATTCTGTCATTTTTGAGACTGCATCCAAGTACTGCATTTTGGACTCTTTGCCCCCTAGGCCCCTACATATCAGTACCACACTCATCACGTTTGCAATCTGTGTAAGAGACACCAGTGTGATCCCGGGTCGGGAAGATCCCTTGGAGAAGGGCATGGAAACCCACTTCATTATTCATGCCTAGAGAATCCCATGGACAGAGGAGCCTGGCGGGCTAGAGTCCGTGAGGTCGCAGAGTCAGACACGACTGCAGTACTGAGCACACCCGCACCACACCCCCTGTATATCAGTACCACACTCATCATGTTTGCAATTTCTTGTTCCACAAACAACTTTGAGGTTGGACAATACACTTCAAAGGTATGAAGGGAAAATATTTCTCTTTTACATCTTCGGATACCCAGCAACCAGCACAGAGATGACAAATACTTATTGGGTAAATGAATCAATGAACAAACTATAAAAGGGTATTGGAGAAGCTTCACGGGCGCGACAGGGCCAGACTTTGGGACAGGGTTACATCCAATAACGAAATTATGAGAAGCAAAATAAAGTAGATTAGATTAGCCGTCTGGAGGCCAGACAGAAAATGGGTATTTAGGGAACTGGAGAAACACCTAAACGTAGGCTCAGTTGGCCAGGGTACACGGGCTTTCCACTAGCTCTGCAGAACAGGCAGGCAGCGAGCTTAGCAGTGCACTGGACAGCAGAGAGCGGACTGGCCAGAAAATTCATTCAAGTGTTTACATAACGTCTTACAGACAAACCCGAGTGAACTTTTGGGCAACCCGGTATTTTTGCCTTCTATGATAAATCACCATGGCACAGAGCCCTAAAACTTTCCTCTCCAAAGGGAACGAGGAATCCAAGTCTCTTGGACAGTTTAGTAACACCTCCTTTCAGTACCTGCCTAAATAGCAATGACCCCCCACCCCCCACCGTGTCTTGGCCTCTTTTCACTTTTCTACCTGGCTGAAGGTGGAGGAAGTCAAGTAGGTTAGTAATACAGGGCAGAAAGTAGTAGTGATGAAAATACACACTCATGGCTACACAAAGGCCCTTCTCCCCATCTACCTGAAGAGTAGAAAATAGTTCAGCATTAAACATTAAACATTTAAGCAGTGAACTTGCTCAGCGCCACGATCACCCACAGCACAGTGTCTGAAACACACTCACACATTTCCAAGCCCCGTAATTAATCAGAGGAAGTTAGAAACACATGGCAGTGGAGACACCTCTAACAAGTTCATCTTAAAGGAGTTAAAGAAACATGTTGATTGGAGCAAGGCGGTAGCCCTCACAATAAAGACAGTGTATTCAGTGCGTGGAGGTGGTTCTGCCGCAGAGGGAGGGAGAAGTTCGGGATGTAGACCTGGCCTCCTGGGGGACTTGACTTTCTGCAGAATTACAACCTCAAAACTTGCCCCGTCACAGTCTTTACAGCCTCTCATTTGGACACAGCAGGACAGTCCCTACACCTCTGTTTCAGGTTTGTTTCCTCCAACCGTGCAGGTGGACCAGATCCTGGGGCATGGAGTGTGGTTAAGACAGCAGCGCAGAGAGGAAGGGAGCAGAGTCCTGCAATGGCCATGATGCTCGCACAGAGAAGAGGAAACCCACCTGCCTGGCTTCCGCACCATGGGAGAGGAGGGCGAAAGAGCTGAACGTTGATTCATGGTGACACCCTTTGGGAAGAGCCTCAGTGTTTGATCTGGAAATGATTCCATAATTCTTTTGATGGCTTTGAGGAGAGAATGGGTAAAAAGTCAATTTCCCTTCTGAGTCTTCTATGAAGAGTAAATCAAGTTCAACTGGGCACATTCTTGAGCTAGCAAGTCCCTCTTCCGGGGACCCAGAGATGAAGTCTGTGATGGAGAGAAGTCAGTCAACATGAGGAAATGGGACCTGTTTGGAACCCGAGATCCCAACGTGCTCTCCTCTCTGAAGAGAACCTGACTGTGCCCTGAAACTGTCATAAGCATCTGTCAGAGGCGACTTCTTGCCTCTGCAGGCAGATGCTGAGCCTGTCCTGACCCCAGGATGGCAGTGCACGTCCCTCTGGACTGCACTGGGCTGGAAGAGCCCAGTTTTAGTGCTGTAGAGCCCTAGAACTCCTCTCCAAAGGGAACGAAGGATCCAAGTCTCCTGGACAGTTTAGTAGGAGGGCTGGGCAGCGCACGTCCCTAGAAACTGCCCTGGGCTGGAAGACGAGAAGGTAGATAAAGCGCCTAATGAAGCAGCAGAATGAGGCTAGCTGCCTTTCCCAGCTGGGTTCCACCAGTGTCTTTTTTTGTTTTAGCTGCCTTTCCCAGCTGGATCTTAGATGCAGTAAACAAGCTTGGTTGCCCTGTAACATACGGGATCTTAGTTCCCTGACCAGGGACCAAACCCATAACCCCTGCCTTGCAAGGCGGATTCTTAACCACTGGACCACCAGGGAAGTCCCCCACCAGTGACTAAGTGATCTTGTGCAAAGTATCTTCTTTCTAGGCCTCAGGTACCCATTCTGTATGATGGGATAACACTGTCACTCTTTCCGTACTCAGCATCTAGATGCCCACATCTCACCTGCCAGCCAACTCCACAGCTGTATGGAAGGGTTTGCCTTTCAGCCCCTGATGGTACAGTATCAGAAGGGCTAACTGGCATTTCCACTCAGAGGTTGCTTTAAACACAAAGTGAACTTTTTATCCAAGTAACTAATGGCCTATAAAGAGATAAAATCAATACTGCTAATAATAGCTTTTAAAATCTTTTAAATTGGATCCTCTGTGCACGCATTACCTACTGAAAAATAATTATGAACATCTCAAAAATCTAAGCAACAATTTGAAAGCTTTTCCACTAATTTTTAAGGGATTATTGTATTGTTGATCAGTTGCTAAACTGCTACGACTCTTTGCAATCCCATGAATTACACCATGCTATAATGCTGGGAGAGATTGGGGGCAGGAGAAGAAGGGGACGACAGAGGATGAGATGGCTGGATGGCATCACTGACTTGATGGACATGAATCTGAGTGAACTACGGGAGTTGGTGATGGACAGGGAGGCCTGGTGTGCTGCGATTCATGGGGTCGCAAAGAGTTGGACACGACTGAGCGACTGAACTGAACTGAGGCTTCCCTATCCTTCATTATATCCCGGAATTTGGTCAAATTCATGTCCATTGACTCATGGACATTGATGCTATCTAACCATCTTATCCTCTGCTGCTCCCTTCTCCTTTTACTTTTAATTTTCGCCAACATCAGGATCTTTTCCAGTGAGTTGGCTCTTCATATCAGATCCAACTTTGCTATACTTGTCTGAAGTATGAAAGTAAAAAGTAAAAGTCGTTCAGTCGTGTCCAACTCTTTGTGACCCCATAGGCTACACAGTCCATGGGATTCTCCAGGCTAGAATGCTGGAGTACATAGCCTTTCCCTTCTCTAGGGGATCTTCCCAATCCAGGGATCGAACCCAGGTCTCCCACATTGTAGGCAGATTCTTTACCAGCTGAGTCACAAGGGAAGCCCAATAGCAAGGCTTAATTTTATGTACCTATTTTGGTTATATTTATTCTTGGTAATTTATCAGCACTCTTACTTTATAATCAATAACCTTTCTCCAGATATTTGTATGCCCCAGGGGTTTCTGTTGTCCAGTTGATGGGGTGTACCTTTCACTCTTCTTCACTCCAGGTTTTTACCTGTTACCAAAATGGTCTCGTCCCAGCTTTTGTCCACAGAGAGAAGGAAAGCTTGCTTCCATTTTTAAAATTAACTTTCTGGTTCTCACTTCATGCCTCCTCACTTATTATATTCAGTTCAGTTCAATTCAACCAGCACTGATTGAGCCCCCAGTACATGTCAGGAACTTTGCTGGCACCTGGCTCTAAAGAGATAGGTAAAGCACAGGCTGGCCTTCTAGGGGTTTATGGTCTAGTGATGCTTTTGAACTGTGGTGCTGGAGAAGAGACTCCAGAGTCCCTTGGACTGCAAGGAGATCAAATCTGTCAATCCTAAAGGAAATCAACCCTGAATATTCATTGGAAGGAACTGTTGCTGAACCTTCAATACTTTGGCCATCTGATGCCAAGAGCCAACTCATTGGAAAAGACCCTGATATTGGGAAAGACTGAAGGCAGGAGGAGAAGGGAATGACAGATGATGAGGTGGTTGGACAGCATCATCAACTCAATGGACATGAGTCGGAGCAAACTCCAGGAGATAGTGAAGGACAGGGAAGCCTGGCATGCTGCAGTCCATTGGGTCACAATGAGTCAGACACAACTTAGCAACTGAACGACAACATAGTCTAGTGGAGGAAAATACGTGTCACCAACCTTTTGTCCAGCTAAAAAGGATGTTAGGGATCTTTACAATAAAGCCCTTCGTTTTACAGAAGCTGCTACAAAGATCCAGCAGGGTCAAGTGATTCACCTTCCAAGTGCTGAGTGAAGACAGGAGTTTAGAGCCCACATGCCAGTGGGGGAATGAAAACAAAAACTTCTCTGCCTTTCTTTATCCAGGATGTGAGACCAGTCACTGGTTTATGGCTCTGATAACCAGGATTAGTCACTAATAAGTGATTTTAAGATACATATACTTGAGATTTCCCTGGTGGTCCAGTGGTTCAGACTTCTAGCTCCCAATGCAGGAGGCTCGGGTTCAATCCCTGATCAGGGAACTAGATCCCACATGCTGCAACTAAAAGTTTACATCTGCAACCAAAGCTCTCTCATGCTGCAACAAAGATCACAGATATGGGGCTGCAACTAAGCCCCAAGGCAGCCAAATTTTTTTTTTTTAATACATAAACTTAAAATCCAACATTTTGTACCTTAGAAATTTGTATTTGATGTTTAGGAACTTTGAAACTATTTGGCCCAGGCAAATATTTCATCTCTGAATCCCACTGTTTCCTGCCTTTTAGCCTTCTTTGTTTGTTCTTAAATGTTTGCTGTAAGTGGGGTATACAGCCAGACCCAATCTTTTCCTTTTTTAAGGTTTGAAAACCATTTTTATTTTTAGGTTGCAAAGATTATAAATGACTTTTTAAGATTTCCTTGCTAATAATAATAATAATTGATACACAAAAACCCTAGATATATTTAACATATACAATTTGGTGAGTTTGGTCACATGCCCAAAAACGCCTAGGAAACCACCACCATATCCATCACTCCAAAAGTTTCCTTGTGTCCTTATTTTTTATCAGAACACTTGAGATAGCTCTCCTAACAAAATGTCAGTGTACAATACAGTAGTTATAAGTATAGAGATGATATTATATAACACATCCTCAGAGTACATTCATCTTGTGTTACTGAAACTCTATACCAATTGAACAATAATTCCCTATTTGTCCCATCCCTCAGGCCCTAGTCACCACCATTCTATCCTCTGCTTCTATGAATTTGTTTTACGTTTCTCACGTACATGATAACAGGTAGTGTTTGTCCTTCTGTAACTGGTTTATTTCACTTAGCATACTGTCCTCTGGGTTCATCCCTGTTGTCTAAAATAGCAAGATTCCCTTTTTTAAAAAGGCTGAATGATATTTCATTGTGTGTATATATACCTAATTTCTTGATCCATTCATTGAGGGTATTTTCATATCTTAGCTGTTGGGAGTAACATTGCAGTGAACATCAGAGTACAGGTATTTCTTCAAAATCCTGATTTGAATTTGGGGGGGGGGGGGTATATACCCAAAAGTGGGATTGCTGGATCATATGGTGGTCTTATTTTTAATTTTTAGAGGAACTACGATACTGCTCTCCATAGTAGCCATATCATTTTATATTCTTACCAACAGCATAAATGGTTCCCAGTTTCTCTGCATCTTCTCTCTTATCTTCTGCTTTCCTATGGCCTTATCACCTGTCTGTGCATACCTCTTATCTGCATGCTATTTCCAGGGTGTTCTCAAAGGAAGCCTAGTTAGCCAGTGATTCATACCACATATTAAGCACACTGAGGACAGAACCCTCTCTACTATTTCCTGAAGCTTTCTTCTACTGTATCCACCACTTTATGTAGGGTCCTTTCCTATAAGATCCAGGCTTTTAACCAGGCTGAAATTTTAAAGCACAACCAACTAGTCAGACTTGGCCTGTCTCAAGGGGCTGCTTCTGCTGACCCCTCTCATGTGTTCCTGTTTAGAAGCACCTCACCCCTGTAGCCCTGGAGTGATCGCAGAATATATGAAATAGCCTTCAGGGACTTGTTTAAAACCTTTTGTGTCCATAAATTCAGAGCAAATAATAGCCCATTCCATAAATGTCATGAGGCCTTAGAGATTATCTCATCCAATTACAGACAACTAAGGCTCAGAGAGGTAAAATGAATTACCCAAATGTATATAGCTATTTGGTGACAGAAGCAAGTTTAGAATTCAGGTTTCTTGAAACCCACTGCAATACAGTTTCCAATACATTATATTTCTATTCAAATTAGAAATATAGAAGTAGTGAAGAATTAGTAATGAATATTTACGGAGTGCTAGAAAGCAAATGCTAGGTGCTGTGGGGGATACAAAAATGAGTAAGATGAGGCTTTCCTGGTGGCTCAGTGGTAAAGAATCCACCTGCCAGGGCAGGGAACACAGGTTCGAGCCATGGTCTGGGAAGATCCCACACGCTACAAAGCAACTAAGTCCACGCACCACGACTACGGGGGCTGTGCTCTAGAGCCTGGGAGCCACGTGAGCCACAACTACTGAAGCCCCTATGCGCAGAGCCCCTGCTCTACAAAAAGAGAGAAGCCATCGTGATAAGAAGCCTGTATGCTGCAGCAAAGCGTAGCCCCCACCCTCCACAACTAGAAAAAAGCCCACACAACAACAAAGACCCAAAACAACAGAAATAAATAGAACTTTTTAAATCTTTTAAAAAATGAATAATATGAACTTCCCATCCTCTGGGGTCTCATAGCCAAGGAAAAGAGAGAGACAGCTCTGTAAGTCAAGGCAACATACAGAAAACTACAATAGAGATTACTCTGGAAGAGGCTGGGAGATGAGAAAGGGAGTAGTTTTGACTGTAGAGATTGAAGAAACCTAATGGAGAAGGTGTGTTTTGAGCTGAGCTTTAAAAGATGAGTAGAATTGTGTTAGAGGCTGTGGAGATGGAGGACATTCTAGAGCAGTGGTCCCCATCCTTTTTGGGACCAGGGACAGGTTTCGTGGAAGACAATTTTTTCATAGACCAGGGAGGTGGAATGGGGGATTTAGGATGATTCAGGCACGTTACATTCATTGTGCATTTTATCTCTATCAGCTCCACCTCTGGTCATCAGACATTAGATTCTGGAGGTTGGGGACACTTGTTTTAGAGGATCAGGACACAGTGGTAGAGGCAGGTGGGTTTCTGAGCTCCCCTCTGATTTCACCAGTTAATGGGGGAATGCAGCATCTGAATTCCTAGTGACTGGATGCAAGGCTTAGCACTCTGGGCTGAGCTTGAAGTCCAGCCTCTGACCCACATCCAGTAGCTGCATGGACCATGGGGTTTACCGATTGGTCAGAAACCTAGATTGTCTGGGTTCCTATCCCTTCCCCATCACTTACAAGCAGTACCACTTTGTGCAAGTTATTTCAGCTTTCTCTGCCTCAGTTTTCTCATCTGTAAAGTGGGCATTGTAAAACTATCTGATAAATTTGTTGCAAGAACTAAAGTGCTTAGAACAATGTTTGGGATATGGTAAGTGCTAGATAAATGTTCATTTAAACAGTCCAATCTACTGAATGCAGTAGGTTCTTTCAGATCAAAGATTCTCCGTGGAAGCAAAGAAAAACTGTGAAGAATTTCTAGTCTGTTACTCAAATAAGAAGGAAGAGAAAAATACCTTGGTATCAAATTCTGTAATGAATTCATTCAAAAAAAAGATGCTTGGGGTAGAGTGTCCATCACTGTTGCCCCATTGCCCTGACTCACCTCTGCCAGGAGATCCCAGACACCCGAGGTGACCCCACGTGACGCCCCTCACCCCGAGATGATGGGTTTGGCCTTACCCGGAATCAGGCTGCTCTTGGTAATGCACTGAAGTCGCTTGGGAGCTCGGTTCTCCACGGCTCAGAATAGATCCTGACCTCGTTGTGGGCTCCTTGCACTAATGGTTTCGTGTATTCGAGATTGCGTTACTACCAGGAATCGATTTTTCAGCTCTTTAAAAACAGTCTATTTTGGTCATCTTCCCCCTGCTCTTAGAGATGTATTTATTTCCCAGAAAGTGTAGTGACTCTTAGACAAAATAAATTCTGATTACTGAAATGGAAGCGATCTGTTATCCAACTGTCGGGAAGGCTGCGAGGTTTTCCTTGGGAAATTCTTTTGTAGGTCAAAGCAAAGGAAATTCATGTCTCTGATGTGGAGGCCCAAAGTGAAAGAAATAGTGTACCATCCAACTGAGATTTAAGAACTTCTGTAAAAGCTGTCAGATACATAAAGCTCAACAGCTGATACAGTGGCACTATCCAGTATGATAGCCACTAACTGTGCATGACTGTTAAACTGTGGCTGAAGTGACTAAGGCATTTCTAATTTTATGGAATTTTAACTAATTTTAATTTAAAAACCAGTATTAGATTCAGTTACTGAAAAACTTTTTTAAGTTTGGGAAAATTGGGGGATATGCATCCACTTACTCAATTGTAAATATTATGCAATTTAAATACATATCAGGTATTTTTTATTAAAATTTAGCATCCGAATTGAGACCCGTTGTGTTATGCTGGATTCAAAACCTTAGCATAAAAAAAAAGAATGTGAAATATCTCCTTAATAGTTTTTCCAAATTGGAAACTTGTTGAAATTATAATATTTTGCTTATGTTGAATTGAATAAAATATATAATTAAGGTTAAATTTACCAGACTCTTCTTACTTTAACATGGCTTAGAAAAAATTAAGTTACTTCTGTGGCTCACATTATGTTTCTTTTGGACAGCACTGTTGTAAAGCAGTTTTACAAATACCAACCTAGTCCTTTTCTATAGCCCCATGAGTTGCTTAAAATAAGTACTATTATTCCTGTTTTAAAGATATGGAAACAAAGGTTCAGGTAGTTGTAGGTTAGCAAGCCTTGGGTAGTTTGACTATTTCCTCTTCATATATTTGGATTTCTGTATTTCTTGTTTGTTCCTTCATTTGTGTAGTATTTCTTTGCCTTTTCATTATTTTTTTTTTTTAACTTACTGTGTTTGAGGTCTTCCTTTTCCCAGGCTTCAAGGCTGAATTCTTTCTTCTTTTGGTTTCTGCCCTCCTAAGTTTGGTCCAGTGGTTTGTGTAAGCTTCGTATAGGTTGAGATTTGTGTTGAGTTTTTGTTTGCTTGTTTGTTTTTCCTCTGATGGGCAAGGCTGAATCAGGTGGTAATCCTGTCTGCTGATGACTGGGTTTGTATTTTTGTTTTGTTTGTTGTTTAGATAAGGTGTCCTGCACAGGGTGCTACTGGTGATTGGGTGATGCCAGGTCTTATATTCAAGTGGTTTCCTGTGTGTGAGTTCTCACTATTTGATACTCCCTAAGGTTAGTTCTCTCGGAGAAGGCAATGGCACCCCACTCCAGTACTCTTGCCTGGAAAATCCCATGGATGGAGGAGCCTGGAAGGCTGCAGTCCATGGGGTCACTAAGAGTCGGATATGACAGTGACTTCACTTTCACTTTTCACTTTCTTCCATTGGAGAAGGAAATGGCAAACTACTCCAGTGTTCTTGCCTGGAGAATCCCAGGGATGGGGGAGCCTGGTGGGCTGCTGTCTATGGGGTCGCACAGAGTCGGACACAACTGAAGTGACTTATCAGCAGCAGGGTTAGTTCTCTAGTCATCTAGGATCTTGGAGTCAATGATCCCACTCCAAAGGCTCAGGGCTTGATCTTCTGGAATCAGACTGTTTGAATTAAAATGCCAGCTTTACTTTTGCTAACTTTATAAATTTCAGCTGATTCTTTGACTTCTTTACACTTTAGTCATCTCATCATAGGAAGAAACTCACGATGTGCTATCAAGGAGAATCTGTGCATCCGAAGATCTGCCTGATTGGAGAATAGAGGTGTTCCCTGTGCTCAGAGCTTCTTTGACAATCTCTTCAATGACTATCTGATTCACTAGCAAGCTGGAATGAGAGCCAGAGCCTAACCCCAGGGTTTCTGATTAAAATCCAGGGCTCTTCCAATGCACTGGGTTGGCCTGAAACCACAGATGAAGCTTAAGAAAGGCCTCTTGGATTCTTAAACTGAACCTGTTAATTCTGTACTAAGCAACTACTGGGAAACTAACATACCTTAAAAGAGCAACATATTCCACACAAAGGTCAAATAAGCATGCACACATAGAAACAATTGTAATATGTGTACTGCATTTATTTGGCCTTCGTGTCTGCTTGGGGATCCTTCAGCAAGCATTTCCATGCTGTAAACAGGGTATTCAATGTATCATATGCCCTTCTTCTGTATCATGTAGATAAATCTGGACAGAGAGATTTGCTCAATAATTGCAAATCCAATAGCAAGCTGACTAACGAGAGAAAGTTAAAGATGTAGGGTGTACATAATAGCAAGAGGAAAACTATACGGAACCATAGAGTAAAACAAAAAATGTCCAATGAATTAATTGAAAAAATAACACTTTGAAGAAGATGATAAAAAATAGAACTTAAAAAAATGAAGAAAAACATGAATTACAGTAGTAAACTGTCACTTCTCTCTCCAACAACTAGTAGGAAGCACTTATTAAAGGAACACGTTAAACTACATATTAAACTATTTTGCTGCAAAATGTATTTCCCTGTGGGAAATGCTACAGGAGAAAAACAACATATTTCAAAAGAAATACAAAAGAAATGGGGCATTAACATGGAGATTTTAAAAGTCTTAAAAGACACAACAATTTCAACTTGTGAATCTTGTTTGAATCCTGATTTTTAAAAGAAAAAATTTAAAATTTAATTGGTTGGATATTTGAACAATGGATATTTGACAGGGAGGAATTATTGTTGAATATTTTAGATATGATCATGGAATTGTAATTTTTAAAATAGGCTCTCTGTTTTAAGAGTACATCTTACATTTATAAAATATCTGGCTTAGATTTGCTTCAAAATACTATAAGAGAGGTTGAAACCCTGGCACAACCCTAAAATATTGATAGTTCAATACAGATAAAAAGAATTGAAAACAGAAGTATATAATACCACTGACCCTTGGTAGAGACTCAGTTTTCTTTTAAAAAGTTTGCTATTCAAGATTTCTGAGATTTCTGTTTGGGCCAATGATAGAGTAAATAGTATTAGACTAGATCTCTTACTTTAATAACTAGAAAATTGGTCAAAATATAGGCGATAAATACAGACTATAACCCTAAAAGAAAAGAAAAAAAATGAAGTAAGCCCAACAATTGTTTTTGCTTTTTGTCTGAAGACATATCCCAGTACACAAAGCTAGGAGGCAGATCCCTTAGTGGAAAAAAGCGTTCTTGCTGAGTTGATGAGACAGAGCTCCAAGTGTGGGGAAGCTGAGGTGGCTGGAATGGGCAAGTTGGAGTACTTAAGAGAACAGTGTTATGCTGAGAAAGACCTCCAGAAATCTGGAACGAGATCTTGAGTTTTATATGAATACTAAACTATGGATGTGTAGCATAAGCCTACATGACCTTGGTAAAGAACACTAAGGGGCAATCAATTACCAGGGAGCTATAAACCGAACAGCTACTAGGACTCACCCAGGACCAGGAGACATTCAAATTACATCCTAACAAGTGAGAGAAACCTCCTTAAATACTTAAGAGAATTTCATAGAGACACAGAAATATTCTGTCTTAATGGTGAGACTAAAATGACTCTAGAGTAAAAGCTCCAAAATCACTCTAACAAGGCTTAAAAACAAACCTCAAGGAACCAGTCTGATCCAGAAGTAAATTAACTACTTGCCAGAATAAAACCCAACACTGTTAAATAAAGGTAACAAAATCCAGATGCTCAACAAATAGCATCTGAGGTCTCACATCCAATCAAGCATTTCTAGACATATGGAGAAGGAAAATATTACTTCTACCCAGCAACAAAATCAGGCATTAGAAACAGATCCAGAAGATCTAGAAATGATATGTATGTCATAAAATGCTCAGTATCACTATTAGAGAAATGCAAATCAAAACTACAATGAGGTACCACCACACACCGCTCAGAATGGCCATCATTAAAAAGTCTACAGATAGCAAATACTGGAGAAGATGTGGAGAAAAGGGAACTTTTCTGCACTGTTTGTGGGAATGTGAGTTGGTACAGCAACTATGGAAAACAATATGGAGGTTTCTCCGAAAACTAAAAATAGAATTACCATAGGTCCAGCACTCACACTCCTGGGAATATACCTGGACAAATTATAGTTAAAAAAGATTTAATTATGTGTACCCCAATGTTCACTGCAGCACTATTTACATAGCCAGGATGTGAAAGCAACCTGAACGTCCATCAACAGGGGAATGGGTAAGAAGATGCAGTACATACGGACAAAGGAATATTAGCCATAAAAAGAATCAAAACTGAGCCATTTGCAGGGAGGTGGATGGACCTAGAGACTGTCATACTGAGTAAACTGAGTCATAAAGAGAAAAACAAATATCGTATATTAGTACATATATATGAAATCTAGAAAATGGTATATAGATTTAGAACTTAACTGCAAAACAGAAATAGGGGCTCACAATGTAGAGAACAAAGGTATGGACACCAAGGGAGTAAGGGGGGGCAGGTTGGATGGATTATTTGGATTGGCATATATACCTTACTGTGTATAAAAAATAATTAATGAGAACCAACTGTATAGCACTGGGAACTCTACTCAATGCTCTCTGGTGATCTAAATGGAAAGGAAATCCAAGGAAATGGGATAAAAGTATATGTGCGGCTGAGTCACTTTGCTGTACAGCAGAAACAAACAAATTGTAAAGCAACTATACTCCAGTTTAAAAAAAAAATGCATCCCTATGTTCATAGCAGCACTGTTCAAAATAGCCAAAACACGGAAACAAGCTAAATTGTTATAAACAGATGAATGAATAAAGAAGATGTGGTACATATATACAACTGAACACTATTAACCTTAAAAAATGCCATTTGCAGCAACGTGGATGCAACTAGAGACTGTGATACTAAATGAAGTAAGTCAGAAAGAGAAAGACAAGTATATGGTATCACTGATATGTGGAATAAAATATGGCACAAATGAACCTGTCTACAAAACAGAAATAGACTCATAGACACAGAGAACAGACTCTNAAAATGCCATTTGCAGCAACGTGGATGCAACTAGAGACTGTGATACTAAATGAAGTAAGTCAGAAAGAGAAAGACAAGTATATGGTATCACTGATATGTGGAATAAAATATGGCACAAATGAACCTGTCTACAAAACAGAAATAGACTCATAGACACAGAGAACAGACTTGTGGTTGCCAAGGGGGAGGGAGGGAGGGAGAGAGAGGGAGTGGGAGTTTGGGGTTAGTAGATGCAGACTATTACATATAGAATGGATAAACAACAAGGTCCTAATGTATATCAGAGGGAACTATACTGAATATCTTGTGCTAAACCATAATGGAAAAACATATATATCTAAAAGACTGTCTCTGTGTGTATAACTGAATCACTGTGCTATATAGCAGAGGTTGCTCAACATTATAAATCAACTATACTTCAACAAAAAATTTTTAAAGAAATTCTATGTGTCAAAGTTGGGCTTCCCTGGTGGCTCAGAGGTTAAAGCGTCTGCCTCCAATGTGGGAGACCTGGGTTCGATCCCCTGGAGAAGGAAATGGCAATCCACTCCAGTATTCTTGCTCGGAGAATCCCATGGACGGAGAAGCCTAGTAGGTTACAGTCCATGGGGTCGCAAAGAGTCGGACACGACTGAGCGACTTCACCTTCACCTTCATGTGTCAAAGTTAGCAGAAAACACTTTCTAACTACTATTATAAATATGTAAAAGACTATAAAGGGGGCTTCCTTGGAGGTCCAATGGTTAAGAATCACCTTGCAATGCAGGGGCCACAGGTTCAATCCCTGGTCCAGGAAGATCCCACATGCCCAAGGGCAACTAAGCCTGTGAGCCGCAACTACTGAGCCCACGCGCAGCGGCTACTGAAGCCTCCGTTCCCGACAGCCCATGCGCGGCGGCAAGAGAAGCCACCGCAGTGAAAAGCCCACGCACTGCAACTAGAGAGTAGCCCCTGCTCCCCGCAACTGCAGAAAAGCCTGTGCATAGCAACAGAGACCCAGCACAGCCAAAAATAATTTAAAAGAAAGAACTCAAAGGGAAACATGAACACAAAGGAAACTTCATGCTGCTTGTGGACCTAAGTCTAGAAAAGCCAAATATAATCTATAGTGACAGAAGGCAGATCAGTGGTTGCCTAGGGGTGCTGATGGAAGATTGATTTGAATGAGGTTCTGGGATTTTTTTTCAGTGATGGAATAGTCTACAACTCAATTGTGGTGGTGATTATACTCAAATTTCATCAAAATATACACGAGTGCATTTTATTAGGTACGTAAATCAGAGCTTGAAGAAAAAGTTGATTTAAAATGCTCAAAAAATAAATAAAAACAAGCAGAGAAAGTGAATGAGGGTGCCAGTGGGCATAGATTGGCCTTAAGTTGACGATTTTGGAGGCTGGATGATGGCTACAGGGTGATGTCCTGTTTTTCAAACTTTCCTATAATAATAAAAAAAAAGGTTTTATTTCGAAGAGGAAAAATCAACTGCGTGTTCTGAGAGAACATTGAAGATGATTGTTTTCACCTCTCCATGAGCCTTTTTGCTTTCTAAACATCTGTTTTTCTTTTATCACCCCAATTCCCGTTTCATTCTCATAACCTCCCCAAAGATACCCACTCTAAGTCATTCACATCCTTGCATATTTTTGTAAATTTGAAAAATAGTATTTCCTTTGCTATATTTGTATTTTCAGGTTGTATATATTGTACAACAGATCTCTTTCTGTTTCTTTTTTGTTTCCTTCAACACTAGCTAGGGCTTCCCAGATGGCGCTAGTGGTAAAGAACCCGCCTGCCAGGGCAGGAAATTTAAGAGATGCAGGTTCCTTCTCTGGGTTGGGAAGATCCCCTGGAGGAGGGCATGGCAACCTACTCCAGTACTCTTGCCTGGAGAATCCCATGGACAGAGGAGCCTGGCAGGCTACAGCCCATAGAGTTACAAAGAGCTGGACACAACTGAAGTATATTTAGGAACTATATATATCTCTCCCTATCATACTGACTTTTGAAAGGGTTTTACATATTTCTGGGAGACCCAGGTTCAATCCCTGGGTCGGGAAGATCCCCTGGAGAAGGAAATGGCAATCCACTCCAGTATTCTTGCCTGGAGAATCCCATGGATGGATCGCAAAGAGTTGGACACGACTGAGCGACTTCACCTCACCTTACATATTTCTTCTCTCAGTGAAGGACATCTCAATTGTCTTCTATTGCTCACTTGCACCAAAAAATCTCAAAAAAAAAAAAAAAAAAATACTTGTACATGTCTTATGCATCTATGTCCTGGTTTTTCCTGTGGAATTTAGCCAGTAACAGAAATGCTGAATCTTTAGCTATATACATACCTATTTTCCAGTAAGAACTCCTTCCACAAAACCTTCAAATGACTTCCCATCTTACTCAGAGTGTAACCCAAAGTCTTCAAATACACACAATGCCCTTGTTATCTGCCCCTATTTATCTCTCTTACTTCATTTCCTCTTATTCTCCCCTTACTTCCTCAGATCAAGCCATACTAACCTAGCTGTTTCTCAAACACCTTAAGCATGGTATCAATTCAGGCCTTTGTGTTTGCTGTTGACTCTGGCTTGGACTCACTTCTCCAGGATTAGATGGCTTATCCCTCACAGGTCTGAGCTCCAACCTTTCCTTCTCAATGAAATCTTCCCTAGCCACTAAATTTAAAATTGTAACTGTTTCCTTTTCCTCTAGCCATCTCCTAACACTTATCCTGTCTTTCTTTTCTCCACGCTATTTACCATCATCTGGTACATGTTCATTTTATGTTTGATTTTGTTTATCATCTTCTCTTTCCACTAAATAATAAGCTTAATGAAGGCAAATACTTTTATATTTTTTCACTCACTGTTGACTTCCTCAGCATCTAAGATAGTTTCTGGTCCATTTTTAATACTCAAAATATTAATTAATTGAAATACTGCCAGATTCATCTCTAGAATGGATATAGCAGTTTTCATTACTGAGAGAAACATGAAAATTTTTATTCCTCTCATTCTAGTCAAATATTTGGTGTTATATAACTTCCTAATGTTTACCAATCTGCTAGATATTAAATGTTCCTGTATTTTTGTTTCATTTTATTTTTTCTAATTACTAGCGAAGTTGAGCATTTCCTTATATATTTGTTGGGTATTTGAACTTTCTGTGACTATGCAACTTAATACACTTCCCATTTTTAAACTGGGTTTCTCATTTGTAATGTTGATTAGCAAAGTTCATTGGCTGTTTGATCTTTCTAAACATTAACCTATCAATTTTGACACCAAAATCTCTCTCCCAATCTGTTACTCATCTGATCCAAGGTGTTCTGTTAATTTTGTTTATGGTGTCCTTGGTGGAACAATAATAATTTATTTTGATGTACTCAGACTCATCATTTTTTGTCTTATAATTTTCACTTTTTAAATTAACTTTGAGGTGAAGAGGTGAGGTGAAGTCGCTCAGTCGTGTCCGACTCTTTGCGACCCCGTGGACTGTAACCTATTAGGCTTCTCCGTCCATGGGATTCTCCAGGCAAGAATACTGGAGTGGATTGCCATTTCCTTCTCCAGGGGATCTTCCCGACCCAGGGATCAGACCCAGGGATCGAACCCAGGGAATCTCGCATTGGAGGCAGACGCTTTAACCTCTATTTGCATACAGTAAATGTACCTTTCATGTGCACAGTTCAGTTATAGTTGTTTAGTTGCTGAGTCATGCTCCGACTCTTTGAACCCCATGGACTGTTGCCCACAGGCTCCTCTGTTCATGGGATTTCCCAGGCAAGAATACTGTAGTAGGCTGCCATTTCCTTCTCCAAGGAATCTTCCCAACCTAGGAATCGAACCCATGTCTCCTGCTTGGCAGGTGAATTCTTTACTGTTGAGCCATCCGGGAAGCCCACAGTTCAATAATTTTTGACAAATCACCTATGTAACCACATACAATCAAGACACATGTCCATCACTTCAAAAAACTCTTTCATACCTTTTAAGTCAGTACCTCACCCTTGGTCTCAAGAAACCACTAATCTGCTGTTATTGTAGTTTCATTTAGCATGTTCTAGAAATTTATATGCATGGAATCAGAGCACATATACTTTTTTGTATTGCTTATTATAACCAGCATAAGGTTTTGGGGCTCTAAGCTGTGTGCTTTAGTGTATTTATCCATTCTCCTGCTGATGTATATTTGAGTTGTTTCCAGTTTGGAGCTTTTATAAATAAGGCCTGAGAACATTCATGTACAAGTATGTGTGTGAATATATGTTTTAATTTAACTAGGGTAAATACCCAGGACAGGAATTGTTAGGTCATAAGCTAATCATATGTTTAACGACATAAGAAAGTGCCAAACATTTATTCCAAGTGGTTTTACTCAGATCTACCAATTTTCCACTAGTTGTTTTTTGCTTCTGAGGTCTTATTTAAGAAGTTCTTTCTCACTTCAAGGTCACAAATATAGTCTGTTTTTTTTTTCTATTAGCTCTGCAATTTTATATTTTACATTTAAATTTTAATTTGTCTTCTACTCACCTTTGTAAATGGCATGAGGTAAAAATCAAATTTTATTCTTCTGTAAAAAGTGAGCCAGTTTTACTTGCACTATACATTTTATGATAAATCCTTTCCCCACTGATTTTACTGCCACCTCCATAATATATCATTTCTATATATACACATGCTCTGTATTTAAACTATATATTCTGTCTGTTCTTGTACCAGTATATCCTTTTGTTTTAAATTCATATGCCTTATAGTATCTTATAGATCACACAGTAGTCACATCTCTTTGATTTTTTTATGAAAGTTGACTGAGCCCAGGCCTCATTCATTCATGAATCCTAATTTAAATTAACTTTGGCTTTTCCCCCAAAATATCTTACTGGAAATTTAATTAATTTTAATATCACTGAATATAGAATAAATTTGAAAAATATTGACTATTAACTCATTCCATCTACAAATATAGTTTATATAACTCTTCTGGGCTTTCCTGGTGGCTCAGATGGTAAAGAATCCACCTGCAATGTGGGAGACCTAGGTTTGATTCCTGGGTTGGGAAGATCTCCTGGAGGAGGTCAGGCAACCCACTCCAGTATTCTTGAATGGAGAATCCCCATGGACAGAGGAACCTGTCCATGGGGTCGCAGGGTTGGACACGACTGAGTGACTAAGCATGATAACTCTTCTATATCCTTTTGAGTTTTCAAATATCTCATATGAAGCATTAGAGTTCCATTAATTCCTTAGTACCTCATAAATTTTAATGATATTCTAAATGCTGCTTTATTTTCTATTTTTGTAATTGTTTAATACTTATGTAGAAGATCATTTTCATTTTTATAGAACTCTCTTATTAATACTAATACTTGATTTTGTAACATTTTCTCTATAATTTTATCATCTGTGAATAACAACAGTTTTATTTTTCCTTTTCCTCATATTATACATTTTCCTTCTTTTTCTTTTCATATTATATTGCCCAAAGCCTCCAGTACTGTTTTGAGCAGTAACAATGATCATAGGTATTCTTGTTTTATTCCTATGCATAAAAAATTTTCCTGTTGAACATGTTTGATGTATTTTTAACTCATTTATCATATTAATGTTCTCTTTAACTCCTGTTATTTGAGAGTTTTAAGTTATAAGTAGATTTTAAACCTGATCATACCTTTTTTTTTTCTGAATCTACTGAGATAATCACATGACTTTTTTTCCTTCCATTTAAGGTAAAAATCCTACTTTATTAATGAGCTTTTTTTTAAAATACACTGTTTATTTCAGTCTGTGTAAGTTTACATCTTTGCATTTGTGTGCATAAATAAAACAGATCTATAATTTTCTTTTATGGTGCTGCCTTTACCTGGAATTTGGATTCAAGGTTCCATTTCCCTCCGAATGTGACTGGGAAAAATATCTGACCTTGTGTGTTATATAAAACAAGAATGATCTCTTCCTTGAGCTCATCTGTAAATTCTCTGAGTACTTGGATTTTTTTCTGGGGGGGTGGAGGGAGGAGACATCTGTGGACCATAATAAATACTTAGCCAGTCATTCAAGTCACAGAAGGAAAGGAGAAAGAAAGTGAGGTTGAAAAAAATACCTGAGAAATATGGCCTAAAATTTATCAATTTTGGTGAAAGATATAAACCTGTAGACTCAAGAGACTGAGTGAATCCCAAGCAAAATAAACTCCAAAACTCCACATCAAGAACATCATAATCAAACATTCAAAAACTAAAAGCAAGGAAAATAATCTAGAGTTCAGAGAGAAATTTCGCATTAGCTATACAAGAAAATTTGAATGATGACAGATTTCTTGCACATGGAGGTCATAAAGAAGTGGCACAACATTTTTCAAGTACTGAAAGAAAGAACTGTCACCTCAGAATTATGTATTCAGTGAAAATATCCTTCAGTAGGAATGGTGAAATAATGGTATTCTCAAATGAAGAAAAGCAAAAAGAGAATTTATGGTCAGCAGACCTACTGGAGAAGGAAATGACAACCCACTCCAGTATTCTTGCCTGGAGAATCTGGACAGAGGAACCTGGCAGGCTATAGTCCATAGGGTCACAAAGAGCTGGACACGACTGAAGCAGCTGAGCACACAGTACACAGACCTACTTTGAAAAAATGGCTAAGGAAACTCTTAAGACAAAGAAGGAAATAATAAGAGAAGGCAACTGTTAGCATTAGGGGGCTTCCCAGTTAGCTCAGTGGCAAGAAAACCTGCCTGCAATACATGAAACTGAGGTTCAATCCCTGGGTGGGAAGATCCCCTGGAGAAGGAAATGGCAACCCACTCCAGCATTCTTGCCTGGGAAATCCCAAGGACAGAAGAGGTTGGCAGGCATGGAGTCACAAAAGAGTTGGACACAAATTGGCAACCACACAACAAAACTACTCATCAGCATTAGGGGAAAAAAAGCAATACCAAGAGCAAATATATGGATAGATATATGATTTTTCACCTCTTGATATGATTGTATTGATAATTAAAATTATAACATTGTCTTATATAGTTTTCAATGTAACATTAAGACAATTATATCATGTAATAACTGTAAATGGAAAATAACTTTTAAAATTGTAAAAAATTATTTTTTTAATTAAAAAAGCTATATCATGAAGGCAAGAGAGGAAGTGAACGCATGGATGATTAGGTATTTACAAATATATTTGAAGTGGTAATATGTTGATACTAAGTTCAGTTCAGTCATTGAGTCGTGTCCGACCCTTTGCGACCCCATGAACCGCAGCACGCCAGGCCTCCCTGTCCATCACCAATTCCCGGGGTCTACCCAAACCCATGTCCATTGAGTCAGTGATGCCATCCAACCATCTCATCCTCTGTCATCCCCTCCTCCTCCTGCCCTCAATCTTTCCCAACATTAGGGTCTCTTCACATCAGGTGGCCAAAGTATTGGAGTTTCAGCTTCAATATCAGCCCTACCAATGGACACCCAGGACTGATCTCCTTTAGGATAGACTGGTTGGATCTCCTTGCGGTCCAAGGGACTCTCAAGAGTCTTCTCCAACACCACAGTTCAAAAGCATCAATTCTTCAGTGCTCAGCTTTCTTCATAGTCCAACTCTCACATCCATACATGACTACTTATCTCTCCTTGCTATTCTTTGGAACTCTGCATTCAAATGGGTGTATCTTTGCTTTTCACTTCCCTTCTTTTCACAGCTATTTGTAAGGCCTCCTCAGACAGCCATTTTGCTTTTTTGTATTTCTTTTTCTTGGGGATGGTCTTGATTCCTGTCTCCTGTACAATGTCATGAACCTCTGTCCACAGTTCATCAGGCACTCTATCAGATCTAGTCCCTTAAATCTATTTCTCACTTCCACTGTATAATCATAAGGGATTTGATTTAGGTCATACCTGAATGGTCTAGTGGTTTTCCCCACTTTCTTCAATTTAAGGCTGAATTTGGCAATAAGGAGTTCATGATCTGAGCCACAGTCAGCTCCCAGTCTTGTTTTTTCTGACTGTATAGAGCTTCTCCATCTTTGGCTGCAAAGAATATAATCAATCTGATTTCAGTTTTGACCATCTGGTGATGTCCATATGTAGAGTCTTCTCTTGTGTTGTTGGAAGAGGGTGTTTGCTATGACCAGTGTGTTCTCTTGGCAGAATTCTATTAGCCTTTGCCCTGCTTCATTCTAGATCCAAGGCCAAATTTGCCTGTTACTCCAGGTGTTTCTTGACTTCCTACTTTTGCATTCCAGTCCCCTATAATGAAAGGACATCTCTTGAGTGTTAGTTCTAGAAGGTCTTGTAGGTCTTCATAGAAGTGTTCAACTTCAGCTTCTTCAGCATTACTGGTCAGGGCATAGACTTGGATTACCATGATATTGAATGGTTTGCCTTGGAAACAAACAGATCATTCTGTCGTTTTTGAGACCTCATCCAAGTACTGCATTTCAGACTCTTTTGTTGACTATGATGGCTACTCTATTTCTTCTAGGGATTCCTGCCCACAGTAGTAGATATAATGGTCTGCTGCTGCTGCTGCTAAGTTGCTTCAGTCGTGCCTGATTCTGTATGACCCCATAGATGGCAATGCACCAGGCTCCCCCATCCCTTGGATTCTCCAAGCAAGAACACTGGAGTGGGTTGCCATTTCCTTCTCCAATGCATGAAAGTGAAAAGTGAAAGTGAAGTCACTCAGTCATGTCTGACTATTAGCAACCCCATGGACTGCAGCCCGCCAGGCTCCTCCCTTCATGGGATTTTCCAGACAAGAGTACTGGAGTGCGGTGCCATTGTCATGAGTTAAATTCACCGATTTCAGTCCATCTTAGTTCGCTGATTTCTAGAATGTCGACGTTCACTCTTGCCATCTCCTGTTTGACCACTTCCAATTTGCCTTGATTCATGGACCTAACATTCCAGGTTCCTATGCAATATTGCTCTTTACAGCATCAAACCTTGCTTCTATCACCAGTCACATCCACAACTGGGTGTTGTTTTTGTTTTGGCTGCATCCCTTCATTCTTTCTGGAGTTATTTCTCCACTGATCTCCAGTAGCATATTGAGCACCTACTGACCTGAGGAGTTCATCTTTCAGTGTCCTATCTTTTTGCCTTTTCATACTGTTCATGGGGTTCTCAAGGCAAGAATACTGAAGGCAGAAGCAAGGCGGCTGCAATGGAGCAGAAGCGTGGCCAAGAGGAGCTACCCCACATCCAAGGTCAGGGGCGGCGGTCAAGAGGAGCTACCCCATATCCAAGGTAAGGAGCAGCGGCTGTGCTTTGCTGGAGCAACCGTGGAGATACCCCACGTCCAAGGTAAGAGAAACCCAAGTAAGATGGTAGGCACTGAAAGAGAGCATCAGAGGGCAGACAGACTGAAACCACAATCACAGACAACTAGCCAATCTGATCACAAGGACCACAGCCTTGTCTAACTCAATAAAACTAAGCCATGCCATGTGGGGCCACCCAAGACAGACAGGTCACGGAGGAGAGGTCTGATGGAATGTGATCCACTGGAGAAAGGAATGGCAAACCACTTCAGTATTCTTGCTTGGAGAACCCCATGAACAGAATGTTGATACTAGCAGACTGCAAAAAAGCTATACATATATATTATTATTCCCGAAGCAACCATTAAAATAACTATAGAGATACACTAGAAGAACAACAGTGAAAAAGCAAAACCTATGGCTAAATTAAAATAGAAGTGTTTAAAAGTTCAGTTATCCCACATAAAGATAGGAGAATGTAAAAAAACAGGAATGTAAAACAGAAGGAATCAAAAAGTTAAATGGTGGGTTTAAATCATTGTGCAGAAAATTTATTAAAAGTGAATCTTCTAAAGATACCAAAAAATGTGGTGGAGTGGAGGTATCAAAATTCAACCATATGCTATCTATAAGAAACTCATTTCAAATACAATTATAGCAGTAGATTACTGATAAATAACAGGGGAAAACACACAAAATGAAAGAAAGCTGAAGAGACTATATTAATATGAGACAAAATAATCTTTGGAGCACAGAAAATTAACAGAGACAAAAACATTACATAATGATAAGCAAGTTAATTCACTAAGAAGATACAATTTTAAATGTATATGCACAAAAAAAAAAGAGAGAGAGAGAGAGAGAGAGCTGCAAAATGCCTGAAGCAAAAACAGAACAGAGAAATAGAAAAATGTAAATATTTCGTTGGAGTCTTCAGAACCTCTCTCTCAGTAACTGAACCACTAGGCAGCATGTCAGCATGACTGCAGAAATATGGGATACTTTCACCTAATGAGAAGAAAGGTTTACAGACACTCCCCCAACATGAACAGAATATACATTATTTTCAACTGCTCATGGAATATTCAAGAATACAGACGTATTAATTTAAAAAGATACATGCACCCAATGTTCTTAGCAGCCAATAGCCAAGATATGGAAGCAACTTAAGTGTCCACTGACAGACGAGTGGATAAAGAAAATAGGGTATATATGTAAAAAAAAAAATGAAATTTTGCCACTTGCAACAACATGAAAGGACCTGGAGGGTATTATGCTAAGTGGAATAAGTCAGACAGACAAAGAAAATACTGTGTATTATTACTTATACGTGAAATCTAAAAAATAAAATGAATGAATATAACAAAACAGACTCACAGGTATAGAGAACAAATGAGTGGTTGTCACTAAGGAGAGGGAAGGGAGGAGGAGCAAAACAACATTAGGGGGTTAAGAATTACAAACTACTATGTGTAAAAAAAATGAGCTGCAATAATATATTGCACAGCATAGGAAAAATAGACATATTTGATAATAACTTTAAATGGAGTATACACTATGAAGTTTTGAATCACTGTGTCATATACCTGAACTAATATAATACTGCAAATCAATTATACTTCAGTTAAAAAAAAAACAGATATATTAGTTTAAAACATACTATATATATTCATGGGCTTCCCTGCTGGCTCAATGGTAAAGAATGTGTCTGCTAATGCAGGAGATATGGCTTTGATTCCTGGGTCAGAAATATCCCCTGCAGAAGAAAACGGCAACCCACTCTAGTATTCCTGCCTGGGAAATCCCATGGCCAGAGCAGCCTGGCAGTCTATAGTCCTTGGGTCATGAAGAGTCAGACATGACAGCAACTGGGGATGCACGCATATATATAAACACACATATATAATATGCATTCTATGTATAGTATTACAGGATACAGTTGACCCTTGAACAACATGGGTTTCAACTGCATGGGTTCTTTATATGCAGATTTTTTTAATAGTAAATACTACAATACTGTGTAATCCCAGGTTAGTTGAATCAGCAACTGCAGAATCACAGATATAGAGGGGTGACTAAAAAGTTATACATGGATTTTCAAATGTGCATAGGGTTGGCACCCCTAACTGCTGTGTTGTTCAAGAATCAACTGTGTGTTTGTGTGTATACATTACAGGTATGAGAAATTGACTCACACAATCATGCAATTATATAGGCTGGAGAAGTCCCTTATCTGCCTTCTGTCAGTTGGGGCCTCAGGAAAACTGGTGGCCTAATTCAGTCTTAGTCTGAAAGCTTGAGAATCAGGACCAGCAAGGATACGAAGGTCAACATTTCAACTCAAGCAGTTAGGTGCGAAAGATTGAATTCTTTCTCCTTCCACCTATATCTTCTCTTCAGGCTCTTAACAGACTGAATGATGCCCACCACCATGGAGGGCAAATCAATTTACTGAATCCATCAATTTAAATGCTAATTTCATCCGTAAACATTTTCACAGACGCAACTAGAAATAATATAAACCAAATATCTGGTTATCCCATGATCCAGTCCAGTTGACACATAAAATTAACTTTTATTTTTTGTCAATTATTTATTTTAATTGGAGACTAATTACAATATTGTAGTGGTTTTTGCCATACATTCACATGAATCAGCCATGGGTTGTACATGTGTCTCCCATCCTGAACGCCCCTCCCACCTCCCTCCCCATCCCATCCCTCAGGGTCATCCCAGTGCACTGGTCCTGAGCACCCTGTCTCATGAATCGAACCTGGACTGGCGATCTATTTCACATATGGTAATATACATGTTTCAATGCTATTCTCTCAAATTATCCCACCCTCGCCTTCTCCCACAGAGTCCAAAAGTCTATTCTTTACCTCTGTGTCTCTTTCGCTGTCTCACATATAGGGTCATCATTACCCTCTTTCTAAATTACATATATATGCGTTAATATAGTATATTAGTGTTTTTCTTTTTGACTTACTTCACTCTGTATAATCGGCACCTCATTAGAACTGATTCAAATGTATCTTTTTAATAGCTGAGTAATATTCCATAGTGTAGATGTACCACAGCTTTCTTATCCATTCTTCTGCCAATGGACATCTAGGTTTCTTTCATGTCCTGGCTATTGTAAACAGTGCTGCAATGAACATTGGGGTACACAAGTCTCTTTCAATTCTGGTTTCCTTGGTGTGTATGCCCAGCAGTGGGCATTGCACTTCTATTTCCAGTTTTTTAAGGAATCTCCACACTGTTCTCCATAGTGGCTGTACTAGTTTGCATTCCCACCAACAGTGAAAGAGGGTTCTCTTTTCTCCACACCCTCTCCAGCATTTATTGTTTGTAGACTTTGATAACAGCCATTCTGACCAGTGTGAGATGGTACCTCATTGTGGTTTTGATTCACATTTCTCTGATAATGAGTGATGTTGAGCAGCTTTTTAATGTGTTTGTTAGCCATCTGTATGTCTTCTTTGGAGAAATGTCTCTTTAGTTCTTTGGCCCATTGTTTGATTGGGTCACTTATTTTTCTGGAATTGAGCTGCATGCGCTGCTTGTATATTTTTGAGATTAATTCTTTTGTAAGTTGCTTCATTTGCTATTATTTTTTCCCATTCTGAAGGCTATCTTTTCACTTTGCTTATAGTTTCCTTTGTTGTGCAAAGTCTTTTAAGTTTAATTAGGTCCCATTTGTTTATTTTTGCTTTTATTTCCATTACTCTGGAAGGTGGGTCATAGAAGTTCCTGCTGTGATTTATGTCAGAGAGTGTTTTGCCAATGTTTTCCTCTAGGAGTTATATAGTTTCTGGGCCTTACATTTAGATCTCTAACCCATTTTGAGTTTATTTTTGTGTATGGTGTTAGGAAGTGTGTGGTTGACCAGCTTAACCAGCACTACTTGTTAAAAGAGATTGTCTCTTCTCCATTGTATATTCTTGCCTCCTTTGTCAAAGATAAGGTGTCCATAGGTGCGTGGATTTATCTCTGGGCTTTCTATTTTGTTCCATTGATCTATATTTCTGTCTTGTGCCAGTACATACTGTCTTGATGACAGTAGCTTTGTAGTATAGTCTGAAGTCAGGCAGGTTAATTCCTTCAGTTCCATTCTTCTTTCTCAAGATTGCTTTGGCTATTCAAGGTTTTCTGTATTTCCATACAAATTGTGAAATTATTTGTTCTAGTCCTCTGAAAAATACCATGGGTAGCTTGATAGGGATTGCATTAAA
Source organism: Cephalophus harveyi (assembly GCA_006410635.1). Lineage (NCBI taxonomy): Eukaryota > Metazoa > Chordata > Mammalia > Artiodactyla > Bovidae > Cephalophus > Cephalophus harveyi. The sequence goes on along the minus strand of SJYT01004555.1, from coordinate 116,464 downwards.
TCTATAGATTGCTTTGGGTACTATATTCATTTTCACTATATTGACTCTTCCAATCCATGAACATGGTCTATTTCTCCATCTATTCGTGTCATCTTTGATTTCTTTCATCAGCATTTTATAGTTTTCTATGTATAGGTCTTTTGCTTCTTTAGGTAGATATATTCCTAAGTATTTTATTCTTTTTGTTGCAATGGTGAATGGAATTGTTTCCTTAATTTCTCTTTCGGTTTTCTCATTGTTAGTGTATAGGCATGCAAGGTATTTCTGTGTGTTAATTTTATATCCTACAACTTTACTATATTTATTGATTAGCTTTAGTAATTTTCTGGTGGTGTCTTTAGGGTTTTCTATGTAGAGGATCATGTCATCTGCAAACAGTGAGAGTTTTACTTCTTCTTTTCCAATCTGGATTCCTTTTATTTCTTTTTCTTCTCTGATTGCTGTGTCTAAAACTTCCAAAACTATGTTGAATAATAGTGGTGAGAGTGGGTACCCTTGTCTTATTCCTGACTTTAGGGGAAATGTTTTCAATTTTTCACCATTATGGATAACATTTGCTGTGGGGTTATCATATATGCCTTTTATTATGTTGAGGTATATTCCTTCTATGCCTGCTTTCTGGAAGGTTTTTATCATAAATGGATGTTGAATTTTGTCAAAGGCTTCCTCTGCATCTATTGAGATAATCATTTGGTTTTTATCTTTCAATTTGTTAATGTGGTGTATCACATTGATTGATCTGAGAATATTGAAGAATCCTTGCATCCCTGGGATAAAGCCCACTTGGTCATGATATGTGATCTTTTTAATATGTTGTTGGATTCTGTTTACTAGAATTTTGTTGAGGATTTTTGCATCTATGTTCATCAGTGATATTGGCCTGTAGTTATTACCTTACCATAGATCATGTACTTGAAGAGAAGTAAAATTTTCTCAGTCGTATCTGACTCTTTGCCACCCCATAGACTNATATGTGATCTTTTTAATATGTTGTTGGATTCTGTTTACTAGAATTTTGTTGAGGATTTTTGCATCTATGTTCATCAGTGATATTGGCCTGTAGTTATTACCTTACCATAGATCATGTACTTGAAGAGAAGTAAAATTTTCTCAGTCGTATCTGACTCTTTGCCACCCCATAGACTATAGCCTGCCAGGCTCCTCCATTCATGGAATTCTCCAGGCAAGAATACTGGAGTGGGTTGCCATTTCCTTCTCCAGGGGATCTTCCCAACTCAGGAATTGAACCCAAGTCTCCTGCACTGCAGGCAGACTCTTTAATGTCTGATCCACCATACCCTGAGTCATAAACTGAACATTAATAAATTTTAAAGAACTGAAATAATGCAAACTATATTACTGTCATAGAATCAAACCAGAAATCAATGCAAGAAATATAATAGAAAAGTCCAAACACTTGGAAATTAAATAACATATTTCTAAATAAATCAAGGCTCAAACAGGAAATCTCAAAACAAAATTTAAAATATATTGAACTGAATTCTAAAGAAAACATGACATATTAAATTACATGGGAGGCAGCTAAAGCAGTCCTTAATGAAAATTTATAGCACCAAAGGATTATATTGCAAAATAAAAATGTATCATTCTAACAGTGGTTTCCAGGACATATAAAGCTGTCTCTTATACACATCTGAAGTCAATAAAATTTAAAACAATAGAGAAAAATCAATCAAACCTAAAACTGAATTCTTTTTAAAAAATTACTTAAACTGTAAACCTGACAAAAAAACATACATTACCAATATTTGCAATAATAGAGGGACTATCACTATGGTTCTCACAGACATTGAAAGGTTAATAGAATATTAAAATATCTACACACACACAAATTTGACAGTTTAGATAAACTTATCTGATACCTCAAAAATCATACACTATACCAAACTCACCTAAAACAAAATAGACAACCTGTATAGTCCTATAACATTAAAGAAATTGAATTCATAATTTATAAAAAGGAAAATTATAGATAATATCCCTCTAAACAAAGATGCAAAAAATCCTCATCAAAATATTGGCAAATCCAGAAACATATAATAATGATACAGTATAGCACTATACTATGGGGCTTCCCTTGTGGCTCAGCTGGTAAAGAATCCACCTGCAGGGAGAACAAGATGGCAGAGGAGTAGGTGGACGTGGAGTACATCTCTCTCCACAGATACATCAGGAATACACCTTCAGACATAGAAGTGCATGCAGAACACCAGCTGAGAGGGGACAGGAGTAACTGACCAGAGGAAAAGAATATATAGAACCACACAAAAGTCGGTAGGATGAACTAGGGGGGGAAATAGGGATGTTAGTAGGACTAGACCTGCCCTCGGTGGGTGGGGGAACCGAAGCAGGGGTCCGATCACCACATTAGGGGCAATTGTCTGAGTCAGAGGAAAAACATTTAAGGCTGAGAGAGAAACAGTTGAGCTGTGGCAGCCTAGATGGAATGAGGGTCAGACAGTCCTTGCCGCAGCCACACAAACCCCGGACAGGGATGCAGGTGCCCTGGAAGGCGCAGTGGCTGGGAGCTGGAGTTTAGGGATTGTGGAGCAATCCCAGGCTGAGGGCTGCTGTTGACTGTGGAGAGACAGATGGAGAGGAGGTGAGGAAGGAGACTGTGGCGGGAAATGCCTGTGGAGGAAAGCTGGGCAGCCATGGAAGCAAGGTGACATTGCTGAGTCACACTTAAGGGGTGGAGCCATCCCCACAGCCCCTCCCCCCACACGCCAGCATCAGCAGCCGAACAATAGAGAGGCTGGCCCATCAAACGCCCGACACACTGAGCTACAGAGCAGGACCCTACCCAGGGTGCCCCTTTGAGTGACTGATACGCCAAACTACAGAGTAGGACCCCAGCCAGGGGGGCCCCTCTGTGTGCCTGACACGTGGAACAACAGAGAAGGACCCCAGGCAAGGGAGCCTTTTAAGTGCCTGAACTGGTGGAGCTATGGAGAAAGACTGGCCAAACAGGCCTTCTGATCGCCAGCTACAACAGGCTAGAAAAAGGACTCTGATAGGGCCATAACTCCTGTGGCAGAGGCAGTCCGTGTCCCTGCACTCTTGGCGCCGCCAGGGTCCCCACAAGCCAAGCAGCTGCGCCACCTTCACACTCAACTCTCACTGGGGCAGAGCTGCCACAGGCAAAATTCTTGCATCTGTGTGCACAGGGTCGCACACAAGCACACCGTAGAGTTAGTAAAGTAGAAAACATGCATACTGAGAAAGCAGAGAGGCTAGAGCTCTGAGTGTTCTTACCTTGTCCTGAAGATCCCAGACAAGTCCCCAAGGTGATAGCTTATGGTGAATGGTGTTGGATTCTTGATCTCCAAAAAAGATTTAACTCTGGACCAGAGACCAGGCTTGATCACTCAAGAGCTTTTGTGTAGCAGAGTTTTATTAAAGTGAAAAAGTGACAGAGAAAGCTTATGACATAGACATCAGAAGGGGGATGGAGAATGCCCCCCTGCTAGTCTTTAGCAAGGAAGTTATATACTTTTAAAATTAGTTATTATAATAAATCAAAAGAACATGTCAAGATTGTAAAGATCTTACTAGACCCACTCTCATAATTTACATTTTAAGATAACAAGATTAGCCAGAAGGTTCTCAGCAAGGAGAAACTGTCCTCAAGTAGGATACATTGTTGTTATATGATCCCTAGTGCAGTTTAAACTGAGTTGTTGTTGTACAATCATCAGTTCCAGGCTTAAAGAAAAAATGTTTTATGTGACTAAGACTAAGGAATGCAGAGAAAAAAAAAAAAAGTTTGTCCTTTCCTCCTCCTTGAGAATTCCAGACCCTGATATCCTCTTCAAGAGCCCCAGACCCCTCTCTTCTCGAGGACCCCAGACTTCTTATCAACCTGCCTAGGAACTGACTCTCTGAGTACTGTAGTAGTGTCTGTCTGACTCTTTGTGACCCTATAGACTGTGGCCTGCCAGGCTTCTCTGTCAGGGAGGGCGGTTCTCCAGGCAAGCATACTGGAGCGTATTGGCCAATACTGGTGGCCATACCCTTCTAGAGTACTATATTTCCTGCTGCCCTAACCGCCAACTGCCCTGAGTACCTGGTGCGGCCAGAACCCCTGCGACCCAAGCAGCGGCACCACCTCCACCCCTGGCCCTCACAGGGGCAAACCCAAGTCCTGCAGGGCAGCCTCAGGAGTAAACCCCAGCGGACAACCCATGTGCAGAGGTGGAAATAAAACCACAATGGAAACCCAGGGTCAGTGTGACTAAGGAAGAAGATCCAAAACCCTCCCACCAGCTGTACGAGCTACAGATTAAATCCACACAATCAACTAAGCAGAATATAAAAGGTCATTGAGAGCTCCCACAAAAGAAAATGTACTAGCTTTGATAGCTGTGGACCTTGGAGACAAGAATACACAGGAGTAGGACCAGATTAGAATCTGAGCTGCCCCCACGGCAGGTCCAGAGATCAGTACAGCATTAGAGGGCATCCTAGGGAGGTGAGGTGGACTGAGACTCCAAGCGACGGAAAGGACTCTGACTGCAGCGACTCAAGAAAAACATTTATTATTCTTATGTTTTGACTTGTTCTGTAGATTCTTTTGTATTTTTATCTTTTTTTTCCTTCCCTGTCCCCCCCATGTTGTAGTTGCCATTTTTATTAGCACTATGAAATCTAATTAAGCTTTTGAGCATTTTTTTTTTCCCTCACTCACATTTTTTAATTGTTGTTATTAACCTCTGGCTCTATGTTGGGCTTTTGCAATTCTGTGGAGTTCCCCTCCCCCCTTTTTTTCTTTTCTCTTTTTTCAATTTTAATTCTTTAACCTATTATTTTTATTTATTTTATTCCTTTGTTTGCTTTTCCTACTGTTCTTTTCCCCTTGCAGATAATCTTTAATGTATATAAATCTTCTTTATCAACCTCTATTGAACTTTGCATATCTATTCTTTCCTTTCCCCTCAACATATTTGTTAGGTTTATATTCATTGCTTTATTCCCCAATTGGCACCTTGCTGTCGTTTTGTTTTCCATCTTGTGCTTTAGTTAGCTTTGTTCTAGCAGATATAATTTTTGGTTTCCTTTGTTCGCTGGGTCAGTCGATTGTACTTTATTTTTGTTGGACTGTTTTGATTTTGCTTATGGATGTATATATATGTGTGTGCGTGAATATAATCACACTTTTTATTGTTGTTATAAACCTCTGCCTCTACACTGGGCTTTTGCAGTTCTGCAGAGTTTTCCTCCTCCCTCCCCTGCCCCTTTTTCTTTCTTCTTCCATTTTTTCCTCTTTTTTAATAATTTAAAAAATTTTAAATGTATTATATTTTTTCTACATTTATTCCTTTGTCTGCCTTTACTACTCTTCTTTCCCCCTTGCAATTAATCCTTAATGTATATAAATCTTCATCTACCTCTATTTAACTTTGCATATCTAGTCTGTCTGTCTTTTCTTTCCTCCTTACATATTTGTTAGTTTTGTTTTCATTGCTCTATTCCCCACTTGGTACCTTGCTTTAGTTTTGTTTTCCAGTTTGTGCTTTAGTTAGTTTTATTCTTAACTGGTAAATATACAATCCTACCTCAAGAAACAAGAAAAACATTGAATAAACAACTTAACTTTACACCTAAAACAACTGGCAAAAGAAGAACAAAAAAACCCCAAAATTAGTAGAAGGAAAGAAATTATAAAGATCCGAGCAGAAATAAATGAAAAATAAATGAAAGAAACAATAGTAAAGATTAATAAAACTAAAAGCTGTTTCTTTGAGAAGATAAACAAAATTGACAAACCTTTGGCCAGACTCATCAAGAAAAAAGAGAGAAGAATCAAATCAACAAAATTAAAAATGAAAAAGGAGAGGTTACAACAGACAATGCAGAAATACAAAGGATTATAAGAGACTATTATGAACAACTACATGGCAATAAAATGGATAACCTGGAAGAAATTGACAGATTCTTAGAAAAGTTCAATCTTCCAAGACTGAACCAGGAAGAAATGGAAATTATGAACAACCCAATTACAGGCACTAAAATTGAAGCTGCAATCAAAGATCTCCCAAAAACAAAAGCCCAGGACCAGATGGCTTCACAGGAGAATTCTATCTAACAGTTAGAGAAGAGCTAATTCCTATCCTTCTAAAACTCTTCCAAAAAATTGCAGAGGAAGGAACACTTCCAAACTCATTCTACGAGGCCACCATCACCCTGATACCAAAACCAGACAAAGACAATACAAAAAAAGAAAACTACAGGCCAACATCACTGATGAACATAGATGTAAAAATCCTCAACACATTTTAGCAAAGATTTCAGCAACACATCAAAAAGCTCATACACCATGATCAAGTTGGGTTTATTACAGGAATGCAAGGATTCTTCAATATATGCAAATCAATGTGATACACCATATTAACAAATTGAAAGATAAAAACCATATGATAATCTCAATAGATGCAGAAAAAGCCTTTCACAAAATTCAGCACCCGTTTATGATTAAAACTCTTCAAAAAGTGTGCATAAAAGGATAAGCCCAGGACCAGATGGCTTCACAGGAGAATTCTATCTAACAGTTAGAGAAGAGCTAATTCCTATCCTTCTAAAACTCTTCCAAAAAATTGCAGAGGAAGGAACACTTCCAAACTCATTCTACGAGGCCACCATCACCCTGATACCAAAACCAGACAAAGACAATACAAAAAAAGAAAACTACAGGCCAACATCACTGATGAACATAGATGTAAAAATCCTCAACACATTTTAGCAAAGATTTCAGCAACACATCAAAAAGCTCATACACCATGATCAAGTTGGGTTTATTACAGGAATGCAAGGATTCTTCAATATATGCAAATCAATGTGATACACCATATTAACAAATTGAAAGATAAAAACCATATGATAATCTCAATAGATGCAGAAAAAGCCTTTCACAAAATTCAGCACCCGTTTATGATTAAAACTCTTCAAAAAGTGTGCATAAAAGGAACCTACCTCAACATAGTAAAGGCATTATGATAAGCCTACAGCAAACATTATTCTCAATGGTGAAAAACTGAAAACATTCCCCCTAAGATCAGGAACAAGACAAGGGTGCACTTTCACCACTATTATTCAACATAGTTCTGGAAGTCCTAGCTACAGCAATCAGAGAAGAAAAAGAAATAAGAGGAATCCAGATCAGAAAAGAAGAAGTAAAGTTCTCACTATTTGCAGATGACATGATACTGTACATAGAAAAGCCTAAGTTCAGTTCAGTCACTCAGTCATGTCCAACTCTTCACGACCCCATGAATTGCAGCACACCAGGCCTCCCTGTCCATCATCATCTCCTGGAGTTCACTCAGATTCACGTTCATCGAGTCCGTGATGCCATCCAGCCATCTCATCCTCGGTTGTCCCCTTCTCCTCCTGCCCCCAATCCCTCCCAGCATCAGAGTCTTTTCCAATGAGTCAACTCTTCACATGAGGCGGCCAAAGTACTGGAGTTTCAGCTTTAGCATCATTCCTTCCAAAGAAATCCCAGGGCTGATCTCCTTCAGAATGGACTGGTTGGATCTCCCTGCAGTCCAAGGGACTCACTCTCAAGAGTCTTCTCCAACACCACAGTTCAAAAGCATCAATTCTACAGCACTCAGTCTTCTTCACAGTCCAACTCTCACATCCATACATGACCACAGGAAAAACCATAGACTTGACTAGATGGACCTTAGTCGGCAAAGTAATGTCTCTGCTTTCGAATATGCTATCTAGGTTGGTCATAACTTTTCTTCCAAGGAGTAAGTGTCTTTTAATTTCATGGCTGCAGTCACCATCTGCAGTGATTTTGGAGCCCAAAAAAATAAAGTCTGACACTGTTTCCACTGTTTCCCCATCTATTTCCCATGAAGTGATGGGACTGGATGCCATGATCTTCGTTTTCTGAATGTTGAGCTTTAAGCCAACTTTTTCACTTTCTTCTTTCACTTTCATCAAGAGGCTTTTTAGATCCTCTTCACTTTCTGCCATAAGGGTGGTGTCATCTGCATATCTGAGGTTCTTGATATTTCTCCCGGCAATCTTGATTCCAGCTTGTGCTTCTTCCAGCCCAGCGTTTCTCATGATGTACTCTGCATATAAATTAAATAAGCAGGGTGACAATATACAGCCTTGACATACTCCTTTTCCTATTTGGAACCAGTCTGTTGTTCCATGTCCAGTTCTAACTGTTGCTTCCTGACCTGCATATAGGTTTATCAAGAGGCAGGTCAGGTGGTCTGGTATTCCCATCTCTTTCAGAATTTTCCACAGTTTATTATGATCCACACAGTCAAAGGCTTTGGCACAGTTCATTATTAGAGAAATGCAAATCAAAACTACTATGAGATATCACCTCACACCAGTCAGAATGGCAATCATTCAAAAAATCTACAAACAATAAATGCTGGAGATGTTGTGGAGAAAAGAGAACACTCTTGCACTGTTGGTGGGAATGTAACCTGATACAGCCACTATGGAAGACAGTATGGAGATTCCTTAAAATCTAGGAATAAAACCACCATATGACCCAGCAATCCCACTCCTAGGCATATACCCTGAGCAAACCAAAATCGGAAAAGACACATGTATTCCATTGTTCATTGTAGCACTATTTACAATAGCTAGAACATGGAAGCAACCTAGATGTCCATCAACAGATGAATGGATAAAGAAGCTGTGGTACATATACACAATGGGATACTGTGTAATAAAGCATAAAAAGGAATGCTTTTGAGTCAGTTCTGATGAGGTGGATGAACCTAGAACATGTTATACAGAGTGAAGTGAGCCAGAAAGAGAAAGGTAAATATCATATTCTAACTCGTATATATAGAATCTAGAAAAATGATACTGAAGAATTTATTTATAGTGCAGCAGTGGAGAAACAGACATAGAGAACAGACTTATGGACATGGGGAGAGGGGAGGAGAGGGTGAGATGGATGGAAAGAGTAACATGGAAACTTACATCACCATATGTAAAATAGATAAGCCAATGGAAATTTGCAGTATGCCTCAGGAAACTCAAACAGGGTCTCTGTATCAACCTAGAGGGGTGGGATAGGGAGAGAGATGGGAGGGAGGTTCAAAAGGGAAAGGATATATGTATACCTATGGCTGATTCATGTTGAGGTTTGACAGAAAACAACAAAATTCTATAAAGCAATTATCAATTAAAGATAAATTAATAAAGTTAAAGGCAAAAAAAAAAAAAAAAGAATCTACCTGCAATGTGGGAGACCTGGGTTCAATCGTTGGGTTTGGAAAATTCCCTGGAGAAGGGAAAGGCTACCCACTCCAGTATTCTGGCCTGGAAAATTCCGTGGACTACAGTCCATGGGGTCACAAAGAGCTGGAAACGACTTTGTGACTTTCACACCATGACCAAGAGTAGTATAGTCCAGAAAGCCAAGATTGATTCAATATTGAATAATTAGCCAGTATAATCCAGCATTTAATACTCTATAAAGGAGAAAAATATGATCATATCAGTTGATTCAGAAAAAAGCATTTGAAAAATTTTAATACCATTCATAATAAAACTCTCACAAAAGTAGGAATAGAATAAAACTTTCTCAATCTGATAAAGACTTGATGTTAACCTGAAATTAACATCATACTTAATGGTGAAAGAATGCTTTCACTAATTATGATCAACTATAAAGTCTGTTCTCATCACTTCTATTTAACATAGTACTAAAAGTTTTAGCCAATACAGTCAAGCAGGAAAAGGAAATGAAAGGAAGGAAAAAATAATATTTTTCTCTATTTTCAGATGACATGATTTCCTACATAGAAAACTCCAATAATCTACCAAAAAAAACCAACTCATGGAACTAACGAGTTTCATAAGGTCACAGGGCCAAGGTCAACACACAAATTCAATATATTTAGATATTAACATGGGCTTCCCTGGTGGCTCAGCTGGTAAAGAATCTGATCTTGGCAATGAAAACTTGGAAAATAAAATTTAAAACATCAATTATAGTCACCACCAAATGAAATATGAAGTTATGAATCTAGTAAAATATATGTAGAATCTCTAAGTTAAAACCTAGAAAATGCTAAATGAAAGAAGTCAATATTTAAATAAACGAAAAGTCTCACTATATTCAGTGATGAGAAGACTCAACATAATAAATGTATCAGTTTTCCTTAAATTTATCTATGGACTTAACACAATTTCTATCAAAAATCCAGAAGATGTAAATAAGCTGATGCTAACATTTATATAAAAGATAAAGAAACTACAACAACAAAAGCAATATTTAAGAGTGAATACAGAGGAATAACATGATCTGATTTTGACATAATATGTAGATTAAATAATCAAAACAGTGTGGTATTGGCAAAGGGACAGTCACATAGATTAATGGAGCAAAGTAAAGAATCCAAATTAGACCCACACTTATATGGCCAACCAATTTTTAGCAAAATGCAAAAGCATTTCAATAAAGGAAGAATACATTTTCAGTAAATGTTGGAATAATTAAACATTCATAGGCAAAACAAAACATTCACACCTTATGCAGAAATTACTCAAAATGGATCATTTATCTACGTGCAACACCTAAAACTATAACACTTTGAGAGAGAAACACTGAAAAAAATCTTTATGATGAAGGATTAGGCAAAGAGTTCTTAGACATAATACCAAAGCCATGACCCACAAAAGAAAAGTCAATAAATTGGACTTCATCAAAATTTAAAATATTTGCCCTTTGGAAGACCTCATAAGAGTATGAAAAAACAAATCATAAATAAGAAGAAAATATTTACAAATCATATGTCTAACAGTGGTTTCCAGGACATATAAAGAATGAACATACTCATATAACCATTGTCTAGATCAATAAATCAAACATGACTAGTATCCAGAATTTCATGTTATGCTTTGTCTGAATCACTGGTGTTTTCTTCAAAGATTACTCTCATTATAGAGATGAGAAAACTCTAGCTCAGAAAGGTGGAGAGATTTGCCTAAGCGCACATAACAAGAGCTGGTGTTCAAATCTGAATCTCCTAAAGACTGAGGTTTTTTTTTATGTTAGGGATCTTTCTCCTATTATTAGCTGCATATTCATACTTCATGTCTTCTCAAAGTTAATGCCAATTGTTCACTTATATTTTAGGGATTAGCAAATGGAGTCAGGTGACTTCATTTGGTCTCCTTGCCATATACAGGAACTTTAAGTTACAACTGCATTCATTTATTCATTCATTCACTACCATATGTTCTGAGAGGGATAAGGAATTAAATATAGCCCCTATCCACCAGGAAAGTAATTGCAAAAACGGCTGACTTTAATATAAAGCAGAATGATGTGAGTACTAAATTAAAATATGAACTCACCTCACTGCCCTTCAATTTCTCCTACACATGACCAAAAAGTAATCTTTCCTCCCAAATAACTTTATTCTCTTCCCATCACATACTGCCTACGGATAAATTCCACATTCCTTTGTCTGGCATCTGACTTCTGCAGAACTCCACAGGTAGAATCCTCACCCCCTGTAGTATTGAAACCAGATATACCTGGGTTTGAATGCCTTGTCTATCCCTTACTAAATGTCTGGGCTTTGAGCAAACGGTTTTACCCACTCTCAATTTCAGTTTCCATATTTATAACCAGAGATAACTATCTTCACAGAGTCTGTAAGCTAAAAGGAGATAATATACACAATGCCCTTTGCCCAGTGCTTGGCACATAGTATTTTGTGAGTGGTAACCATTAGATATCAAATCATTTTGAGCTGCTTATAATTCTCCAAATCCAATGTTATCCAACTATTATTGGGTTGGCCAAAAAGTTCATTCGAGGTTTTCTGTAGCAAAATGAACAAATTTTTCGGCCAACAAATTCTTTTCTTTGGCATGGTCTGCTCAGCCTCTGTCCCTCATCATTTTCTGTATGGTTAATTTCTACCTAAAATAGAAACTTTTGAGTTTTGATGTCCCCAGTAAGGAGATTCAGGAGAGATGCTCCCTATTTAAGACAAGGAAGAGAGTTTTCTAAGATCTCAAGAACAGAGCTGGACCTCATGGTGTCCTACTGAGGTTTCTATTTAGTGTGAGCTCTAAAAAATACCCAGATAATAGAACTTCAAAAAAAAAAAAAAGGTAGACATCTATGTACACCCACATCTGGAAAGAAAAGGCACAGGCGCTCCTCGATGCAAGAATTAAGCTGGTATTTGTATTATGGTGATTGGCTTTACCTTCTCGTTTTGCATAATCTCTTTTTCAATGCTGAGAAGTGTAATTTCCCTTCAGTTCATAGAATAGTACTTGGAGAAGACAGAGAGGAAGTCTCTGCATTTTGTGAAAGAGAAAATTACCGGCACCCCTTTTGTTCCCTTAGGCAGGATTTGGATGGATTACTCATACTTAAAAAGGAAGGCGGCTTTTAACCTTAAAAAGAAAAAAAAAAAAAGGAAGAAAAGAAAAAGAAAAACTCCTTGCATTAACACAGTGCATTGACATGTTACTAAATCTGAGGAATTTTGAAGGATAAATTCCCAGACTTTATCCAAAACATGAAACAAATTCTTCAAACACGAGCTGCCAAGCTCATCAGCTTGTTCAGATCCCTGCAACTTTGGTCTCACCAAACTGCTCGCTTAGCCCCTTGATTGGCTGATTTAACCCCTCCAGCCTGATTGGGGTGGTGGGCATGGGGGCTCCTGGAGAGAGACTGTTCACCAAGCTCAGAGCCTTGGCCCCTTTTGGAAGATCAGACTTCTGGAATCGATTTGGGTCCAGAATTGCATTACCCAAGGAATGTGGAGTATGCACAGTCCTTGATGACTTGTGAACCACACTTCCTGAAGCTGGCCACCAGCCAGAGCTGAGGCCATCAGCATTTTGAAAATGAATTCTTTCTTAGACAAAGAACAATCCTCACGATTTCTGAAATCACTGAAGTAGAAAGCTTGCCTGTCAGTAACATAAAACCTGGCTGACGTTTAGACTCCTTTGTGTTTTCTAGGAGATGAGGGGATCAGATGTCACCCCAAAATGTCTTTTCCTTTCGACAGGCAGGCATTGCAAGGCATTACATAGCCTGGGATTGTATCTTGCTGACATTAACTGCTCTACTCAAAGATTGTTTCTCTGTCCAAAACATTGCCCACTAACTGCTCAAACGACTCAACAGGCAGCACCAAGTGTGGTAAGGAAAGACGAAGAGATGTGATGATTCTCTCTCTCCAAGAACTTAGAGTCTAGGGGTAAGAGGAGTCAAGGATCTGTGAACAATGCTTCAAAGTCCAAAGAGAGCAGTGGTTTGGAGGGGTATCTATCCTGCAGAGGTTTTGCAGGAAAGGGAGCATTGTGGAGACATGACTAGAAACAAGGAGAACATTCCAGCTGTTAAGGAAAGATGGGGATGCAGACTCAGAAGTGGAAGTCAACAAAATTAGCTGGAGTGGAGAAATCCTAGCCTGGGATTATGGCAAGATATGCACAGGAGATGGGGAGGTGGTGGTGCAAAGAGACACATGTGGGGGTTTAACCTTGCTTTATTTTTGCAAGCAGATGATAATTATCATATGGTTATTTTCTTACTCTCTACTTAGGCAAGGAGTATTTTCACCTGATGTCTTTCTGACTATCTTATTTCATCTCTCTTGTTTGGATCATTTCCTTCAAAGACAAAGTTACATCCCCTGAAAATGTGCTCTTGACCCATAAAAATCACTTTGGCTCTCAAATTCTACAATATAAGTCACCACACTAAGTAGTTCTCCTTTATGCAAGGGGAGAAGTCTATCTTTCTGAATCAGGGGATGCATGCATGGGGCAGTCCCAACAACTGTATAATTGATTATCTAACACTCTTCAGGCATATCTGACATTTTTACTCCTCCATTACCAAATTTCAGCAACTTAGATGGAAATAATGATGATATTTTACCATCAGTGCACATTTTCACATATATTTCCTATTGAATTCCCCTTTCTGTTTATGAAGAGGGCTAAGAAAAATCTACCTGAAATGTAAATATTTTCTATTCCTTAGTGTCAGAATTATAAATCTATTCATAGCCAACTCATCATATCAATAATAAAAAGTAACATTCTCAAAGCATATTGAGATGCTAGTGAAGCCAGCAAACCCCTAATATTGATCCCAATGAATTGGATGACACCAATTATAAGGGATGCTGGGAGGGATTGGGGGCAGGAGGAGAAGGGGACGACCGAGGATGAGATGGCTGGATGGCATCACTGACTCAATGGATGTGAGTCTGAGTGATCTCCGAGAGATGGTGATAAACAGGGAGGCCTGGCGAATGGCGATTCATGGGGTCGCAAAGAGTCGGACACGACTGAGCAACTGAACTGAACATAGCTCAGTTGGTAAAGAATCCGCCTGCAATGCAGGAGACCTTGGTTCGATTCCTGGGTTGGAAAGATCCTCTAGAGAAGGGATAGGCTACCCTCTCCAGTATTCTGGCCTGGAGAATTCCATGGACTGTAGTCCATTGGATTGCAAAGAGGCAGGCATGACTGAGTGACTTTCACTTCACCAAATTACAAGGGAGGGCTCCTTAGGTGGTGCAGTGGTAAAGAACCCAACCACCAATGCAGGAAACTCAAGAGACTTGAGTTTGATCCCTGGGTCAGGAAGATCCCCTGAAGGAGGGCATGGCAACCCACACCAGTATTCTTGCCTGTAAAATTCCACGGAGTGTGGTGGGCTATAGTCCATGGGGTTGCAAAGAGTTGGACACAACTGAGTGATTGAGCATGCACAGAATTACAAGGGAAACCAGGGCCAGCTTGATAGAATCATTCCAAGTTGAATTAATCTTTCATGAGTTTTCAAAATTTCTGTTTCTTAAAATAACACAAGAACTGTTATTTTTTTTAACCCTGTTTCTAGACAGAGTTTAACCAATGAAATTAAGTTAGCTTGAGTATACATGCAAAATGTCTAGCATGGTCCTTTGGTGAACAAATTAGGGAATAGGTAAACGGATGATTGCTTCTTTTATTTTTTAAATGAAGCTTTTTTTCATTAGTCAGGGATGGGCCAAATCATATGAACTGGTTGGAGATGGTAGTAAACAAATCTGGTTAAATCACCCAGTGTATCTTAAGGTGGTATTAACCAGAGTGTTGCAGAAAATCACTAACCTACTGGATCAGAAATTGAGGTAATTGTAATTGTTATCATCATGGACTATTGCCAACTAATTCCACTAACTTTCCACTGAGCAGTGTATTCTATGGTTTTCGAGAGACCCCAACATTTCACAACATGTCTCCCCAGCAGGGAAGTCACCTTAAAGATAATCTGATCTAGGCCACGTGTTTAGAAGGAAAAAACAAATACCAAGGGAAGTGCTATAACTTGCCCAAAGTCACATGTTTACTACTGAGCATGAAAGGTCTTCTTCTATAATAATAATAATTATTATAATCCTCCTTCAACTGCTCCAGGGCTCCATACTAAGGGCTCACGGGAAGGAAGAAGAGCCAGGCCAAGGGGAATCGAGGAGCCCAGGATGCCGAACCCAAAAGGTCTGCTGAGGAGGGCTGAGCTGGCTGTTGCTTTAGAAACAGTTGAGCAGTTACTGAGGAAGGTTAAACTGGAATGCACAAAGCCAAGAGACCCTGTCCAGGTGAAGTAAAATGCAAGAAAAGCCTTGGTGAAAACATGGAAGGGGAACGTCACTGGAATCCATTCAGTAACCTCCACTGCGGCAAAGATCTGCCCAAATGCAGCAACATCAGAGGAATTCGAGTTTCTTCTGCAGTTTGTGGGAGAAGGATAAAGTGGCTCATGAGAGTTTCATAGCTGACATGACTGAGCAAGACGCCATGATTTCCAGGGCTGCCAGAGCAAAAATAAAACCGAGGACCGCAAAGAAATGACAGGGTGCTCAGATCCAAGTAGAACAAAAGGGCAGAGAATTGCCAGGAGTTGTTTTAAAAGAAAAATATCTTCACCCTAATGTCAAGGATATAAAATCACACACAGAAAAGAAAAGAGATTGTGTTCAGATTTATCTTGACACGTTACTGTGGCAGATAAAGGCAAGGCAGAAAAGAGTGCTGTGTAAGAGAGGATTAAACAGTTTTCATAGCATGAAAAAATGGGACGGAGTGGAATGTGAGGGAAAGCTTTCTATCTCAGGCCAGAGTTTGGGAGAGAGAATGTCTCTGTAACCCGCAGGGAGGAAGCAACATTCCAGGGGCTAGGGTCAGTGGAACCCTGGGATGAGAAGGGTTTCTCCCCGTTTTTTTTTCTCTCCTTGAAGCCTTGGCTTCCAGAATTTATCCACTCTTGGACTTGCAACACCACTTCTCCTGAATCATCATCTCTTCCCAGTCTCACTTTGTAACCAGCATACAGTTAAAGGAGCAATTCCTTGGCACAGTTCATCAGCTTTGTCTGTCCAAGGCTGAAGATGCACTTCAAGACCAAAGGCATTATGAAGTTGCTGACAACTCTACCTATGAGTGCTAGTCCTTGGTGTTCCTGAGAAACCATAACATAATACTATTAATGGTGACATATATGATCCAGCATATGCCCACTCCTGGGCATGTATCCAGAGAAAACCACAATTCAAAAGATACATGCACCCCAGTGTTTCCTGCAGCGCTATCTACAATCAAGACAGGGAAGCATCCTAAATTTCCATCAATGGAGGAATGGATAAAAAAGATGTGGTACATATATACAATGGAATATTACTCAGCCATAAAAAAGAAGCAACTCATTTATAGCAACACGGGTGGACCCACAGATTATCATACTAAGTGTAAGTCAGACTGAGAAAGACATTTCATATGATATCAAAGATGTCATATGATATCACTTACATGTGGAATCTAAAAATGTGTTGCAAATGAACTTATCTACAAAATGTAAAGAGACTCACAGACTCTGGAAACAAACTTATGGTTACCAAATGGGGACAGTTGTGGGCAGGGATAAATTAGGTGTTTGAGATTAGCATATACACACTACTGTATATTAAATAATCAATGAAGACCTACTGTATAGCACAGATAACTGTACTCAATATTCTGTAATATCTTAAATGGGAAAAGAATCTGAAAAAAATGGATGTATGTATATATTTTGCTGCACACCTGAAACGAATGCACATTGAAATCAACTATACTCTAACGTAAAATAAAAATTAAATTTAAAAAATGGTGACAAAATTTATTTGAGATTATTAAGGAGGAAATAAACCTATTTCCAAAGTTAGTCACAGGAAGAGGAGGAGAGAAGAGTTTCTCCTAGTCAGCAATTATTTTGTGTCCTCCCACACAAAAAAACTTTTTTCAGTCCTTTGGGAAGTGTTAGCTTCCAACTCTTGAGAATGGAGCAGAGATGTGCAAAGTAACACCAGCCCAGTGGCATTAGTTTTATTTCCATTCTCTCCAATACCACTGAATAGTTTCTTGGCTGAAAGAAGTCAGTTTTCAAATTCCCCTAATGAAAAATTTTCTGAATGTGACTTCTGAATACACATTAATGTTGACAAGTTGGACTGCCTGGCCTATTGTTAGTTTAAAGCTAATGAACTGGCCCACCCCTTGCACTGTCAGCGAAAAAAAAAAAAAAAAAAAGACTAACACTTATTCTTGAAGTGAAAGTTGCTTAGTCGTGTCCAACTCTTTGTCACCCTATGGACTATACAGTCCATGGAATTCTCTAGGCCAGAATACTGGAGTGGGAAGCCTTTCTCTTCTCCAGAAGACCTTTCCAACACAGAGATCGAACCCAGGTCTCCCACATTGCAGGCAGATTCTTTACCAGCTGAACCACAAGGGAAGCCAAACAATACTGGAGTGGTTAGCCCATACCTTCTCCAGCGGATCTTCCCAACCCAGAAATAGAACCGGAGTTTCCTGCATTGCAGGTGGATTCTTTGCCAACTGAGCTATCGGGGAAGCCCATGTTCTTAGAATGAGCCAATTTTCTGACTGTTAAGTGACTAACATGGAAGACCCCATATACACCACATTTGCCCTGAAATTTTGATAATACCAAATGATGTCCCCAAGAGATGTTCAAAGAAGAAAGGAAAAATAGAGATGCCACAGATGCTGCATAGAATAAAGCTGAAAGCCAACATTTCAAGCATTGTCACCTCTTAGGAAGGTTATTCGGTTTTTTTTAAACTGTCACTGATCACTTATTTTGTGCCAGGTGATATGAAGATAATGAATGCTATTCTTGCCTCAAGAAGTTGATAGTGTGAAAAAGAAGATGGTGAAGTAACCAGACAATTCTAATTCATAACTGAGGACTTGCCCCACCACAACCCAACACTCCCTCAAAGCTTTGGACAAATTTTCAGTTCAGGAATCAGCTCACACCAGCTCCTTGAACAGTTGGATCTGCAACTGGAAACCACAAGATTAGGGGTGAAATTTCGTTCAGACATCTCTGTAACAGCTACTCAAGCCATCACCGGACCCCAGAACAAGGCTGGAGCGGCACTGGAGAGCCTGCTGCCAAAGCCGCTTGCTGACTTCGTCTGTGTCATCGGCACTAACATCACACCTCCTCAGCATCTCGGGGCAGAGCCCAGTTCTGACATTTTCACACTCAGAGCCAGTCAGACACAGAAACTAATGTTTGTGTTGCTGACATGGCATCCTCTTTCATCCCTCTGACATCAGCCGGTCTGCTGTGTCTTTCCTCCAACAACCCTCAGTGTGGATCACCAGGCGCTTAAAAAACAAGACAGGAAGTAAGGGTTGCGTCATAGAGACCGTCCACAGGAGATGAGTAATTTGGGGGGTAAATCTAGGTGTTCTAAGTGTCCTCATCCCATCCTCTCCTGCTTTCAAGATTCTCAGCCCATGTATTTGGTTCCCCCACGCCCTTTGGCTGATGAAGAGAATCCTGGAGAAGCTGGCTTTCTGCTCCTGTCAAGGACACGTCAGCCTTTGCCTCCAACCTGCTAGCCCTTCGCTCAGGAAATCATTACTTTGCTTCGCTGCCTCCAATCAGAAGTTTCCCCTCACAGTTCCCTTCTCAAGGTAATCACCTCAGATGCCTGAAAGGCACTCTAGATACTTGGGAGTGTTTGAATACTGAGTGCAAAGACCCAAATCACAAGAGTCTCTTGAGAAGACACTCAAGAGAAGGCATCTCTTAACTTCCAAGTATACAAAACACGGTTCTTCCTCTTCAAGTTAAAAATGCTTTCATACTTTACCCAATATGTGTACAATTTCTATAACTATTACAAAAAGTGCTCAAGTTTCATATCTCTTTTGGATGCCATTTAAAACTTTTTCTTAACATAAAGATAAACAAGATCAATGATCCCACCCTTCAGAGATAGTTAACCATTGCTCAGATTCTCTTTTCTTCCTACTACCCTGTAATTGGCAGCTGGAAACTTATGCTGAGGACAAAGGCCAACCAAGTAACCCAAGTTCCCATCCCCCCCCCCGCAAAAAAAGCTGAAATTGTTAGGAGTGAGGTACCTCCTCATGGTTCTCTGCCCCAATCATGTAACAGGCACACATACACACAAAAACATGCTGTATAGACTGGAGAGTGCATAAAAAGATTACTAACAGAAAGAAAAGGAGTACGTCAAGGCTGTATATTGTCACCCTGCTTATTTAATTTATATGCAGAGTACATCATGAGAAATGCTTGGCTGGAAGAAGCACAAGCTGGAATCAAGATTGCCGGGAGAAATATCAATAACCTCAGATATGCAGATGACACCACCCTTATGGCAGAAAGTGAAGAGGAACTAAAAAGCCTCTTGAGGAGAGTGAAAGTGGAGAGTGAAAAAGTTGGCTTAAAGCTCAACATTCAGAAAACGAAGATCATGGCATCCGGTCCCATCACTTCATGGGAAATAGATGGGGAAACAGTGGAAACAGTGTCAGACTTTATTTTTTTGGGCTCCAAAATCACTGCAGATGGTGACCGCAGCCATGAAATTAAAAGATGCTTACTCTTTGGAAGAAAAGTTATGACCAACCTAGATAGCATATTCAAAAGCAGTGACATTGCTTTGCCAACAAAGGTCTGTTTAGTCAAGGCTATGGTTTTCCCAGTGGTCATGTATGGATGTGAGAGTTGGACTGTGAAGAAAGCTGAGCACCAAAGAATTGATGGTTTTGAACTGTGGTGTTGGAGAAGACTCTTGAGAGTCCCTTGGACTGCAGGGAGATCCAACCAGTCCATTCTGAAGGAGATCAGCCCTGGGATTTCTTTGGAGGGAATGATACTGAAGCTGAAACTCCAGTACTTTGGCCACCTCATGTGAAGAGTGGACTCAATGGAAAAGACCCTGATGCTGGGAGGGATTGGGGGCAGGAGAAGAAGGGGACGACAGAGGATGAGATGGCTGGATGGCATCACGGACTCGATGAACGTGAGTCTGAGTGAACTCCGGGAGATGGTGATGGACAGGGAGGCCTGGAGTGCTGCGATTCATGGGGTCGCAAAGAGTTGGACACGACTGAGCGACTGAACTGAACTGAACAAAAGAAGGATTTGGGTTAGGATTCAAAAAATTGACTAGAAATATGATTCACAAGCCTCATGGGGATTGTGTGGCATCTTCTCAGCCTTTCCTTTGAGATAGAAGACCTAGTTCTCCCACCAGGCCAGTGCAAGAAGAAGCTCCAAACAGCCTGCATGGAGCAAGAAGGTAAAAAACAGTGCTTTGGGCTAAAGCTTTGCAATTGCTGGGGTGAAGGAAGACTGGAGATGAGCATTAAATTGGAAATTAAATTGAAAATTTAAAACAAATTAAATTCCCTGGATGGGACTGCACTTGCTAGTAACTGAAAATGAATAAGAGCAGTATCTGCCCAAAACATTGTGAAGAGGCAAAAAAGAGAAGTTTGAACATTTTCACATGAAGGGTTTTAATGCTCTTGAGGGGGCTTCTGCTCATAGAAAAGATTATTTTTGGTTTACAAGGTTTGACTGATATTCAATTTACTTAACTTACAAATTCAAACACCCCATTAAGTGCAAATTATAAATCTTATACAGTCATTTATATGTCTGATAAGTTTAACAATTTTTAAGGATCTATAAATAATGTTTGCTCCCACTTATGACTATAGTTAATTAGGCACTTTAACTATGTTAAGCTAAATTTGTAGATGTAATATATTCTGATTCCTTTCTAATATTCAGTTCTGTGACTCCACAAACAGAACCTTTATGAGTACTAAATAATTCTTATGTATATTAAATAATTCTTATAATTTAAAAATACGGTGACCCTAAAATCTTCCTATATAGTCTAATACTTTGCATAACATTTCAATTCAAACCTGGAAGTCTAAATTAATTACTCAATCATATTATTCAAATTGAAGTTATAATGCAATGAATCTAAGAGATATGTTCTATAAAACCTTTAAAGTATGTGAAATATATTATGTATGCAAGTCCTTTATTACAAAATTATTAATATTATGGTTTTCAGTCTCTTCAATATTTCTATCCTTCATTTAATATTTTCCTAGGATTAAGAGATGGACCATCATTCAAAGAAGACAGTTTTTTGAGTTTGCCTACCCATGAAGCAGGACACTGTAGCTAACCATGGTTCCTTATAAGCAGAGATCCTGGCTGGGAAGAAATCTTGCCACCATGGATGTCTACTGATAACAATTCTCAGGCACCCCAACTATAACACAAAACCTGCCCTCTGAAGTGTTATGAAAAGCTTTTGAGTCTCTGACTACTCTCAGAAATGCACATCTTTATTCTAAACTTGATTAGAATTTTCATTTTTCTCCCTCTCAATTGAGAAAATGTATTTTCATCTAAATCTAAAGAACCCTGTGCTCAATGGTACTCTTCAGATAAGTGAGCATGTTTCCTAATTGTTTAATGACTGAAAATGAAGAGTTAAATCTTTCTAATTATAGATTTGCTGATTTCTCCTAGTAGTTCTGTCCATTTTTAATAATAAATGGAGGAAAATGAAAGCATTTATAGTTGTGTACCACAAAATACTACAGGTGAGACAAAATGCTCCTAAAAATTTATTGTCAGGAGCATTTGTCTCATAATTTTACTTTGAATTATTTATTTTTAATGTCTTTATGGTATCTACTTATATAACTAAACTACAATTATTTAATTATTAACCTTCAGTCAACCACTGTATTTCCCAGTGGGGAAACACGGTGGTGTGTTTGTATACAAATCTCTGCAAAATTCTATGATTTTTTTGTTCAATAAGCAAATCTTGAAATGAGATTACTTGATCAAGGAATGTGAGCATATATAACTCTCAACAAGCACTGCCAAATCACCCTCCAGTGAGGTGGCTCCAGTTTCACTTGCCAGAAAGAAGAACTGAGTTTCTGTTTAAATAATCTTTACCAGCACTGATTATTGTCAATGAAAAATATATGCACTTGATTATTAGGAAAGTGAGAAAAAGAAATATTTTGTTGTTTTAATACCAATTTCTTTCATTATTATGAACTTGAACTTTTTATCTAAGCAATAAGCTTAGATAAGCAATTAGCTTATCTAATTGGTTATTCCAATAAGCAAGTAGCCAATGGAATTTCTCTCTGAAATTATCTGTTCACTTCCTGTGCTGTTTCTAAATTTGAATGTTTATCTTGTTCCTTACTACACTAACTTTACTAGTTAACTTACTGCAATGCTTTATAAAGCATATTGATGCATTGGCTTTCACATAATTTGCAAATATTTTTATACTTTGTTTGCCTTTCAGATTGATTTGCAATACTTTGTCACATACAGAGTTTTTGGTCAAATATCCTAATTTTTTCCTTTATGGTTTCAAAAACGATGATCAATAATGATGATTATCAGAACAGTCACCATATAAATTATTACATCAATAAGTTTTGAAGACCAAAAACAGACAAAACAATCTTGAGAAAAGAACATTGACGGACCTACATTTCTTGAGTCCATTATGCCATTTAGGTATGACCTAAATCAAATCCCTTACTATTACATAGTGGAAGTGACAAATAGATTCAAGCAATTAGATCTGATACAGAGTGCCTGAAGAACTGAGGATGGAGGTTCATAACTTTGTACAGGAGGGAGTGATCAAAACCATCCCCACGAAAAAGAAAAGCAAAAAGGCAAAATGGTTGTCTGAAGAGGCCTTACAAATAGCTGAGAAAAGAAGAGAAGTGAAAGGCAAAGAGGAAAAGGAAAGATATATACCCATCTGAACACAGAGTTCCAGAGATTAGTGAGGAAAGATGAGAAAGCCTTTTTGAGTGAACAATGCAAAGAAATGCAAAGAGGAAAACAATAGAATGGGAAACAATAGAGATCTCTTCAAGAAAATTAGAGATACCAAGGGAACATTTCATGCAAAGATAAAGGACAGAATAAAGGACAGAAAGCACATGAACCTAACAGAAGCAGAAGATGTTATGAAGTGGTGGCAAGAATACACAGAAGAACTCTACAAAAAAAGATCTTAATGACCCAGATAACCACAATGGTATCATCACTCACCTAGAGCCAGACATCTTGTAGTGTGAAGTCAAGTGGGCCTTAGGAAGCATCACTACTAACAAAGCTAGTGGAGGTGATGGAATTCCAGCTGAGTTATTTCAAATCCTAAAAGATAATGCTGTTAAAGTGCTGCATGCAATATGCCAGCAAATTTGAAAAACTCAGCAGTGGCCACAGGACTGGAAAAGGTCAGTTTTCAGTCCCATCCCAAAGAAAGGCAATGCCAAAGAATGCTGAAACTACTGCACAATTGTACTCATTTCACATGATAGCAAAGTCATGCTCAAAATCCTTCAAGCTAGGCTTCAACAGTATGTGAACCAAAACTTTCAGATGTACAAGCTGGATTTAGAAAAGGCACAGGAACCAGAGACCAAATTGCCAACACTGGATCATAGAAAAAGCTAGAGAATTCCAGAAAAACATCTATTTCTGCTTCATTGACTACACTAAAGCCTTTGACTGTGTACAAAGTCACAGTCACTCTTGTGACTGGATCACAACAAACTGTGGAAAATTCTGAAAGAGATGGGACTACCAGAACACCTTACCTGTCTCCTGTGAAATCTGTATGCAGTCAAGAAGCAACAGTTAGAACCAGACATGGAACAATGGACTGGGAAAGGAGTTGGGAACAACAATTGGGAAAGAAGTACGTCAAGGCTATATATTGTCACCCTGCTTATTTAACTTATGTGAAGAGTACACATGTGAAATGCCAGGCTGGATAAATCACAAGCTGGAATCAAGATTGCCAGGAGAAATATCAATAACCTCAGATATGCAAATGACACCACCCTTATGGCAGAAAGCGAAGAGGAACTAAAGAGCCTCTTGATGAAGGTGAAAGAGGAGAGTGAGAAAGCTTAAAAGTCAACATTCAAAAAACAAAACATGGCTTCCAGTCCCATCACTTCAATGTAAATAGATGGGGAAACAATGAAAGCAGTGACAGACTTTATTTTCTTGGGCTCCAAAATCACTGTGGATGGTGACTAGAGCCGTGAAATTACAAGGTGCATGCTCCTTGGAAGAAAAGCAATGACAAAATTAGACAATGTATTAAAATGCAGAGACATTACTTTGCCTACAAAGGTCTGTATAGTCAAAGCTATGGTTTTTCCAGTAGTCATGTATGGATGTGAGAGCTGGACAATTAAAGAGGCTGAGGGCCAAAGAATTGATGTCAGCATCACAATTGAACTGTGATGCTGCAGAAGACTTTTGAGAGTCCCTTGGACAGCAAGGAGATCAAACCAGTCAATCCTAAAGGAAATCAACCCTGAATATTCATTGGAAGAACTGATGTGAAGCTCCAATACTTTAGCCACCTGATGCAAAGAGCCAACTCATTGAAAAAGACCCTGATGCTGGGAAAGATTGAAGGCAGGAGGAGAAGGGGATGACAGAGGACGAGATGGTTGGATGGCATCACCAACATAATGAACAAGCAAACTCCAGGAGATGGTGAAGGACAGGGAGGCCTGGCATGCTTCAGTCTAGGGGTTTCAAAGCTGGACACAACTGAGCAACTGAACAACAGCATTTCTTGATTCCAAAGTGTACTATAAAGCTACAGTAATCAAAATAGTGTGTTAATGGAATAAAAATAAATATACAAACCAATGGAATAGAATTAGGCTGGAAGTACACCCTTACAGTTAAGGCCAATTGATCTTAGACAAGGATGCCAAGATTTAAATGGAGAAATAATGGTCTTTTCAACAAATGGTACTGGAAAAAATTAATATCTACATTTAAAAGAATAAAATTGGACCTCTTCCTTACACCATGTAAGAAATTAACTCTAAATACATTATAGACATGAATGTTAGAACTAAAACTATAAAACATTTTATAAAAGGGAGAAAATCTTCATGACCTTTGGTTCTGTTCACTTCAGTTCCGTTGCTCAGTCATGTCTGACTCTTTGCGCCCCCATGAACCGCAGCATGCCAGGCCTCCCTGTCCATCACCAACTCCCAGGGTCTACCCAAACCCATGTGCATCGAGTCGGTGATGCCATCCAACCATCTCATCCTTTGTCGTCCCCTTCTCCTCCTGCCCTCAATCTTTCCCAGCATTAGGGTCTCTTCACATCAGGTGGCCAAAGTATTGAAGTTTCAGCTTCAACATCAGCCCTACCAACAAACACCCAGGACTGATCTCCTTTAGGATAGACTGGTTGGATCTCCTTGCGGTCCAAGGGACTCTCAAGAGTCTTCTCCAACACCACAGTCAAAAGCATCAATTCTTCAGTGCTCAGCTTTCTTCATAGTCCAACTCTCACATCCATACATGACCATTTATCTCTCCTTGTTATTCTTTGGAACTCTGCATTCAAATGAGTCAGCTCTTCACAAGAGGTGGCCAAAGTACTGGAGTTTCAGCTTCAGCATCAGTCCTTCCAATGAACACCCAGGACTGATCTCCTTTAGGATGGACTGGTTGGATCTCCTTGCAGTCCAAGGGACTCTCAAGAGTCTTCTCCAACACCACAGTTCAAAAGCATCAATTCTTCGGCACTCAGCTTTCTTCACAGTCCAACTCTCACATCCATACATGACCACAGCCTTTGTTGGCAAAGTAATGTCTCTGCTTTTCAATATGCTATCTAGGTTGGTCATAACTTTCCTTCCAAGTAGGGCTGATCTCCTTCAGAATGGATTGGTTGGATCTCCTTGCAGTCCAAGGCACTCTCAAGAGTCTTCTCCAACACCACAGTTCAAAAGCATCAATTCTTCGGTGCTCAGCCTTCTTCACAGTCCAACTCTCACATCCATACATGACCACTGGAAAAACCATAGCCTTGACTAGACGGACCTTAGTCGGCAAAGTAATGTCTCTGCTTTTGAGTATACTATCTAGGTTGGTCATAACTTTTCTTCCAAGGAGTAAGCATCTTTTAATTTCATGGCTGCAATTACCATCTGCAGTGATTTTGGAGCCCAAAAAAATAAAGTCTGACACTGTTTCCACTGTTTCCCCATCTATTTCCCATGAAGTGATGGGACCAGATGCCATGATCTTCATTTTCTGAATGTTGAGCTTTAAGCCAACTTTTTCACTCTCCACTTTCACTTTCATCACAGCCAAAGGCTTTGGCATAGTCAATAAAGCAGAAATAGATGTTTTTCTGGAACTCTCTTGCTTTTTCCATGATCCAGCAGATGTTGGCAATTTGATCTCTGTATAGTGTGCCATCAAAGGCCACACTTTCTCATCTGTCTCCTTAATGGTGGACGCACAGTTTGCCTCCAGCTTCAGCTACATACACAACGTGAAACTTTATTGTCGTTTGTATTCACTAAGTCATGTCTGACTCTTCTTTTTTACTATTATGCTTTTGTGTGGGTCCAGGTCTTTTGTGACCCCAAGAACTGTAGTCTGTCAGGCTACTGTGTTCATGGGATTTCCTAGGCAAGAATACTGAAGTGGGTGGCCATTTCCTTCTCCAGGGGATCTTCCCAATGCAGGGACTGAACATATGTCTCCTGAATTGGCAGGCAGATTCTTTTCCACTGAGGCACCAGGTAAGCCCTCTTCTGAAACTTGCTGCTGCTGCTGCTGCTAAGTCACATCAGTCGTGTCCGACTCTGTGTGACCCCATAGACGGCAGCCCAACAGGCTCCTCTTTCCCTGGGATTCTCCAAGCAAGAACACTGGAGTGGGTTGCCATTGCCTTCTCCAATGCATGAAAGTGAAAAGTGAAAGTGAAGCCGCTCAGTCGTCTCAGACTCTTAGCGACCCCATGGACTGTAGCCTCCCAGGCTCCTCCGTCTATGGGATTCTCCAGGCAAGAGTATTGGAGTGGGGTGCCATTGCCTTCTCCCTTCTGAAACTTACAGTTCATTAATATGTGTGAAAGGTCTTTTTGGTATTTGAGGGGTGGGGAGTGGAGGGAGTGAGATGGTATATGCATATATACTCAGGAGTAGAATTGGTGATTCACAGGACAAACATAGATATACTTATCTATGTACAGCATTTTGGGACAAAGTGCACATAATTTATGCCTCCCTCCATCAGCAATTTGTGGAAAATTCTGTTTTCTCCGTATCTTTACTGGCTCTTTGAATTGCCTTGAGTTTCTACTTTTTGGCATTATGACAGATATAAAATATTATCTAATTGTTGTTTTCATTTGGATTTCTCTGATTACTAGCTAAGAGCTCATAGAGTTTTAAGTTCTGACTTTTGCAATATTTGGGGTTTTTTGTTTGTTTTTGTTTTGCTTTGTTTTTTGAGGGGAGAGAGGGGAGGAAGGGGAGAAATCACTATTTAGATACCGATAAAATTTATTAAGTCGTATATTCTCCTTTATTCCCCATATCTCATCGCTTTCTCCTGGATTCAGTTCTCTTCTTGCTCTGTGTTTACTTTAGGAGGGATATCAAACAAGGTCTTTCATGGCAACATTCCTGAGGTCTTGAATAAATATTTATTTTCCTGGAGTATTTAAATGACAGTATAACTAGAGATAAAATTCTTGTTCCAAAGTTCTTTGCCTTCAGCACTTTGAAAATATTAGTCCATTGTCTTTTGCATCCCAGCTATTAGGGAGTTCAATGATATAATATGGCCAGGAATTTTTCTCTGCCACATTGTGCTGTATTTGTAAAATACCGAGTGAAATGTGTAAATGTGGGGGCTTCCGTGGTGGCTCAGATGGTAAAGCGTCTGCCTGCAATGAGGGAGACCCAGGTTCAATCCCAGGGTCAGGAAGATCCCCTGGAGAAGGAAATGGCAACCCACTCCAGCACACTTGACTGAAAAATTCCACAGACAGAGGAGCCTGGTAGGTTACAGTCCATGGGTTCACAAAGAGTTGGACATGACTAAGCGACTTCTCTTTCTTTTCTAAGTGAAATGTGGAACATTTTTGGACTTTTCTGGTGATCCAGTGGTTGAGAATCTGCCTTCCAAAGCAGGAGACAGGAGTTCCATCCCTGGTCAGGGAACTAAGGTCTCACATGCCAGGGAGCAACTAAACCTGTGTGCCACAACTAGAAGAAGCCCTTGTACCTCGACAAAGACCTAGAGCAGCCAAAAAAAAGAGTAACATTTCTAAAAAATGGCTCTGAACATGCCCTACGTCAAGAGTTGGAGCATTACCAGCGCTGTTTAATAATCTACCTCCTCACTCCTTCCCTATCTTATCTTCTATTCTCCACCATCAACCCATCAGTGAACCACTTTCCCGAATGTTCCTCACTTTAAAAATAATTTTGTCATAAACGTATGCTTTACTAAAATAATACATTGTTTAGTTTTGCTGGGTTTTTTTCAGCTTTTAATATATGAGCTCATATTGTGCGTATGAAGTAAAACTGAAGTGAAAGCCTCTCAGTCATGTCTGACTCTTTGCAACCCCACAGACTGTAGCCTGCCGGGCTCCTCTCTCCAAAGAATTCTCCAGGCAGGAATGATGGAGAGATTAGCCTTTCCTTTCTCCAGGGGATCTTCCCTACCTGTGGATTGAACCTGGATTTCCCACATTGCAGGCAGATTCTCTACCATTTGAGCCCCCAGGAAAGCCATCAGATTGTGCATAGTCTTCTGCAACTTGCTTTTTTTAACTCAACTTTAGATTTCTGTTTCATCTGTTTTGTTGAATGGAGCTGTACTTAATCCTGTTTCTTTTTGCAAAATATCCCACTTTGGAAACATATTACAATCTATCCCTTATCCTGATGACAGACATTTAGGTTTAGGTTCAAGTTTTTGACAGTAGAAAGAATACTGTTATGAATATTTTATACATATCTCTTGGTACGTGCATACAACTGTTTGGAGTAGAAATGCTGGGTCATAAGGTTTGCACATCTTTAATTTTTTCAATAAGGCCAAATTGCTTTCTGAAGTGTTTGTAAAATTTCCTTTAAAAAAAAATTGTTATAACTGCTTTACAGTATTGTGTTTGTTTCCACTGTACAATGAAGTGAATATGTCCATTCACTTCAGCTAGCTGTATACATTTATCCACTTCCTCATGGATCTTCCTCCCCAGCAACCATCCCAGCCACCTAGGTCACCACAGGGCACCAAGTTGAGCAACCTGTGCTATACAGCAGGTTTCCACTAGCTATCTCTTTTACCCACGGCAATGCACATATATCAATCCCAATCTCCCAATGTACCCTGCGCCCATCCTCCCCGTGTTCACACATCTGTCCTCTGTCAGCATCTCTATTCCTGCCTTTCAAATAGGTTCATCTGTACCATTTTTCTAGATTCCACATATATACATTAATATACAATATTTGTTTTTCTCTTTTGGACTCACTTCACTCTGTATGAGAAACTCTAGGTCCATTCACATCTCCATAAATGACCCAATTTCATTCCTTTTTATGGCTGAGTAATATTTCACTGTATATATGTACCACATTCATCTGTCAATGAGCATTAAGTTACTTCCATGTCCTGGATAGAATGAAACAATGTTCTTCAGAGGAAGATAACAGAATCTAGTTTCTATGATATATCATCCACAATGTCAAGTATATAATAAAATTATTAGACTTTCAGACTTCCCTGGTGGTGCAGAGGATAAGAACTTGCCTGCCAATGCAGGGGACATGGGTTTGATCCCTGGTCTGGGAAGGGCTTCTTCTTCCACATGCTGTGGAGCAACTAAGCCCATGCACCACAACTACTGAGCCCATGTTCCAGAGCCCAAGAGCAGCAACTCCTGAGCCTGGGTGCTGCAGCTCCTGTGCACTGGGCACCTAGAGCCTGTGCTCCACGATGGGAAGCCACTGCAGGGAGAAACCCGTGTATCATGGCAAAGAGTAGTCCCCACGTGCTGCAGCTAGAGAAAGCCCATGGAAAGAGCAATGAAGACCAGCGCAGCCAAAGATAAATAATTAATTAATTTTAAAAAATGATTAGACATTTAACAAAACAGGAAGCTGTGATCTGTAATGAGGAGAAAGATCAGTCAATCTAAAGTTACCCACAAATGACTCAAACGTTGAAATTAGCAAAAAGTTGAAATAACATGGAGGAATTTATCAGAGTCTACAGAAGATCTGCCTAATGACTGAAGAGATGGGAAATTTCAGGAAAGTGTTGGAAACTATAAAAGAAAAACCAAGTTGAAATCCCCAAACTGAAAATGCCGTATCTGCAGTCAAAAATGCTTTGGGTGTGATTAACATTAAGTTGGATATAACCAAGGAAATGATCAGTGAACTTAAAAACAGATCAGTAGATGGGAGTTGCTTGGTGGCCTAGTGGTTAGGATTCAAGGCGTTCACTGCTGTGGCTTGCCCGGGTTTAATCTCTGGCAGGGGAACTGGAATCCTGAAAGCTGCATAGTGTTGGGAGGGGGAGGGGGAAACAGATCAGTGGATACGGTGTCAACAGAGAGAATGAATGATCGATAATCAAAAAGGAAAAAAAGAAAGAAAATCCAATTAACACAATAATGTTTGGAGTTGTCTTTTTCTTTTTTAATTTAATTTATTTTATTTTTGGCTGCGCTGGATGTTCATTGCTGCTAGGATTTTTCTCTAATTGCGGCGTGTGGGGGCTGCTCTGCAGTTGCGGTGCGCAGGTTTCTCACTGCAGTGTCTTCTGCTGAGTTGGCGAGCTTCAGTAGTTACAACACGAGGACTCAGTTGTTGCTCCCCGGCTCTAAAACACAGGCTCCATAGCTGCGTTTCACGGGCTTAGCTTCCCAAGGGGGAGCTAGTGGTGAAGAAGACGCCTGCCAATTCAGGAACACCTAAGAGACATTGGTTCCATCTCTGGGTTGGGAAGATCCCCTGGAGGAGGAAATGGCAACCCACTCCAGTATTCTTGCCTGGGAAATCCCAGAGGACAGAGGAGTCTGGCGGGCTACAGTCCCATGGGGTCACAAAGAGTCAGACACGACTGAAGCGACTTAGCACGCACGCACGGGTTTAGCTGCTCCTCGGCGTGTGGGATCTTCCCAGATTAGGGATCAAAGCCGTGTCTCCTGCATTGGCAGGAGGATTCTTTACCACTGAGCTGCAACTGGAGCCCTGGAATTATCTTTTTCTAGTAAAAAAAAATTTTTTTTGTATTGCTATTGGACAGAATAGCAGGGGATTTCCGTGGTGGGTAGGATGGTAAAGCGTCTGCTCGCAATGCGGGAAACCGAGATTCGATCCCTAGGTTAAGACCACCTGGAGAAGGAAATGGCAACCCACTCCAGCATTCTTGCCTGGAAAATTCCATGGACAGAGGGGCCTGGTGGGCCACAGTCCATGGGGTCGCAAAAAGTCGAACGCGACTGAGCGACTTCACTTTCTTTCTGGGCAGAAAGCATTTGGGTTAATCTCGTTACCCGAAAGCTCGGCCTCTCTGTACACCCTTGCCGAATCAAATCCCAGAGACGTTAAGTTTTGGGTGAAGCAGGAAAGGATAGCTTTATTGCTTTGCCGGGCGAAGGGAGACACACACGGGGCTTTTGCGTCGAAAACTTTAATGATGGTTTTTATAACAGTGGGTCAAATGTAGGATCTTTGAAGGAAATGGCAACCCACTCCAGTACTGTTGCCTAGAGAATCCCATGGACAGAGGACCCTGGCCGGCTGCAGTCCATGGTGTCGCAAGAGTTGGACGCTACTTAGTGACTAAACCACCACTTGACAAGATTGGGTGTGAAGCTGCTTGCGCTCCCTTCACCTCCAATCGGGTGGTTCCTCTCCTGAACTTGATGAACTGCTCTGGTCCCTTTTATTGTACCTCAAGTAGCTTCATGGCCGCCCGTCCCTCGTTGTTTCCCACATGGTCTAGCGGTAAGGATTCCTGGTTTTCACCCAGGCGGCCCGGGTTCGACTCCCGGTGTGGGAAAAAAAGATGCTTTTGGGTCCAGGTGGCGCTAGTGTAAAGAAACCAGTCGATGTAAAAGACAGTAAGAGACCTACTCTCTTTACACCTAAATCACCAAGGAAGCCCTTAATTAGCAACTATTCAAATCAGCCCTTTCTTAAATCAAGGAAGGTGATGGAAGGCAGGAGTCTTGCCAAGGAGATAAGGACATCAGAAAGATCTCCATACCTGGGATCCCAATAGGGCCCTTCTCGGTTTCAGTCTCAGCCTTCTACAAATTAACATCTAGCCTTACATACTTTTTAAGTGTTTTGATCAATGAAAAGTGAAGTCGCTCAGTCGTGTCCGACTCTTTGTGACCCCATAGACTGTAGCCTACCAGGCTCCTCTGTCCATGGGATTTTCCAGGCAATAATACTGGAGTGGATTGCCATTTCCTTCTCCAGGGTATCTTCGTAACCCAGGGCTCGAACCTGGGTCTTTTGCATTGCAGGCAGACGCTTTACCGTCTGAGCCATCAATAGTAAATAATAAATAAAATAAAAGTACACCTCTTTAAAGAATTGGATAATCCGCATTGCAGGCAGATTCTTTACCAGCTGAGCCACAAGGGAAGCCCAAGAACACTGGAGTAGGTAGCCTATCCCTCCGCCATCTGATCCTCCTGACACAGGAATCGAACTGGAGTTTCCAGCATTGCAGGTGGATACTTTACCAACTGAGCTCTCAGGGAAGCCCATAGTTTTTAAATGTTCTAATCAATAGTAAATAATAAATGAAATAAAAGTACACTCCTCTAAAGAATTGGATAATCACTGATAAGACCTGCTAGGCAATGCCCCAAAATATTAAAAAGAAATGCAATAATTCCTTTTAGCCTATTTCCAAACTTTGAGTAGTTTTTCCTTAACAAAAGTTAAGAGCTAAGGCTTAAAAAGAGAGAAACGTGGCTTCCTCTTTCTTCTTTTCTTTCCTCTTTTTTTCTCTCTTGAAGACTTCTAGCGTTTTCTATATACCAAGAACTATACTAAACATTTTAGGAATATAAACGTGTTTAATCAGAGTAAAAGACAAATTGTCCCAAATTGATCTAGGGCAAAATGCTTTTGTAGGATCTAATTCACAGCTTCCCTCTAGGAAAAACAAAAACAACATTTCTGAGAACATGTTGTCGACTAAAAAGATGCACCGGGTGAGAGTTAAGTTTTATTTGGGGCAGAATGAGAGCTGCAGCCCGGGAGACTGCAGCACCTCAGCCGGCTCTGAGGAACTGTTCCAAAGAGGCAGTGGGGGAAGGTCAACATACGAGGTGTTGGTGAAGGGGGAGTTCAGTGCAATCAAGCGCCTTAGGAAAGGTTTTCTACTAGTCAAGAGGAGCTGGGATTGCCATGAAGGGATTTAGTACTTTTCTAGATATGAGGAGATACAAGGATTGGGATCATGAAATCAGTTTCTGAAAACAATGGCAGATTTTATTTTCTTGAGCTCCAGAATCACTGCAGACAGTGACTGCAGCCACGAAATTAAAAGACCGTTGCTCCTTCGAAGAAAAGCTATGACAAACTTAGACAGCATATTGGAAAGCGGAGACCTCACTTTGACAACAAAGGTCTGTATAGTCAAAGCTATGGTTTTTCCAGTAGTCATGTATGGATGTGAGAGTTAGACCGTCAAGAAAGCTGAGTGCCAAAAAATGGATGCTTTCAAACTATGGTGCCGAAGAAGACTCTTGAGAGTCCCTTGGACAGCCAGAAGATCAAACCAGTCAATCCTAAAGGATATCAACCCTGAATGTTCATTGGAAGGACTGATACTGAAGCTGAAGCTCCAATATTTTGGCCACCTGATATGAAGGGCCAATTAATTGGAAAAGACCCTGATGCTGGGAAGGATTGGGGGCAGAAGGAGAAGGGGGTGACAGAGGATGAGATGGTTGGATGGCATCACAGACTTCATGGACATGAGTTTGAGTAAACTCCGGGAGATAGTGAAGGACAGGGAAGTCTGGCCTGCTGCAGTCCATGGGGTCACAAAGAGTTGGACACAACTTAGCAACTGAACAACAAAGACCTGTTCCACCAGTTTCCCTAGAACACAGAATGCCTCACTCTCCACCCTAAACTGCCTTCAGGGCGTGTCAAAGGTCAACAGCTGCACCAGCACAGTGTCCAGTCTCCACAGAGTCAGATGGCAAATGGCCTTGTTGCTGTTCAGTCGTTGACAAACACTTTTGGCAGGTACCAATTTGTAGTTGACAATGTTTAAATCTGGAGAAGGACATGACAACCCACTCCAGTATTCTTGCCTGGGAAATCCTATGGACAGAGGAGTCTGGGAGGGCCCATGGTTCAGACATGACTGAGCAGCTGAGCACGCAGTTTAAAGCAATTTTCTGATGAATTTTAATGGGATCAAGACATTCTGGAAACTAGTTTCTTGTTGTTGTTCAGTCATTCAGTCGTTTCCAACTCTTTGCAACCCCATGGACTGCAGCACGCCAGGCTTTACTGTTCTTCACAATCTCCCCAAGCCTTCTCAAACTCATGTCCACTGAGTCGGTGATGCCATCCAACCATCTCATCCTCTGTCATCCCCTTCTCCTCCTGCCTTCAGCCTTTCCCAGCATCAGGGTTCTTTTCCAATGAGTCAGCTCTTCGCATCAGGGAGCCAAAGTATTGGAGCTTCAGCTTCAGCATCAGTCCTTCCAATAAATATTCAGGGTTGATTTCCTTTAGAATTGACTGGTTGGATCTCCTTGCTGTCCAAGGGACTCTCAAGAGTCTTCTCCAATGCCATATTTCAAAAGCATCAATCCTTTGGCGCTCACACCAGGGAAGCCTGGTGTGCGACAGTCCATGGGGTCACGAAGAGTCAGACACAGCTGAGTGACCTCCTGTACGGTCAGCTCTCACATGCATACATGACTACTGGAAAAACCTTAGCTTTGACTATGCTGACCTTTGTTGACAAAGTCTCTGTTTTTCTAATGTGCTGTCTAGGTTGGTGATAGCTTTTCTTCCAAGGAACAAGTGGCTTTTAAGTTCATGGCTGCAGTCACCATCTGCAGTGATTTTGGAGCCCAAGAAAATAAAGTCTGTCACTGTTTCCATTGTTTCCCCCATCTATTTGCCATGAAGTGATGGGACTAGATGCCATGATCTTAGTTTTTTGAATGTTGAGTTTTAAGCCAGCTTTTTCGCTTTCCTCTTTCACTTTCATCAAGAGGCTCTTTAGTTCCCCTTTGCTTTCTGCCATAAGGATGGTGTCATCTGCACATCTGAGGTTATTGATATTTCTCCCGGCAAATTTGATTCCAGCTTGCGCTTCATCTAGCCCGACATTTTGCTTGATGTACTCTGCAGAGAGCACTTACAGGGCTTCCCTCATAGCTCAGTCAGTAAAGAATCTGCCTACAATGCAGAAAATTGGGTTCAATTTCTGGGGTGGGAAGTACCTCTGGAGAAAGAAATGCCAACTCACTCTAGTATTCTCACCAGGAGAATTCCATGGACAGAGGAGCCTGGCAGGCTGCAGTCCATGGGAACACAAGAGTCGGACACAACTTAGTAACTAAACCACCACCACTCTGTATAGAAGTTAAATAAGTAGGCTGACAATATACAGCCTTGACGTACTCCTTTCCCAATTTGGAACTAGTCCATTGTTCCATGTAGGAAAACAGCTACTCACCTACAAAGTAACTGGTGGCTCAGACAGTAAAGAATCTTTCTGCAATGCAGAAAGATCGGGAAGATCCCTGGAGAAGGGAATGGCTACCCATTCCAATATTCTTACCTGGAGAATTATGTGGACAGAGGAGCCTGGCAGGCTACAGTCCATGGGGTCACAAAGAATCAGACATGACTGATTGACTAACACTCACACACACACTACCCAACTGATTTCTATCTGCGAGTCTTCTATCAAGGACCTAGAAACTCTTTTTTTTCTTTATCTGATCAAACAATGGTTGTTTATCCATTTTCTCTTTTCCATAATGGAAGAAATCTTTTTAAAAAATCTTTTGGTCATGCAGCATAGGCATGTGGGATCTTATTCCCCAACCAGGGATGGAACCTGCACCAGTACACTGGACCACTAAGGAAGTCCCTGGAGCAAAATTTTTATTTGGCCTACTAAAAG
Source organism: Cephalophus harveyi (assembly GCA_006410635.1). Lineage (NCBI taxonomy): Eukaryota > Metazoa > Chordata > Mammalia > Artiodactyla > Bovidae > Cephalophus > Cephalophus harveyi. The sequence continues at coordinate 80,013 of SJYT01004555.1, read as the reverse complement.
CCTTTTCCTTTGGAACAAGATTATAACTGGACATGGAACAACAGACTGGTTCCAAATAGGAAAAGGAGTCCATCAAGGCTGTATATTGTCACCCTGCTTATTTAACTTTTATGCAGAGTACATCATGAGAAACGCTGGACTGGAAGAAACACAAGCTGGAATCAAGATTGCCGGGAGAAATATCAATAACCTCAGATATGCAGATGACACCACATTTATGGCAGAAAGTAAAGAGGAACTAAAAAGCCTCTTGGTGAAAGTAAAAGAGAGTGAAAAAGTTGGCTTAAAGTTCAACATTTAGAAAACGAAGATCATGGTATCTGGTCCCATCACTCCATGGGAAATAGATGGGGAAACAGTGGAAACAGTGTCAGACTTTATTTTTGGAGGCTCCAAAATCACTGCAGATTGTGACTGCAGCCATGAAATTAAAAGACGCTTACTCCTTGGAAGAAAAGTTATGACCAACCTAGATAGCATATTCAAAACCAGAGACATTACTTTGCCGACTAAGGTCCGTCTAGTCAAGGCTATGGTTTTTCCTGTGGTCATGTATGGATGTGAGAGTTGGACTGTGAAGAAGGCTGAGCGCCAAAGAATTGATGCTTTTGAACTGTGGTGTTGGAGAAGACTCTTGAGAGTCCCTTGGACTGCAAGGAGATCCAACCAGTCCATCCTGAAGGAGATCAACCCTGGGATTTCTTTGGAAGGACTGATGCTAAAGCTGAAACTCCAGTACTTTGGCCACCTCATGCCAAGAGTTGACTCATTGGAAAAGATTTTGATGCTGGAAGGGGTTGGGGGCAGGAGGAGAAGGGAACGAACGAGGATGAGATGGCTGGATGGCATCACCGACTCGATGGACATGAGTCTGAGTGAACTCCGGGAGTTGGTGATGGACAGGGAGGCCTGGCATGCTGCAATTCATGGGGTCGCAAAGAGTCGGACACGACTGAGCGACTGAACTGAACTGATGCTATTAACTAAATTATCTATAAAATCCAATTTTCTATAGCAACCCTCAAACAACCCAAGAGATCTGAATAGAACTCTACCCTCCTTTCCCACCCAATGTTTGTGGCTCAAAATTTCAAACACTTCCCTTTCCCTGGAAGAAAGTGAAAGTGAAAGTCGCTCAGTCATGTCTGACTCCTTGCAACCCCATGGACTATACCATCCATGGTATTCTCCAGGCCAGAATACAGGAGTGGGTAGCCTTTCCCTTCTCCAGGGGATCTTCCATGTGAACTTGGGGTGAAGCAAGAAAGACAGTTCAGGTGTGTCTCTTAAATCTTCAGGGGAAATGAAAAGTCAGCCTCCACAACTCCATGGTTTCAAAGCCACAGAGTGTCTGTACAGCGAACTGTTCTGTATTCACTCAATTGGCTTTAATATATGAAATATATAAAATGCAAACAGATCAGAGGTAGCCTTTTAAAAAAACTTACGGATTTTATTATAGGATTATTTAATACAACAAAAGATTTTCCAATATAAAATGTCCAACCTAACTATTCTAGACTAACATTTCCATTAATTCACTTTACATTTACACACACTTCTTTGGAATGAGGTTATAGACTATAGTGTCTTAGCCTCTATTGGGTCCATGAGTTGCCTTGCAGTTATGGAAAGTGAAAGTGAAGTCGCTCAGTCCTGTCCAATTCTTTGCGACTCTGTGGACTGGACTGTAGCCCACCAGGCTTCTGCATCCATGGGGTTTTCCAGGCAAGAATACTGGAGTGGGGTGCCATTATGGAAGATCCTCTTTTTCCAGCTGCTGCCTGGGCCTCAGGAGAGTGGAGGAATGACAGGCATTCCTGCTGTGGCGGTAGGTGTCTAGATATGATCAGTGCATATGCTGGCTCTACCACGCCCACTCAGCTGGTTGTAGGTTTGACAGGTAAGTTAAATAACCTCGATTAATTGATAAGACATGGTGACCTTCATTGGGATGTAAGCAAATGGGTCAATTCATAATTCATACATTTTACATCTGGTCTAAATGTCTTTATCAATTGCCCGTGGGTCACTGGACCACAGTCCCTCAGGCATTCCACAAGATCAAAAGTGAACGTGTGTGATCCAAACTTATATTTGCTGACTTGCTTCCCTATGTTTGGTCTCTAGTCAGCCCTACATTTACAAGACAGTGTAAAGGATCCTGCCCATGGAGGGAATTTGGGTGTGGGAGATGAAGAGAAAAAAGAATGACCTCTTAGAATGACAGGATTTGCTGCTCATTTTAAATGAAATCAAGAATGATTTTCAGTCACTGACCACTTATGGTCACCACTGCCCGAAGAGTTCTAGGCCAGAAGGTAAGGAAGTTGATCCAGGCCTCTCTGGCTTTCCTTTCCTCTCACCTGGGTGAGACTGGGAGGCATTTCATTGACCAAACTTGTTTGCTTACTGACCAATAGGATAAGGTCTGTCTATATTCCCTCCTCCAGTCATTTGCTTAACACCGACATGAATGTCAAGCCATTTGTAATATTGTGGTTGCAACCCCCAGCAGATAAACCAAACCCTGAACCTGAGTTTGCTGTACGTCAGCTCTGTGATTTTAGGCAAGTATCTTCTCCTTCCTAGGTCTCACTTTACTCATCTCTAGAATGAGGATAATCCCTACACATTAGCTTGTGAGGGCTGTTCCAACAAAGTGATACAGACTGGGCAATTCAAACAGAAATTCATTTACTTAATTTTTAAAATTTTATTTATTTATTTGGCTGCATCAGGTCTTGGCTTCCCAGGTGGTGTTAGTGGTAAAGAACTTGTCTGCCAATGTCGGAGATGTAAGAGGCCGGTGTTCAATTCCCTGGAGAAGGGCATGGCCACCCACTCCAGTATTCTTGCCTGGAGAATCCCATGGACAGAGGAGCCAGGTGGGCTACAGTCCACAGGGTCGCAAAGAGGTGGACATGACTGAATCGACTCGGCACACACGCACAGCCTTACTTGTAGCAGGCGGGATCTTCTTTCTGGCATGGGGATACTTCCTTGTGTGTCTTCTCTAAATTGTGGCATGCATAGTCGAGTACTCGGGCTCAGTAGCTGTGGCACATGGGCCCAGTTGCCTGACCAGGGATCAAACTCATGTCCCCTGTGAAACCATTTATCACAGACTGGGACTTGAACTCATGTGCTGGGACTCGAACCCAGACAAAACCCAGTTTGGGACTTGAACCACATGCCTGGGACTCCCAAGCAGGGTTTGGCTGGTTCAAGTTCCAGTCACGTGGGTTCGAGTCCCAAGCAAGGTTTTGGGTGGGTTTCAGGTGGCTCGGGGAGAAGGCAATGGCAACCCACTCCAGTACTCTTGCCTGAAAAATTCCACGGACAGAGGAGCCTAGTGGACTACAGTCCATTGACTCGCAAAGAGTTGGACACGACTGAGAGACTTCACTTTCACTTTGAGTTCCAGCCACGCGGGTTCAAGTCCCAAATAGAATTTTGGCTGGGTTTGAGTCCTAAGAAAGGTTTTGGCTGGGTTCGAGTCTCAGCACAGGTGTTCAAGTCTCAATCTGTGGTAAATGGTTTCAGCTGCATGAGAAGGTGGACTTTTTCTAAGAAATTATTTTAATTATAATTATTAATTTATTTTGGGCTGTACTGGGTCTTCGTTGCTGTGAGGTCTTTGTTTTTGTTTTTCTCTAGTCGGGAGGATCCCCTGGAGAAGGAAATGGCAACCCACTCCAGTATTCTTGCCTGGAGAATTCCATGGATAGAGAGGAGCCTGGCGGGCTCCAGTTCATGGGGTTGCAAAGAGTTGGACACGACTGAGCGACTTCACTTCCCACTTTCTTCTTTCTTTATGAAGAGCAGGGGCTACTCTCTTGCTGGGGTGCGTGGGCTTCTCATTGCAGTGGCTTTTCTTATTGCAGAGCACAGGCTCTATGGCTCTCGGGCTTCGGTAGTTGCAACACACAGGCTCAGCAGTTGTGGCTCTCAGGCTCGCAAGCACACACTCAGTACTGTGGTTCACGGGGCTAGTTTCTCCGAGGCATGTGGGATCTTCTTGGATCAGGGATTGAACCCATATTTCCTGCACTGTTCATTGGCAGATTCTTTACCACTGAGCCACCAGGGAAGCCCCTAAACAACAGAAATGTATTTTCTTTCATTCTGGAGGCTAGAAGTCTGAAATCAAGGTGTTGGCAGGGTGGGTTTCTAGTGAAACTTCTCTCCTTTGGTTGTAGATAGCCACGTCCTCTTGGCATCTTCACATGGTCCTCTTTCTATAATTATAGCATCCATGTCCTTATAAGGGCACCAACCATATTGGTATAAGGCCCACCTAACGACCTCATGCCTGGGTGTTCAGTCGCTGCAGTCATGTCTGACTCTTTGTGACCCTCTGGACTGTGGCCCGCCAGGCTTCTCTGTCCATGGGATTCTCCAGGAAACAACACTGGAATGGGTTGCTATTTCCTTCTCCAGGGGCTCTTCCCAACCCAGGGATCAAACCCACATCTCCTGCATTGCAGGCGGATTCTTTACCCACTAAGCCACCTGGGAAGCCCCTCTAATGACCTCATTTTAACTTATCTTTTTAAAGACCCTAACTTCAAATACAATCACATTATGAGATACCTGGGCTTAGGACTTTTAATACTGAATTTTGGGAGGACACAGTTCAGCCCAAAACAACCTACTCAGCATTATTGTGAGGACCGAATTTTCTAAAGTGTCTAAAGCATTAATATAAAGCCTGACATGGCTTCCCAGGTGGCAGAGTGATAAAGAATCCACCTGCCAATGCAGGAGACTCAGGAGATGCCAGTTTGACCCCTGGGTTGGGTTGATGCCCTGGAGAAGGAAATGGCAACCTGCTCCAGTATTCCTGCCTAGAGAATTCCATGGACAGAGGAGCCTGGTGGGCTACGGTCCTTGGGGTCACAAAGAGTCGGACATGATGGAATATGGACACACGTACTGACATAGTATGTCCTGCAAAATGGGAAATGCTATTATTTTGTGGCCCTATATAAAAGATACTGTCACTGAAACACAAGATAACGCAGATGGAAAAAGAGAATTCTCCCAATTATGGCTTGTCATTTCCCATCTAATGGATATTTTGTGTTCTTCAAGTCCTTCTGTTAAGCACATGCCAACACAACATCTGAACATAACATCTCGGGGCGGAGTTGGGGCGGGGGAACTTTCTTCTGGCTAGAAAGCAAGACACACAATTAACAGTATTCTTCTTTGCCGGTTGCTGTTATCTTTCTGGCTATATTATAAGCTCTTTGAGGACTGCTTTAAATTTCCTTTGTGTCTCTTATTATATCTAAGAACACCATGCTGAGCATAGAGTAAAGGCTCAGTAAAAAACAATAAATCAAACCATGCGTCTTTGTGTCTTCTTTGCCGGTTGCTGTTATCTTTCTGGCTATATTATAAGCTCTTTGAGGACTGCTTTAAATTTCCTTTGTGTCTCTTATTATATCTAAGAACACCATGCTGAGCATAGAGTAAAGGCTCAGTAAAAAACAATAAATCAAACCATGCGTCTTTGTGATAGACACTTATTTCTAGTGTCACGTTCTGGCCAGAGGTATGTTATCCTGAGAGGGTAGATCGCCATCTAGTGACTCTTAATGATGGCACCCCACTCCAGTACTCTTGCCTGGAAAAATCCCATGGATGGAGGAGCCTGGTAGGCTGTAGTCCATGGGGTCGCAAAGAATCGGACATGACTGAGCGACTTCACTTTCACTCTTCACTTTCATGCATTAGAGAAGGAAATGGCAACCCACTCCAGTGTTCTTGCCTGGAGTATCCCAGGGACGGGGAAGCCTGATGGGCTGCCGTCTATGGGGTCGCACAGAGTCGGACACGACTGAAGTGACTTAGCAGCAGCAGGAGGAAAGTGTGAGGTTCAGAAAATCCTAGATTGCTACTTCTATGTTTCATAAATTTGACATTTATACATGCAAACACAACCACAAATCTTACAATTGGATAGCTTGATTAATTAATGATACACTCAACTAATCTTTTATTTTCCTTTACTCCCAAGAGATTTATCACTCTCAAAACAAAACAGAAATTTACCAAATAAGCTATATAGACTAAAATGATCTCATAGCTGAATAGAAAGGACTGATAGATAAAATCTGATACATTTTGTGCTGGAAAGTGTCTTTGAGTACAGGAGTGAATGTATTTTCAGTAGGAGTGATTCTAGAGGACAGAGGCAATCAGCAACAAGTGAACAAGCAATCAACAAGCAATGAGAATAAGTGATAGAGGAAATGGAGCCTAGAGGATCGGCACCAAGGCTGGATGCCTATTAGCTTTTTGAAGTTCAGAATTTGAGGACTTAGAGACCAGGCATAGCCGAGAACCAATAGTGGCTCCCTGGGGCTGGTTTCTTGGTTTAAGGCCCATTTTCAACTGCAGAGCATCAGAGTTTACAGGAGTTGGTGTCTGTAAATACCTTCACTGCCAAGTGGAGAAGTATCTCCACTACACCTCTAGGGTGGAGGCTTCTCAGTCTCAGCAAAGTTTCAATGTGGACTTTTCCTTATAGAATTAATGGTTACATTTCAGAGACCAGATTCACTCATGGGTAGAAATGCTTTCGGTGACTAAGCCTTAGACTCTCACTAGTACATTCATTCAATAAATATTTATTGATGTCCAAGAATGTGCTAGATACTGTTCCAGACACTAAGGCTTTAATGTGAACAAGATGGACAAGATTTTTGCCCTCATAGAGCTTCCTTTTTTAAAAATAAAAAGGGGGGGGGAGACAGTAAGCATGTAAATAAAATAGATAATAAAGTCATGTACTATAAAGAAAAAATAAACCAAGGTAGGATGGGGGTGGTGGTGGTGGTGAGGGTTCTGCTATTTTCCACAAGGCTGGTCAGGAAAGGCATATCTGAGGAGGTGACACTTGAGTCACTTCTGAAGTCACTTTTGGCTTACCAACATACAGACCCAAAACTGACTTTTGAAACCTAACCTGTTCATAATTAAGACTAGAGCCTGTAGCTCAGTGTGGTTACAGTTTAGAAGTGAGAGATGGGGAAAGGGAGCCAATTAACCCAGGAGACGAGTCTGGAGAAGGGAACAGTAAACAAACCGTAAAGGGCTTTGTGAGTCACTGTAACTAATTTGGACTTTATCTGGAGAATAGCCAAGAAGCCACTGATGAATTCTAAGCAAGGAAGCAAAAGAATCAAGATTATCATCTTAGAAAATCACTCTGTATATAAGATGGAGACGTCAACCCTGAAGGCAGGGAAAATGGTCAATGGGTTAGTGCAATGAGCCAGACAATAACCCAAACTGCTTAAAGAGGCAATGGAGCTAGAAGGAAGTTGAGGTGAGAAGGCAAGTTTTGATGGTTGTAGAGTGTGAAAAGAAGAATATGACAGGGAGAAAGGTGTGTCATTCATTAATAAGAAAACAGAGGGTGAGACAAGTACAAGGAAGATGAATTCAGTTTGAGCTACCTACAGACATCAAGCAAATGTCAGCAGGAAGTTGAAAATACAGGTCTGGGGCAGACCTATATCCAAGATATGTAGGTTTGAGAGACAAAAAGGTAATCGAAACCAAGAGAGGACAGATAGGTCACCTTCTTTTTTTGAGAAAAAGAGTCAATAACAGAACCAGAAGAAAACCAACTTTTACAAGATAGGCAGCAAAAGAACAAAAGCAGTTAAGGAAGGGTAAAACAGAATGACTGATCGGAATCACAGAGAACAGTAAGACATGCATTGATTTCATAGGTCCATCTAGTTAACTGGCTTGTTCTGTGGAAACCAGCCACTTCCCCATCTTTGACCTTCTGACAAAGCTTTTGTTCATTCAACAAAATCGAGCCTATGCTATTAACATGTGCCAGACACTGTTCTGTACCATCAGTGTACAAAAAAGACAGACACCTTGACTTTATGGAGCTTACATTCTAGTGTGGGGAACAGACAAAATAAACACACTAAACATAGGTAAACAAATACTAGAGAGTGATACATGCTATGGGGAAAAACAAAGTAGATTAGGAGGTATCGCCGATGCAGAGGGAATATGTGACTAATTTCCAATGGGGCAGTCATGATAGCCTCATTGAGAAGGTAATTCTTGAGTAAAAATCTTGACATTTGCAAGTAGGTATCTGGGGGGAAGAATATTCTAGGCAGAAGTTAAAACCAGTGCAAAAACGTTGAGGCAGAAGCTAGCTTAAGAAGTTCAAGCACTGAGCCGTGTTAGGGTACTAGAAGATGAGATCAAAGAAACAAGGGGATGTAAGGTGGAAATACGAGGGGCTATTGGTTTTTGAGCTTAGGACACGCTTCTACGTTTTTTTTTTTTTTAAGGGGCCACTCTGACTGCTATATTCAGAACAGATGCTGAGTGACAAGGGTAGAAGCAGGAAGGCCTGTTAGACCAGGGCAGAAGTTCAGGCCGAGGATGATGGTGTTTTGAACTAGGATGATAGCAGAGCGAGTTTCTTGATGGTTTGGAAGTGGGATATAGGAAGAGGAGCCGAGAACAACACCGGTGTTTATCTCTTATTAAACAAAACTGCCATCAACCAAGGCAGGGACGACTTCGGGAGGAGAGGGTCGGTTTTCGGAGGAGTGGAGGGTGTTCCAGAGAGAGGGAGAGGAACCAGCAGCTCAGCTCCGGGTCAGGTTAAGTAGGCGATGTCTTCTCAGTGGAAACATCCAGGAGGACGTTGCCAACACACTTTTGAAGTTCAGGAGAGAAATCTGAGGTGGAAATGTTAGGTAGGTAGAACAGGGAAAAGGAGTCCAAAATGGCGGTGGCTACAAGGAAGGGAAAAGCCCGGAAAAATTAAACAAAAGAAGGTCCGAGGCCCAGAGTGAGGACCTCAGGTAAAACAAAACACTCCTGGCTGGCCCAATTTACATAGGACAGGCCCAGGGAGAGATAAACGTATAAATAGAGGATCCAGAGCCAGCTCTCTCTCGAAGCTGCTGGGAGGGAGCTGGTGTTTAAAGCCGTTGAGTGAATGTAGTCTGCAGATGAGTGCTGTGAACATAAGGCAGCAAAGGGAGGTGAGAGTGCGTGTTGAAGGAGTGACAAAAGGTGGTCGGAGAAGGGTCAGATGCTTATCAGAGAAAAAGAGCGCGCTTAGAGTAAGTGTAGCAGAAGACATCGATGCTGGAGTCCTCCCAGTCGCAGCAGATCGCTGGAGAGGCAGAGCTGCGCCAGCGAGGTCGACGCCCTGGCCTCCGTCAGGCCCCCGGGGCCACAGCTTTCCTCAGCGCTTTCCTCAGCTTCCTGCCCGTAAGCGTGGGGACCGGGCAGCCGAAATCGAAACGCATCTAAAGGACACTTCCAGTTTCTCCCTAAAGCTAAGGAGTTGTACGGAAACGGGAGCAAGCCGAGGGAGTGGGGCTAGAGTGCAAACTTCACTCGTACTACGTAGCTCCGTTACTTCAGGGCCGAAGTCAGTAACTGGCAAGCTCGTAAAACCAACACCATCACAACTTTCATAACGACAGGGGAGGCCGTAGGCTTTTCCTCTGCGCAACGGCGGCCTCATTAGCGTCACTCTGAGGTAACAGTCTTTTTCTCGAAACGCCCCACGGAACCCCCAAGGCGGGAGGCCTCCCCGACTACGGGTAGAAGGATGGGTCAATTCATTCTCGGCGAACGAGGCTACTCAAGCGCCACAAAAGGATTCGCAGGGCAGGGCGAGCCAGTGACTCGCGCACGCTCCCATTGGCTGAGATCGCGAGGCTCTCCTCACCGGCAGGCCAATGGGGAGGTCCAGAGCCTGGGAGCAAGTCCCCCGCCTTACAAAACGCGCGTGCGCAAGGGGCCGGGCGCTCGTCGTACTGAGCAGGCGCAGCTTCGTGTCGGCTGGAGGGGCGGGTGGAGCGCCGCGCGCTGCGTCCCGGCGCTCGGCTTTCCCTGCCGGTCCCGCCCTCCGTCGCGGCGGCGCGGTGCACCTTGGGATAGGGAGCGATCTCCGAGCGAGGCGGCAAGATGGACGCGGGATTCTTCCGCGTAAGTAGGAACGCGGGGACCTGGGGTGAGGTGGGGGGGTTATCTGCAAAGCCCGGCAGGACGCCTAAGCTCAGGACGGGGTAGCCGGCGAGCAGAGGCTTCGAAGATCCTGAGGATCCTCGGTGGCAACGGACGTTCCCCCCTGCCCTGCGGCGGGGACCGGTGCGCCCCTGCGCAGTCTCCTCCTCCGGAATCGTCCCCCCTACGCGGCGGCGACGACGGTCGCCGGAAAATGGCGGCGGGAATGGCAGGGAGCGATCCCTCGCCTCCCGGCCTGCCTGACGGGGCCTGCAGACCGAGCCTCGCGTCCCGCCGGGCCCTGGGGCCTAGTGGGCCCGCGAGGAGGAAGTCCTTGGGGGGAGGCCGGAGGGAAACCCTGAGGTGACTGGCTGCAGAAGGGGCTCGGGGAGGACGGGTTTCGGGGTACCGCCTCAGGAGAGCGTGGACCGGAAGCGACGTTGAGCAGCTTTTCTTGAGAAAGCGGGCGCCGACCCCCCTCCCCGCCCCCAACCCGGGTCTAAGCCTTCGGCAAGGCTCCGGGTCAGAGTTCGCGGGAGCTCCCGCCCAATTTGATACCTCTTCAGGGAGGGGAACGCGGATAATTTGTGTTTAGAACGTTTGAAGCCGAGACTCTGCGGGGAGAGAGCGCAACAAAAAGTGCGCGTATATGAAGGCGGGGTTATGGAACGGATCCGCTCCTCTCCTTCCCGCTCACCGTCCCCCCACCTCTCCAGTTTGTTTTACTCTTTTGAAAGTCTGCTCTAGGAAAGGTGCCTCTAGATTCTCAAGGGTCTGAGGGCCCATCACTTGCAAGCAGGGACGTTACCGCCTCGAAATTAGCCCTCAGGGCCCATAATTTATCGAGCGCGTGTTGGAGCCTGTTCATCCCCTTTTTCACTTTTGTAGGAAATGAGCACCCAGTCGAGATCTAGATTCTGGTTTGGCAAGTGACACTAAGAGATCTAGAGTTTGCAGGTTCTTTTTAATGCTAAACGGACCGTGTAGAGACCAGTTGGTCTAAGTCAAAATATAGGTTGGCTCTTTCCACTCCCTGGAGTATGAAATAGGCAGCTGGTGTGTGTGTGCGCGTGTTTAATGGAAAAGTTAAAAGAGGGGAAGACCGGGACTGCAGTAAAGAAAGCTTTTGACACTCCAGAACCAGCGTTGAAATTTCTTTTCAACTGACTTTAAATGTGTTACTTTTTCAATAAATGTTGAAGTGTTATTTCAGGCGTTTGACTCAACACAGCCAGTGTTGACTGTATATGACTCTTTAGGTTATGCAAACAGTACTATAGTTATTTGTGTAATGATAGTTTCAGTTGAGTTTATCAAATTTTCACACTGCAAATTCTATCAAAGTATTTTGTAGTAAATCCTGAGTATTTCCTGTAGTGTTAATGTAATATTTTAAAACACAAGTCTATTCTTTTGATATTTTCATTATTTCCCATGGAAAGGAATTCCTAAAGGAAAAGAGCAAGATGGTTGATAAATTTAAAAACGAGGTTTGCTTTTAGTGTTGGTAAAAATCTGGAAGGGTACAATATATACTGCCCACAGTTCCTTAGAGGGATTGATTGGATTTAAGCTGAGTTAAAAGATTTTAGGGCGGTTATTCTTTTAGTACACGGCCATTCAGGTAGTAAGATAGAAATAGTAGCTTTCATTTGCTGGACTACTGCCATCTGCAAGTTACTTTAAGTTTGTAATTTCTGATATACACAGTCCTGTGAGATATTGAATAGATTTTAGCAAATAAGGAAACATTCTCGGAGAGCTTTAGTAAGTTTGAGGACATACGACTTTCGTAGTGGCAGAGTTGGGGTTCTGATTCACGTTCTTTACCTTCCTAAAAGAATTTTCTTGGATCACTTTCCAAGGGACAGTGGCCAACTCTGTGAACCATTCGGTAGTTTTCATAGCACAGCCAGCTATTTCCGTATTTAATTGGGCCATTAGGAATGACAAAACTCATAGTGATTACTTGATGGTCCAAGTAGTGTTTGAAAGCTCTCATTTTTCCAGTGTCTTTGCAGAAATTGAGTTTATTAAAGTAAACCTACTATGTTTTTCATGCATCTCAAGTTCTAAAAGTTGTGAAACCTAAACATAGTCTCAGGGTGTTCTTTTTCCTTTCCCCCCTGCTTATATGCATTGTCACAATAATTTTGCAAGCATGCTACTGGCTTTCAGAAGAGGATGAAGCTTAATGGTTTTGTTTAAAAAGGATGTTAATATTTACTATAGTTCAGTGTGTTCTCATTTAAAAAAAGAAACCAAGAAGAACCTTAAATGTCTTAGCATAGAAAGAGGTGAAAAAGATACACATCAAATGTAACTTGGTTATGAGGGAGGTGTTAGGTTTATGCTATATTCTGCGTATGGTTTGACTTGTTATAGTGAGCATATATTTTGTAATTTTTAAGTACAGTCAAATTTTCAAAATGTTACCTATGTTGGGAAAAGAGTACATTTTGTACCTGTAAATATTACCTATGATATTTCTGT
>SJYT01004555.1:0-65000 GCA_006410635.1 Cephalophus harveyi | reverse complement strand
GCAAGAATTTGTGGATGTTCCATGTTGGTTTTTAAAGTTGATAAACGTAAGGCCCACTAACAGCCATAGTCTAAAAATACTTATGAAATCCACAAAGGATTAACAGGCTGCTCTGATGGCTTTTGGTAGAGTGAGAGAGAGAATTTGGTAATCTGTCCTAGAGATTACATTGCTGAGAAACTACTAGGGAAAGCTATTTTTAAAATAGTAAAGAATATATGTATCTAAGCCCCTATGATAGACTTAAAAATACTAATTTAAATGAGTTTTAGATTGGTTGATTGGTTTGTTTTGAAGTAACCTGTCTTTCTTCCTGTCATGTCTTTTTGCAGAATCCAGATTCGAAAATGATGCAAATCAACCTGACCGGGTTTTTGAATGGAAAAAATGCTAGAGAATTTATGGGAGAACTGTGGCCCCTACTCTTAAGTGCACAAGAAAACATCGCTGGAATCCCTTCTGCTTTCCTAGAACTGAAGAAGGAAGAAATAAAACAGAGACAGGTAAATGACCTTTACTTTTTTGTAATGTTTGACTTGAGAGAGTAGTATCCAGACTGCTGAGACACTTTAAATTTTACATGTCCTGGCTAGGGTCAGTATGATTTTCTCTACTATAATATGTTTGAATGTTCGACTTTAGTTTTCTACTTCTCTCACTTTCATATTCCTCCCCCACCCCCTAACAGTGAGTTTAAAATGTCATTGTCCCAGAGTCCAATAATTTGGTAGATTATATATATAAACATTAAAAAATGTTTGTGTGTGTGTGAGTGAGTGAGTGAAGTCGCTTAGTCGTGTCCGACTCTTTGCAATCCCATGGACTGTAGCCCACCAAGCTTCTCCATCCACAGGGTTCTCCAGGCAAGAATACTGGAGTGGGTTGCCATTTCCTTCTGTGTGTGTGTGTATATATATATATTTTATAAAACATACCAAACATATATATATACATACATTAAATGTGTGTGTGTGTGTGTATATATAGTACATTTAGCTTAAGAGAAAGTTGAACTTTAGTAACAGTGTAAAAGGTAAGCACAGCTCTTCATAAGGGCAATACATTTTAAATCACGAGTGGATAATATACATGTGAAAATGATTTCTTTTTTCTTAGTAAGCTTGGAAACAGCTAACAGCCATTCGCTTTAGTTCAGCAAGTATTCAGTACCAATCAGAAAGTTTGCCTGTAGTGCCATGTGCTCAGTCATGTCCAACTCTTTGTGACCCCATGGACTGTAACTCTCTGAGTCCCTCTTGTCCATGAATTTTGCAGACAAGAATACTGGAGTGGATTGCCATTTCCTCCAGGGGATCTTCTTGACCCAGAGATCAAGCCTACATCTCCTGCATTACAGGCAGATTCTTTACCCACTGAGCCATCAGTTATTCAGTCTAGTATAGATGAAAAAAGACCAGTCTTACTAAAAAGCAGAGACTGATGAAATGACAGTTACCTAAAATTGGGGTGGTAAAAGACAGTTATATATAACATTGGTTTTTATCAGATGTACAGTCTTCAGTTTGCTCATTAATCTCAAATGGTCAGCTGTTTACTTTGAAAAACCTTATCTGTACAGATTGAACAAGAAAAGTTGGCATCTATGAAAAAGCAAGATGAAGACAAGGATAAGAGGGATAAAGAAGAAAAAGAAAGCAGCAGAGAAAAAAGGGAGAGGTCTCGAAGCCCAAGAAGGTACGGCACAATCTGCATACCTGGTGTTTTGGGGGTTTTATGTTGATTTATTTTTAATTGAATGATAATTGCTTTACAATATTGTGTTGGTTTCTGCCATACATCAACATGAATAAGCCATAGGTACACATATGTCCTCCCCGCCTTGAACCTCCTTCCTACCCCTCTAGATTGTTACAGAACCCTGGTTTGAGTTCCCTAAAGCATACAGCAAATTCCCGTTGTCTATCTGTTTTACATATGCTGCATACCTAATGTTTTATGAATACCTTAGGTTTTAAAATATTGTGTCCAGAAAGTTACACAGTTTAAAAAGGAAGCTAACAGTACAATTCAGGAAATTTTTCCATCATACAGTTTTCGTGGTGTGCTATGGCATGCCTCTGGACTAAGATATTTCTTTTTTTAAGACAGATCATCATTTGACTATAATAATTATCTCTAAAATCTAGGTTAATTAGTCAGTCCCTTAATTCCTAAATCAAAATCTCGGCTTGTCTTTCATATTGCTTTAAATTATTTGGAGTTACTTTAATGTACTCCAGTTCTTTTTTCTTTAGTTTTTTTTTCGATTAGAAGTCTATACCTACTAGCCTTTCATATTGTACTTTCCTTGGATGGTTGTACTGAACGCCAAACAGATATTTGCTTTGTTTTTCCTTCCATTGAGACTATGGTTAAATTAGCTGGCTGGAATTAGTAAAGAGAGCTTGTAATTTCTTTGTCCCTTTTATTGATATACTTGATATGAAAAGCTGTTAACAGGGAAGCAGTATTTCTAGAGTTATGCACAAATCATAGTGGTAACTATTTGAAGTGAACCAGATTCACTCTTTTATTTCAGGTTAGGGAAACTACTGTTGAAATGGAAAAAGGGATTCTCTTCCCAAAAAGCTCTCTTAGGCAAGTTTGATATATTCATCCTCTTCTGAAGAGCATATTGCTTTAATTGCCCTAGTCATTTTTTGTGCAATACCAAGAGTACCTGATGAATTTTGATGGGATCTGTCTGGATCTAAACTGGTTTTTAAAATCTGATTTATATACCGGGCATCCCTGATAGCTCAGTTGGTAAAGAATCCACCTGCAATGCAGGAGACCCTGGTTCGATTCCTGGGTCGGGAAGATCCCCTAGAGAAGGGATAGGCTACCAACTCCAGCATTCTGGCCTAGAGAATTCGATGAACTGCATAGTCCATGGGGTCGCAAAGAGTCGGACACGACTGAGTGACTTTCACTTTGAACAGACAACTTTCTTATTATTAGATATTTCATTCCTTTTACACATCCTCTTCCTGTAAAAAGTTGTCCTTTGGTCTTCTCAACTCTCGGAATGATTAAGAACCTAAATCTGGAGCCTAGGTCAATATGTTCCTCTCTTATAACTGTTATGGGACTGCCCTGGTGGCTCAGACAGTAAATAATCCGCCTGCAATGCAGAAGACCCAGGTTCAATCCCTGGGTCAAGAAGATCCCCTGGAGAAGGAAATGGCAGCCCACTCCAGTATTCTTGCCTGGAGAACTCCATGGACAGAGGGACCTGGTGGGCTACAGTTCAGGGGGTCACAAAGAGTCAGACATGACTGAGTGATTAACACTTAGAACTGTTACGCTAGAGAATGTTATCCTTCATTGGCTTGTTTTTCTGGTGTTCTCTTGGCCCTTTTCCTATTAAATAAACGTGAGAAGATACCTTGTATCTATAGGGAATTGCACAGGTGTAGACAATAATGGTGTAATGTAAAAGGTTAACCTCACTTCTTTTGACCCTTTTCCCTGGTCCACATTATTTAAAAAACCTGAAAAAAAAAATTGCTTTCATCCTAGACGCAAATCCAGATCTCCTTCCCCTAGAAGACGATCTTCCCCTGTCAGGAGAGAGAGAAAGCGCAGTCATTCTCGATCTCCCCGTCACAGAACCAAAAGCCGGAGTCCTTCCCCTGCTCCAGAGAAGAAGGAAAAAACTCCAGAGCTCCCAGAGCCATCAGTGAAAGTAAAAGAACCTTCAGTACAAGAGGCCACTTCTACTAGGCAAGTACATAAAAATTCATTTTAAATATCACAGTTTTAGGCTATTGTTAAGTGACAATAAATATACTTGTGAGTTAGAAACGTAAACTTGTTTTCCTTACAGGTTTTTAAAATTATAAAGTTAGATTGTTGAAAAGAAATTCAAATTTTATAGTAGAGTAAAAGATGACCCAAAGGTGACCACTGCTATCTGCTGGTTGTGTTGTTTCAGATATTTTATATACTGTAACTTGCTCCCCCATCCCCCATATCATGGACACCTTTGCACTCTTAAAAAATACATGTGATTAAAATTGTTAGTTGTTCACTGGATTTCAGTGATGTATATACATCTTTGTAGATGTCTTCATAGATTTTGAAAACTTTTTAAAGAGAGAGATAACTTTTTCATATCATTGTATTAAGACTTAGGAGTCAGAGTAGAAAAGGCACAAAATAAGCTTTTTTTCAACCCCCCACCCCCACCCCACAGTGACATCCTGAAAGTTCCCAAGACTGAACCAGTACTAGAGCCTAAAGAACCTTCTCCAGAGAAAAACTCCAAAAAGGAAAAGGAAAAGACCCGACCAAGATCTCGGTCACGTTCCAAGTCAAGATCCCGGACACGTTCTCGCTCTCCTTCTCATACTAGACCAAGAAGGCGCCATAGATCTCGATCAAGGTGAGTAGTGGCTTTAAGATCTGAATAGATCTTGAATTTTTATGTGGTGTTCTCCTAGGTAGAATTAGGTAAATTATTTCAAAGCAGTAGAAAATAATTTAGCACAGGTTTATGTTTTGGATTTCCAGAGATAATTTGAGAACACCATCTACATTCTATTAAAAATCTCCACACAAAAAATTGTGTCCCTTGAAATCCATTTTTTAAATGTAGCTGTTGAGAAAACTGTGCTAAGGAATTCATTCCTTATGTATGGTCTATTCAGATTCTAATTCTGTTGTGGCAGATCATACTCACCTAGAAGGCGGCCAAGCCCAAGAAGACGGCCATCTCCTCGGAGAAGAACCCCCCCGAGACGAATGCCTCCTCCACCAAGGCATAGAAGGAGTAGATCTCCAGTGAGACGGTGAGCGTTCGGGGGTTTGGGGGGTGGTTTTCTAAATTTGGAGCTGTCAGGTGTACAAAAGTGCATTGTGTGTGTTTCAGGCTAATCTTTGAGGTAGTGTTCCTTCAGGAAAGAAAAAGAACTCATGAGCAATAATAGGTAATGTCTTATGAAGGAATACCTCATTTGAGGTGTAATGCTGTTATTTTTGAGTGATAACACTTATCCAATGTTAGAAGATTAAAAAAACAAGACATTCACCATCTTGTTGGGTATTTGTGTTAATCTTTACCCTTTTGGACCCTACCAGGAAATCTTAGCCAAGTAAGGGGATTGTCCACCTTCTCCCTTTGGCTTTTAATTACCACTAGCTTCTGAATATAGATGACTATAGAGTCAATAAACTGCTTTTGTTACTGTTCAGTCACTAAGTCGTGTCCAACTCTTGCAACCTAGTGGACAGTAGCCCACCATGGGATTTCCCAGGCAAAAATGCTGGAGTGTTAAAATAATCCATTATAGCTTAATGTTTCTTCCATATTAAAGAAATAATGAGTACTTTTAAACGATAAACAGTTCAAGTAGAAATGAAATGATTTGAAAATTACCGTCTCATTCCGTAGATAATAACCATTAATGGCAGTTTGGTCCTATTTTTGAAGAGACTTGGCATAAAAGTCACTTTGTTAATACTGGTGTTCTTTATTAAAAATAATTTTTAAATTAGCATAAGGTAAAATGTTAGGATCAAACACTTGGAACAAAATATTATTGCCACACCTGCCTCGAGTGGAGGTGTAGTGTACTGGTAGAGTTTTGTGCCTTCTTGACAATGCATTTCACCTGTTTTTAGAAGGAACTGGTTGCTGTGCTTCAGATTATATTTAGGACAGAATTTTTTGTGTTTTGAGTCTCTTAAGGTTTTTCAAGGAACCAAATCAACTTGGAGATAATAAGCTGTGTAATTTTGTTTTGTTTCTGCAGTCTGAAGTTTTCCAGGATCCCATATTTTTAAAGAAGATATTTTGGAGGAATTCTCTGGTGGTCTAGTGGTTAGGATTAGGCACTTTAGCTAATGTGGCCCGGGTTCAATCTCTGATTGAGGAACTGAGATTCCACAACCCTTCCAATGTGGCCAAAATAAGACAGAAACAAACAAAAAAAAAGACAGTATTTTTTTCCAGGGAGAAGTTATCAAGATATGTTGGACCATTTTTTATAAGTACTACTAGAAATTATGGAATTGATGTTACTAGTGAAGAGACTAAAGATGTAAATGGGCGGTCGATTTTAGGCATCCCACTTTGCTAAAATTTATTGTTCCTCCTTAGGAGAAAAGTAATGCTGATGCTTTGTAGTATAAGGTTAGTGGAAACAGCTACTTCTCATACTGAAGTTTTGCAAACAGTGTGTTTGAATTGCTTACTAAGCCATTTAGCAGTCAAGATAATTTGCAGATTGTGTAAGATTCCCTTTCAGCCAGTTTTTGTCTCACACTTAAGGTAGGGTTTCTTTTTTTCAGGTTCTCAGGAATTCTTCCGCCAAAGGTGAATTCTGCAGGTACACATAATTGCAACAGAACTTACCACAGATTTTGCCGCAGAATTCGAGAGTCCCCTGCTTCTAAGTTTATGTAGCTAAATGAATTCCTAATGTGCTTTTTTTTAATGCAACATAAAAGGTTGCTTGACATTGTTATTAAATGAAAAAATACTTTGCCACCCCAATTTTGTATGCAGACTCCAAAACACTCATTATTCCTAAGGCAAGAAGAGACCGGTTAGTTGTATAGCACTTGACATTTTACAACTATGGGAAAGACAACTCTCAAACAGAAGCATTTATCAGAATAAGTTATTTAGTTAGTCTCAGAACTAGCTGTTTCCTATCCTGGGTTATGGTTTTGTTTCATACTTTTTTTAAAAAACAAACTCATTTATTTGCTTAGCTACATAAACTCAAAAGTTGGATAAAAATAGCTGTATTTTTGTGTAAACTGTGCATACATACCTGTAAGGTCATTCTCTCTAAGCATGCAGTTAATGAACATGAGTACTTTGTTCCACAGAAGAAGGCGTTCGTCGGCATCCTTGTCTGGCAGTAGTTCATCGTCGTCTTCGTCTCGTTCCCGGTCACCGCCAAAGAAGCCTCCGAAGAGGACATCCAGCCCTCCTCGAAAAACTCGTAGGTTATCTCCTTCAGCAAGTCCTCCGAGGCGAAGGCATAGGCCATCACCTCCAGCTACTCCGCCGCCAAAAACTCGTCATTCCCCAACACCCCAGCAGTCAAACCGTACAAGGAAAAGTCGTGTTTCTGTCTCTCCAGGGAGAACTTCAGGTAAAGGTAAAAATCACATAAAAACAGTATGTTCTTCTTCATGTTATTCCTACTGCCTTCAAAGTATGAATTAGCTGGGTAATATTTGTGTCGTGTTTTTCGTACATTTGCTTAGACTCTCACCTTTTTTTTCCTGCTTTAAGCTCTTGGGAGTTTGCTGAAATGGAGTTTACCTGTAAAATGGTTCTGTTTTTAGCATTGCCCTCTGGCGTTGAGTAGGTGGAAAATGTACTATCAGCCGCGGACTGTTAGAGTTGGGGTACCTTACCAGAAGTTTGTGTTGTCATGGTAAAGGGATCATTTTATTACTATGAGACCAGTTAACTTTTTATACCCTGCAGATATTTTGTTTGATATCTTACTGGAGGACTTCATATTCTGTTTTAATTCCTTTCTGTGGCATATTGTACTCCTTAGGGAGGGACATGGTGTCCTCCTAAAAGCTGGTTTTTTGTTTTTTTTTTTTAATTTAGGCTCTAGGCAAGGTTCTTCTGAGTGTTGTCCTTGCTTTATTCTGCAGATTGATTTCTGAGGAATTTATGATCTGTGATCCTGCCAGGCAAGTAGAATGCTGTGTTAGTCTTGAGTGAAGGTTATGGTCTGCTGGCTTTTGTTTCTTAAGCGTTAAGCGTATGGTATCCATTTGAGTTGAGCCTCTGGTACTTAGGGCTGGAATAATAAGCAACCTGATAGGTGAGTAGAGGGGGAAGGGTGAGATCATAAAAGAACTGTTATAGTAACTGGGTTTTAAGGAGCAATCTGTAGATTAGTATATACTGGGATTGCTCTGGTCACATTTAAGTTTTCAGGTTATAAATGAAAAAATGGGGATATCCCAGGCAAAATCTTGACTATTGTGTTTTTTTGAGGTTGACGAGAGCAGCATTTCTAATCAGCACCCTGCTGTTTCGTTTGTGTCCACCCCTCCACCACCCCCTGGCCCCACAACTCTGCAATATGGTGATATCTAGAAAGATAGATTTTGCTATTTTGAAGTCTGTTACTGTGAAGTGTAGACATGCTGTCAGAGTGAGGGGTGAGGGTACTGTCAGATGGTAATATGTAAAGAGTGATGTATAGATTATTTCTGAACTTCAACAGGTTAATTTGCTGATAACATGAATATTATGCAGTCATTTTTGTTGCATTGACTCATCAGACTGACAGCTGGATAAACAGAGACACCTTTAGGTCTTCCAGATTCAGATTTAAGCTTAAGTATGGGTGTCTTAGGATGACTTACTTTCGTAATAATCATGTCCCATATTACTTTCTGTTGAGGAGTTTCCAGTCACTGATGCCTGTTGTCCTGACCTATTTTTCTTTTCTGGTAACGTTTTTGCACTTCTGAATACTTGTTTCCTTTCTCTGGAGCTAGAAGATTGTCTAGTAAAAAAAAAAAAAGTTATGAATGTTACCTGTTACCTTGCAGACATATATCAGATGATGATTTTTCTATTTACATCATATCAGCAAAGGGTAATAAAAGTACCTGAGCGGAAGGACTGAATCCTTATTAAATAGGTTGATTAAGCATTATTTATTACCTTTGTTAGGGTCTGCACAGGTACCACCTCTTGTTTTGATACGTTGTCAGAAAGAGTGGACTGCTGCATTTTGAAAACAAGTCACAGTGAAGGGAAGTGAAGGTGGAAGGCAAGGGACCAGTTATATTCCTGGAGCTAATGGGGCAGGTCTTCCATGTCCAGGCAAAACCCAACCAAAGAAGCAGACTGTGGGCAGTGTAGTGAGAGCTGCCTTTTGTCCACTGAAGCTGAACATTGGTTCTAACTACTTGGAGATAAATAGCTTTTTATAGTAAAGCGATCCCAACCCTTTGTGATGAAATTTCAGAGCTAGGAAAGACTTGAGAGATTGTCATCAAGAAACAGGTTCTCAGGTTAAGTGATTTGGTCAGGGTCAACCAGCCAGGACTAGAATTTGGGTTCCCAGTTGAAAAATGTCTCCCAGCTTTCCTAACCCCAAATGCCTGCTTTGATTGCTAGGGGAGAGAGATGGAAGGCAGGATCAAGTTTTTCAGCTTCTGTACCTGGTAGTATGATTTCAGAAATTCCTTTCGTGTCTCCACTGCTAATAAGAGTAGTGATACCATTGAAAAGTGATCTATTTTACTTTTGTATTTCCTGTGGTAGTTATCAGTCAGGGCCTTAAGGTTCTACTGTTAATAGTGGGTGGGTGGAGTGGAAGGAAAGAAGGAAAACTTTTGGAAAATTCAAGGTAAACTATTTGGAATATAGTACACATTCTTATCTGAATGGAAGCATTTTGTAATCAATGGCATGTCATAGTTAAATTGGCATTATCTCAGTACATAAAACAGTGCTTTGAAATAAGTGAAATATTTAATGAAATATGTTTCCAGAGGATCTATACCTATAGTGATGAAGATAATTTTAAGTTGAGATCAGTGCAGCAGTATAAATTATGCTCTGTAAATACTTAATGATTATTTTACTAATTCTGGTCACAGAGTGACTTATCTTTACCAGATTGATCTTTCAAGCAAGTCTGCAAGATTAATGATTAATAGGACTACTGAAATAAATTTAAAATACTGATTTTTCGGTGACTTCAGAGATTTCAGACTTCATGCTAGAATGATTTTCCCCCTTGAATACTAAAAATGAAACATCAACATAAAAATAAGCTTTTTTTTTTTTTTTTTTAAGATAAAAATGAACTGTTGAAAAATAAATCTTACCTGAACAAGCAAGCACTGATGAAACATAGTACTAATAATGGTATGATTCAGTTAGTCTTATTAAGCCAGAGTAGGGAGCATGTTTAGCACTGATTATATCAGTAATGACTCAAAACTATTTTAGCCAAGCCATTGTAGAGATTAAATCAGGATAAAACTCCAAATACAAGCTTCTGTGGGGGAAAAATATAATGTTATAGCTCAATTGCATTATTTACTCTACAGGCATTTATTTGCCAAATATATTGAGAACATAACCACATTTTTAATGTTTCCTAGAGGAAAATGCATTTTGGCATCCAAGTACACATTTCAGAACCCAGTTCTCTAAAGTGGCACTTTGATATGCAGGTTTATAAACTAGATTCCCTAAAATATCGTTTTAAGAGTTGAAAATTCACTGACACTTAAAAATGAAGAGGACCTATCCAGAAAAGAGCTTTGCATGTTTAAAAATTTAAAGGCCTTTCTATTTGAATTTGTTAAAATGCATGTTTTTTAATATAAATTTATTTTAATTGGAGGCTAATACTTTTTAAGTGCAGTCTTGCTAGTGATCACTAATTAAATAATCACTGGACTATCTAATCACTGGATTCTGTAGCCATTCCAGTGATTTGTCCAAAAGACTTATTATTAGGTAGAATTAATAAAAAGTATAGTTAAATTCTTTGATTGGATTGCCTCAGCAAAGATGGTTAGATGGTCGTTACTGCCTCTTAAAATAAATCTTCAGAGAAATTTGAATATGAGTGTCTGTTAAACAAAATTATATAAATGTTAGATTAAACATTCCATGTTAATTGCTTTAGTGAAACAGAACAAATGAGAGGATCCTGATGTAATCATATTGTCTTCAGGTTTAGTTCTTAGAGGACTGTTCTCTGATATTTCAGGTTAATCTTGGGTAAAATTAATGATTATGTATAAACATTTGATTTTAGCTGAAGCAATGGGATGGATAGTATAAACAGAAATAGTAATTGTTAGAAATTAAAGCTTATGCCTGTGCCATAGAAATAGTGTCTTGGATTCAGATCCTAGTTCACTTGAATTATTTGGGTGACTTTGGTTGAGGTTACTTTTTTAAATTAAGCTTTAGGAAGAAACCTTTAGTCTTAGCGTTTAATATTTTTACCATGGTGAGGGTCTACATATATATACATATATATGTGATTTTATTTATTGGGCTGTGCTGGGTCTTCATTGCTTCCTGGGCTTTTGCTCTAGTTGCAGCAAGCTGGGGCTGTACTCGAGTTGTGCACGGGTTTCACACTGCAGTGGCTTCTCCTGTAGCTAAGCACTGGGCTCCAGGGCATGTGGGCGTCAGACCTTGAGGGGTGAGGAGGGCTCAGTGGTTGTGGCGCACGGGCTTAGTTGCTCCATGGCATGTGGGGTCTTTCCAGACCAGGATCTGCATTGGCATGCAGATTCTTTATCACTGAGCCACCAGGGAAGACCAATTTTACAGATAGTTTAAGTCTCTCCTGCTATTATGAAGGCTATTCTCTACATCAAGAGCCTTTGGTCTCTTAGATGACCAATTTGTTCCTCAGATTTCCAGATCAGATGTTTTCCTCTGTGAAAGTTTCATCAGATCTTATGTCTTAATCATTTATCATTTTTATTACTTTTCTGGACCAACCTGTAGTGGTACTTAAAAGTGCTTACGTAGTCAAGAGTGTG
Source organism: Cephalophus harveyi (assembly GCA_006410635.1). Classification (NCBI taxonomy): domain Eukaryota; kingdom Metazoa; phylum Chordata; class Mammalia; order Artiodactyla; family Bovidae; genus Cephalophus; species Cephalophus harveyi. The sequence goes on along the minus strand of SJYT01004555.1, from coordinate 53,483 downwards.
TGCTTGAAATTTTAAGGTAGCACATAGAGGTTTACTGAACTGAAGTGAAGTGAAGTCGCTCAGTCGTGTCCAACTCTGTGACCCCATGGACTGTAGCCTACCAGGCTCCTCTGTCCCTGGGATTCTCCAGGCAAGAATATTGGAGTGGGGTGCCATTTCCTTCTGCATACTGAACTGAACTGAAATGCTATTCTCTTAACTGTTTCTCTTGGGAGAAAGTTTGAAAGTTTTAAAATCATTGTAGAACTTTCTGAGGCTTTTCACCAGACATTTATTAATTACTTCTTTTGCTTCAGGAAATGACAACAGGATCTTTAAAAGAACTTTTTAATTGTCAGTAAATTTTTGAGAAGTCACACTTTTTTTGTCTCATTAAGATGTGTAGCCTTTTGTTTCGTTTTTTTAATGTATGTAAGTGGGGCTTTTTTTCCCCCTCCCCGCTTATTTTTAGTGACAAAACATAAAGGTACTGAGAAAAGAGAATCCCCTTCACCAGCACCGAAGCCTCGGAAAGTAGAGTTATCTGAATCGGGTAAGTGTTTTGTGTTTGTTTTGTTTTTTAAGCTGAATTTGTTTCTGGTTAAAGATTAATTATAGTTTATGGCTTAATGATTAAGAGCTAGGATTGGAAGTCAGACTGGCCTATTTGAATCCCAAGTTCCACTACGTTTTGTTTTAATTACTTAATTTATCTGAGCCTCTTCTCCCCTCCCCTCCATCTCTGAAATGCATAATAGTACCATCCTTTAGTCTTTGGTGGTTAACTGAAATAATGTTTATAAGTGCTTGGCACACAGCCCAAACTGTCACAAATGCCTACATAAGTTTATGTTTTCATTATATTTGGTGAAGATAATCTAAATTAGCATTTAAATTGGCATTTTAAGCTCCTCCTTTATTTGGGGTGGGGGGTGGGAGAGTAGATAGTGCTTGACCCAGCTATCACAGATAAAAGTTTAGGAGAACATTTCCCAACTCAAATATGTTATATTTTCTGTATGCATAACTAAAGAAACACTTTCTAAATGCATCCTTCTTTCAGAAGAAGATAAAGGTGGCAAAATGGCTGCAGCAGATTCTGTGCAGCAGAGGCGCCAATATAGACGACAGAACCAGCAGTCTTCATCTGGTAGGAACACTGATGACATGTTCTTTCTCTCTGCATATCCTAATAAAAATACTTAAGATAAAAATATCCAAAAGTGTAATGAGTGTGTTTAGGAGAAGTATTTTTGTGCCTTCATAGAAATATGAGGGATTGTTAGTTTTGGAGCTTTGGTATTAAGTACTTCCTTAAACACTTAATTTTCTTTTAGATTATTGTAAAAGTAATAGATCTTGAGAATACAAAATTTAAAACAGGAATAAAAAATGGAAAAGTATGTTTCTTTTCTCAACCCTCAGTCTTACTCCCCAAAGGTTTTATTTAGAAATTTTCTGTGCATGTATTAAGTATCTGTAGTTTAAAAACAAACCCAGAACACCTAACAGGCTCAAACTGTAGATTATATTGCTTGTCTTTTTAACTTACTATATCTAGACATCTTCCCCTGTTAGTTCTTGAGGATCTACCTCATTTATTTACTGGCTGCAACATTTTAAAATATTGATAATATACTATCGAGCCACTTGCCTATTTGGACATTTAGGTTATTTCTTGTTTTTTTCCTGTGTATGTGTTTATATGAGTGTATCTATAATTTCTGAATTAAAAAGTTTGTACACAGAAACCTGATTTTAAAGTCAGATATATTGGTTTTATTAGCTCAGTTGGTAATTGTGACGGAGTCTAGACACTGCCTTTCCTTTTCATTTATAAAATGGAAACCAAAGCATTCCACAGTGACATTAAGTCAGTTAAAGCTATATAGCTTTTGCAACTCCTTTAAGATGTGGTTAAATATGGAAATGTTTGAAAATGCATTATGCTTTGGATTTTTTTTTGGTATTTATAGGAATTGTCAGATATATCTTGTTTGATAAATAATAGGGATATGAAGTAAATTATTCAAACCCCAGTCAGGCTTTCAGTAGCCTTAAAAGTGCTTAGAGTAACTAGAATTAAGTAATTGCTCGAGATGCTTTTTAAGTTTTGCTGAGCTTTTTGGAAAAATCACTAGATTCTTAAGGAGTGCTGTCTTCTTGGCTTGTGCTATGGAAATGATTTGTATAAAATAATTATAATGTATATTTATGTATGCTTGGCTTTGAAGTCATTGAGTGCATATTGGTAATAGTCTTTTTTTCAGAACTCAAGGCTTATATGTGTGCTCACTTATATTAGTGAACTTGATTTGCTAATTTGGATACTCCCTCTGCTTAGCTTCCAAAAACAGGTACAGGCTTTTAGGCATACATTTGATGTAAATTTTTGTTTATTGTGTAATTTTAGATTCTGGCTCCTCCTCTTCCTCAGAAGATGAACGACCCAAAAGGTCCCATGTGAAGAATGGTGAGGTAGGCAGGCGACGGAGACATTCCCCTTCGCGGAGTGCCTCTCCATCACCTCGAAAGCGCCAGAAAGAGGCTTCCCCTCGGTAATGTCTTCACTCTTGATCTGTAGTTGTGATACAGCTTTATAACTTAAGGGATGGGCTGTGGGCTTATTTAGAATTGGGTTAATTCCATTTCATTAGCGCTTATAGTAGGAAATGGTCATATTTTGGGGTATTTGGGTTTTCTTTTGTTCAGTGATTATTACTGTTTAATGAGAATTTAGTAAGTTTATACCAGCATGTCATGCATGTGCATGACCTGAATAGACCAGTTAAATCATGGCATTTACTTCTGACTATCTTGGAACATCTAAAATATATATATATATCTATTAATTTGGTGAATGGAATTCTTGACACTTGTTTTTTTCCACTGCTCTCAGGATGCAGATGGGAAAGCGATGGCAATCGCCAATGACTAAAAGGTTGGTTAGATGCTATTTTGTAAATTAGGATTACATGTCAAAGTTCTAGTGACTTAATTTACTGTTTAGGTAACATCCTGTTCCTAGGTTTACAGGTTATGATGGTGGAGAAGTTCTCAGTTGTTTTGGTTTGATTTAATTATATTTTCTTACACATCAAATTAATGAGGTAGGACAGTAATAATAGCTCTTTAGATTTGGGTGGGGGGAGGGGCTTTGTGATGTTGATAAGGAAAGCAAGAGAAACTTGGGAGAGACATTTAAAAGGTTAAAAAATGACTGTAAGGCTTAAAGCAATATTTTTCATGCTTCTAAACTTTTGTCTTTGGCTGTTGAACATTCCTTTCTTAATAGTTAAAGATATATTAATCATGTGCTCAGTCGTGTCTGACTCTTTGTGACCCCATGGACTGTAGCTTGTCCTCTGTCCGTGGAATTCTCCAGGCAAGAATACTGGAGTGGGTTGGCATTTCCTTCTCCAGGGACTCTGCCCAACCCAGGGATCAAACCCATGTCTCTTGGCATCTCCTGCGTTGGCAGGCAGACTCTTTACCACTGTGTCGCCTGGGAAGCCCAAATATTAATCATACTTAGTGTAAAAACATAATTGTTGCCTGTATAACTTGTCCTCATTATTGGTGTGACTAAGGAAATGATGTGGTTCTGAAGAGGTCACTGCACAGATGGCAAGCTGTCTTCATTCGGAGACTTGTCTATTCCTAATTCTTGAGGGCTGCTTTGTGTTTTGAGGCTTAATGAAACTGGTTCTTACATAATGTGGGGTGGTGGGGGACTTCTCTACTCAACAGTGTCTACACACAGTTGAAGGCTTGGGTTGGCATTAAGTGTTCAGAGTAACTAGAAGATGTTTGCCTCTTTCTTCTTTCTTAAATCCCTGAAATGTGTGTCATATCACCTTAAAGAAGCTGTAGATCTATTCAGTGTCAAGATTCCAGTTATAAGTATTTATCAAGTTTTTCTTGTAGTTCCTTAAGTATGCTAGTTTGGTGATTTTATTATTTTTAACAGGTTATGGTTTTATTCTCTTTTCAATTTTCTCACATGGAACATAGGACATTGGAAATCATTACTGAAAGAGGCCTTTTAGTTATGCCAAGGCTTTCATTTTACAACTGAAACTGAGGCACAGGGTGAATATCTCAGGTCATTAGTATATCATAATAGATTGTAATCTGAGTTCAGTTTTTTTTTTATGAGAATATTTTAAAAGAGGACCCATATAATCAACAGTAATAGCTTCTTGTGCTATTATATCTACTGATAACACACTAGGAGTTTTGCTTTGTATTATCTCATCACTCAGGTTTGTGAGTGTAAACCTTTTTCTCTTTGAGTCAAAACCCAGATGTCTTTACCCATTTGAAATCTTCATTACCTGTTGAAATAGTACAGTAGTCCACCCTGTTTCTCTAGGTCCTATAATTTTCAGATTAACCCTGCTAACAAAGTGACTTCTCCTTTACTGTCTTTCTTGTAATTAAAAATTTGGTGTCTGCATGTCATCTGAAGCTTATCTGTCTTGACCTATTGCTTCTTATAGTTTATATCTTAAATCTGTTTAAAGTGAAGTCTTAGTCTTCACAAAGCATAAGCAAGTTTAAGTTAAAAATCAAGTTTATTAATGAATGTTAGAATTTTCATTGTTCTATTAATGAACTCTCCTTAGTTTTATTGGGGAATCAAGACAAGTAAACTTGAGAAAGTGTGCCTTTTGTGGTTGTGCAACAGAGCTCAGAATTAACGTCTGTGATCTTATCTATATTTTAACCACAGTGCTCCTCATGATGGCTTAAGTGCTCAGGCAGCTTTGTTTCTTTGTCTTTGGAGTAGTGTTTTTAATTAATTGTTTGCAACTCTTGTTCAACCACAGGAACGTATTTTTTTTTTTTTTAATCAAGAACTTGGAGCACTGACACCCAGATTTTGGGCCTTTAATTTTAAATATCTGTATTAGAACATTATGTTTTTTTGGGCTTTACAGTTGTTCCTAACAAGGAATCAAAAGTTACTTGAAGAACCTTTTTGTTATTAACCTATATCAGCTGGACCATAGCCAAGACCTGGTGAACACAAAGTTCAGATAACTTTCCCAGCTGTTTCCAATATACAGTCCAGTTAAAAAGCAACTCCCTGAGGTAGTGTTATCAAAGTTTTTTCACCTTGTGTCATGTTAAGAATGTTTTATGTGACCCAGACTGCGTATTTATATACTGCAACAAAAGTTTCACACAACAAAATTTACCATAGTTAAAGCACTTAGTTTCTCTTTTCTTTTTTTTTTTTTTATTTAAATCTGTTCTGACGGAGTTTTGACTGACTTCAGTGTAGTTTGAAAAACACTGCTCTAGGGATGGAGTGATGGCTGCTGCCCTTTGGGTTGACAGTGACTGAAACTAAATCATCTCGATCACTTAATTACAGATGTTAGTGACTCTAAATCACCTATAATTCTTCTTTGGTTTAGTGGTAGACGGAGGAGAAGTCCCTCCCCACCTCCCGCCAGAAGGCGACGTTCTCCTTCTCCTGCTCCTCCGCCTCGTCGACGCAGGTCTCCCACACCACCACCACGACGAAGGTATTTATGAGATAGGCTCGCGGGTGCTGATGGGAGCAACGTTGGATTTCTGTGATTGAAATATTTATTCGAGTGGCCTTGTTCAGCTGTTTACAAAATACCACATATTATACATTTCCATTTACCTGACACGTCCAGGACACACAAATCTAGAGGGAGAGGGAAAGTAGATTGGTCATGGTGGCCAGGGTGGGATGGGAACTGGGAGTCATGATGGTTGAAGACTGTGAATGCAGTTGACCTTCAGCAAGGTCAAGAGTTAGGGGTACCGACGAGTAGCTGAGAATCTGACTCTAACTTTACAGTTGGGCCTTCCATATCTGTGGATTCATCCAATGGCAGGTTGTATAGTACTGCAGTGTGTATTTTTAAAAAGCCACATATAAGTGGACCCATGCAGTTCAAACCTCTGTTCAGGGGTCACCTGTATATTAAAACAATTGAAATTGGGTGAATTTTAGGATTTGTAAACTGTATATCATTAAAAGAGGTTAAGTAAATGAAAAGAATCACTCTAGTGATTTTAGGGGAAACCTTTTTATGTTCAAATATTTTCAACCCATTAAATATGGGTTGGTTAAATCTCTGGATACTGGGTCTTTGAACACAGAGCACTGACCATCTCAGACAAACCCAAATTGAAAGCTATTCTACGTAGTAACTGATGAGTATTCTTCACAGAAAAATCGATTGTTAAAGAGACTGAGAAACTATTACAGATTGGCAGAAAGACTAAGGACATGGGACAGTTGGATGCAATGTAGGATCCTGATTTTTGGAACCTGGAACAGAAGAACATTACTGGGGAAAACTAAGGTGGCATTAGTATTTTTTTAGTTGATAGCAAATTAGCACTAAGGTTAATTTTATAGTCTTGGTAGTTTTTCTATAGTTGTATGAGATGTTAAGTGGCAAGTCTTTACTATTGTTCAGCTCTTCTTTCAGTAAAAAATGATTTCAAAGTAAAAGGGAGGAAAAAAAATTTTTTTAAGAGAATTGCTCAAACACATTATCAAGCAGTATAGTGACTATACCCTGAATGCCTTTTATATGCCAGCTAACCATTAGATGCTTTATGTAGTTTATCTTTAGTCTGCAAGATGATCTTGTATTCCCATTTTCCAGATGAGGAAATCTGGGTTCAGAGTTAGTTAATAAGAGTTAAATGGAAATGCATTCTGTGATGTTGCACAATGTATGGCCTTTCCCAAAGATGATTTTTAGACAGTAAAACTTTTGAGCTCAAGGTCTGAATGTTTCAGGAGAAAAGCAAGTGGTTGAAGCTGAATGTTATTTTGAGGTTTAGTTTCTAAGAGGTAAGTTAAGGTTATATAGGGATTAAGCATTAAGAGGAAGGCCAAGTGGGACTTCAACAGGAATGCATTCTCCCTAGCAGTAGATTTCCATTGAATACTACTCTTTTGACCCCCAGAATGCAAGTCTCTCAGTGAGGGCAGGGTGATCTCTTTTAAACCTTGTGCAAGTGAGCACTAATTATTAATACAGAGTCCAAACACCAGTGTAGAGAGTGTTCCCCATAGGACAGCTCTTTAAAGCAGACTTCCTGAGTTCAAGTTGCATAGTCAATAGAATCTTATGAATATAGTTATCTAGTTACTAATAGTAGTAATGGATTTTCAGTTTCTTCAGAGCAATGCAAGATTCTTTTCTGAAAAAATATTAAATTGATTCTACATGGATTTTGCTGAATGACTTGACAAATTTGAATTCAATCTGAACCCTAAATCTCCACTAACCAGAATGTCTTATTTGTAATCATCTAGGATACACAGTAATTTACTAAGTGATTTCTTTTTTTTTTTTTAACATAAGGATAAAATCATGGCATTTCCACTTAGAAATATTCTCTTTGGTGCTGTAAGTGCATAATTTTCTTTGCATTCTGTTTCTAGTCTGTTAGACCTTTAAGCTTTCATGATGTATTTTTCCTAGGACTCCGTCTCCTCCTCCACGTCGTCGCTCACCTTCCCCAAGAAGATACTCTCCTCCAATACAGAGGAGATACTCTCCTTCTCCACCTCCAAAGAGAAGAACGGCTTCGCCCCCTCCCCCTCCTAAACGAAGGGCATCACCATCTCCACCACCAAAGCGTCGGGTCTCCCATTCACCACCTCCCAAACAAAGAAGCCCCCCAGTCACCAAGAGACGTTCGCCTTCATTGTCATCAAAGCATAGGAAAGGGTCTTCCCCAAGCCGATCTGCCCGGGAGGCCCGGTCACCGCAGCCAAACAAACGGCATTCGCCCTCACCACGGCCTCGCGCTCCTCAGACCTCAAGTCCTCCACCTGTTCGAAGAGGAGCATCATCGTCACCCCAAAGAAGGCAGTCCCCATCTCCAAGTTCTAGGCCCATTAGGAGAGTCTCCAGGACTCCGGAACCCAAAAAGATAAAAAAGTAAAAATGTTTTATCTTTTTTGGTTAGGAACACTTAACTTCCATAGCTCTTTATGTTTTGAAGCTCCTCCCTTCCCTCCCCGCCCTCCCATATACACACACTTACTGAGAACAGGAAAGAACAGCTGTGAATACAAACTTTAAGGCAAATTCTCGGTCCGATTCATATATCCTTTTCTGTTTTCAGGATAGTTCCTTGTGGTATAAGCTAAATGAGGATTTTATTGGTTCTTAAGGATATCAGGTTAATTGAGAAGTGTGCTTCCAAACTCAGCTCTGAAGTGATGCATAGGATGCTTCTTGCATGTCTGTAAGACTGATAAAAGCAGTGTTAAATATGGCAACTGGCATTACTAATTTCCTGCAGGAAGAACCATTAATAGAATGGGTAGAGGATAGTGGGGCTTGGAACTACTTTCCAGGAGACTTAGATGATAAAAATTGTGTCGATAGAATCAACCAGCAAACAGTGCTGTAAAATATTAAAGTTGGTGATCTGGTTGTGTAATGGTAGTTGGTGGCTTTCTCTTAAGGATCTCTGTTTTGAATGCTAAATGTTTTATTTTTCCTTTCTGTTTCTAGAGCTGCCTCACCAAGCCCTCAGTCGGTAAGGAGGGTCTCATCTTCCCGATCTGTCTCGGGATCTCCTGAGCCAGCAGCTAAAAAGCCCCCAGCACCTCCGTCACCTGTCCAGTCTCAGTCACCCTCCACCAACTGGTCACCAGCGGTACCGGTTAAAAAGGCTAAAAGCCCAACACCAAGCCCATCACCGGCAAGGGTATGTCTGCCCTGTTGTGGACTTCCTTTATAAATGTAAATGGTTACTTGCAAGGAGAGAGGTTTTCGTATTTTGTAGTTCAGAGGAACATAATTTTCTGTGATTCAGATGGACTTCAAAAGGAGGCGCGTAATAAGTGGTGGTGTTTGCATCACTGCCCACGCTTAATACTCTATAGACATCCACTAAATTCCAGTGTTTTATAGTATTAATTTCTATAGTCTTGGTGGTGAAGGCTGAGCTATATAGATAACTTAGAAAAACAGGGGGAAAAAAAACACCTTGATTCTAATATCATCTAGGAGAAAATTAGTGTTTCTGTTCTCTAGTATTTGACACGTTTGGGGATAGTTACGATTGCACAATGAAAGTTTTGATCTTGGATCATGTCTGTTAGTATGATTACATTTTATTTTTTAAGAAAAGTATCACAAGATATCAAAATGTCACCAGTGGTTTTGGAGGAGAATAATGAGTGATCTTTAATTTTTCTCCTTTACATTTTAATGCTCTTAGTTTTTCCTATAGTGGAAATACATTATTTCTGTAATAACAAATGAATCTTGCAACATGTGAAATATTAGATGAAATAGAAAGTACATTATTGACCCAGATAGTCTTATTTTTGGCAGGCTACATAAATAAGTAACATTCTTGTTTTTACATCATCAAGCTTACATATCATTGGGATAGTAAAATATCAGCGCTTAAACTGTTTTCCTTTCTTTGTGATTCATTAATCGTGGCAGATTTTTAGTATAAAAAACATCAGTAGTTTAGTTGTCCATCTTAATCGGGTTGTGTTATTGTGCAGCCTAGTTGAATGATGAGGAATTTTAAGTAATTGCTTGGAAATATGAGATTTAAAAATTACATTACAGACTAGATGCATTTATAGCAGAGCCTACCCTTGGCTTAAATTTGGAATATATGCAGTGGAGAATAAATAACCCTGCATTCTAGACATCAGTGACTAGAGATGTGGCAATCACACACACTTATAATTAGGCTAATAGTTTTTTATTACTTAGGCTGGTATGATGGGTGATTTACAGATATTCCCATTTAATTACTGTAAACAGCTTTATTAGGGATTGTAATACCCAATTGAGGTTGATAAAAAGGCCTCAGAACAAGTCAAACAATTTGTGTGAGGTTGACCAGTAGGTTCAGGAAACAGAATTCAATTTGGGTGAGTTCAGAGAGTTTTCTTTCTATTTATCCTGGAGCTTTTCCTTGCATCTGGAAGTAGACCCAGACTCAGGCCAGTCTTGGAGACCTGATTCACAGTCTGTGATTGGGAGACCAGGTTTAGTGTGAAGTTAAGTGCATGCATGCTTAGTTGTTTCAGTTGTGTCTGACACTTTGCAACCCCATGGACCATAGCCCACCAGGCTCCTCTGTCATGGGATTTCCCAGGCAAGAATACTGGAGTGAGTTGCCATCCCCTCCTCCAGGGGATCTTCCTGACCCAGGTATCAAACCCACGTCTCCTGCATTGCAGGCAGATTCTTCACTGCTGAGCTTTCAGGATCCATTTCAGCTCTTGGAAGTCTTTACTCCCATCTTTAGGAGTACTTTTCTTGGTGGTGACTGGCCTTGGACCTTCTCCCCCCTGATGCCCTATGAAATCCTGAGATTAACTCAGCTGGTTATTCCCTTGAAATAAAATGTTTCATTGGACAGGTTGATTGCTTTTGTTTTTCTGGATTTCTAGAATTCAGACCCAGAAGGAGGTGGAAAGAAAAAGAAGAAAAAGAAGGACAAGAAACACAAAAAGGATAAGAAGCACAAGAAGCACAAAAAACACAAGAAGGAGAAAGCTGTAGCTGCCGCCGCCGCCGCAGCTGCTGTAACCCCTGCAGCTGTAGCTGCTCCCACAACCACATCAGCACAGGAAGAACCAGAGGCAGAGCCAGAGCCTAAGAAGGTATTTATGGGCCCTGTCTTGAAGTTTGTACAAATAGCTAAATCATTTGGTTTGCAGAAGTAGCTTAGTAATTTTCTTCTAATAATTAGATGCCCAATGTTAACTCTGTTCTGATTGGTTTCTCTAGGACCACCTACCAAGAGCAGGAATTTGCTAAGGCTAAATAAGAATATGAATAACGTCCAAAAAGTTTAAATTTTTAAAAAGAACTTTGATATTATTAAACATATAATTTACCCATTTAAAGTATAGTGGTTTTATGGTTTTTAGTATATTCATACAGTTATGCTGCCATCACCACAGATAAGACAACATCGCCAACCATTGTCTCAAGATTTAACGATACGACCTTTCTGGTGTTTTTTTTTTTTTTTTTCAGGAGACTGAAAGTGAGGCTGAAGATAACCTTGATGACTTAGAAAAGCACCTGCGTGAAAAGGCCCTGAGATCAATGCGGAAGGCTCAAGTGTCCCCACAGTCCTAGGTGGAAGTGTTTGTTACGATGTAAATTTTATTTGGTTTGTACGCAATTCAATTTCAAAATTGCTAAAATGTGTTTGAGCTTTAGACTATAACATTTGTTGTAATAATTGCTAGGTTGAAGTTCACCATGTAAAAAAAAGGGCATGGATTTACATTGCAAAAGGTGTCCACAGTGTAATAGTGACATTCTTTCATTGACAGCTGACATAAATTCGTTTAGAGTGAAATATTTTAAGCCAAAAAAGAAAAATCCCCTTTTTAAAAAAGGGGGTTTAAATATTGTTGGCATTCTTATGGTTCCTTTAAATACCCCTGGCTATTCCCAGAGGTTTTTCTTCTACTTTTTCTTTCCTTTTTCCTTTTTCTCATTTGAGTCTTAGCACCCATTTAAGTTATGATGCTTTCAACCTTGATGGTTTGCAAGCTTGCCCAGAAATAAGACCACTGTTGAACTACCACACAATTATAAATGAATATTTTAATGCTACAATCTTTCCTGTTGCCTGTGGAGTCTCTGCTGAAATGAATCAGGATTCGAGCTCTAAGATGAGACAGAAAATAAAAGCATGTTGTTTGCCAGGACACTGTGGGTTTATATAGATGTGTAACAAGTTGATTTGGAACACTGGAATTTCATTCTTTTCTCTTTTTTTGTAAAGGCAATTAATTAGCCCCAGGAAGGATCCTTCAGTTACATAAAATTTTGTTTTATGAAATGTCATGGCTCCATTCATAATTTTGTCTTGTTCCAGTCAGTATATACAACTTTCAGAGCTCTTGTATTTGGAAAGCTGGAAGGGCCCAGACTTTGAAATAGTGTCTTGTTTTCACTGTTTTTGTTTTGTTTTTGTTTCTGTTTTTTTTTTTTTTTTTTTTTAACTAAAGCTATATAAAGCTTGTGGATTAAACAGAATAAATTTCTAAATTTAAAAATGTTGGCCACTCACTTTTATTACCCACCTGAATACTGTAGAAGACCCACTGTAGAAATCTTACAGTGCCTATATTTTTACCCCCTTGGCAACTTTGGCAGAGGGAGGATTGGGCAAGGGAAATACCAGGTGATAAAATTGTCCTGGCATCTTTATTTAGTAACTAATAAAAGTGCATGAGAGGGAAGTACACAGTGAGATTGGAACATATATAATGGGTAGGTCAGCCAGGCATAGGGGAAGAGAAGAATTTCAGGCAGAGCACACAGTATGTCTACCCCAAGGCAGAAGGAGTCTGGTACATTCCAGGAAGTGAATGAAGGCTAAAAAATGACTGGAGCAGTCTCCCTCTGTCAGAGGTGCGTGCATGCATGTATGTGTGTCGGGGGAGAGTGGTTGGTGTGGGTGGTGTCTGGTGTGAGTGGGTGTGGTGTTTGGCTCCCTACAGGCCATTTTTAATTTTAAGATTGAGGGGAGTGATATAATTTGAGAGAACTTGGAAGCTGATAAGGTAAAACAGTAGCATTCACATCTATGTGTATGGGGCAACTTAAGAGAGCTTTCAAGGATCTTCCATGTGACTTCCTTTTGATTTTATAATTTGGTAATGTTGGAAATGCACAGAATACCCAGTATCTAAGGTGGTTGCTCCTGACTTAGCCCTTCCAGGATGAACCAACCCACGCACATCATCTGGGGGTACTTCTGTCCAGCCATTCACTCATCCAGTCCATTTATTCACTTGTCTCATTTATCCAGTAGGCTTTCTTTCCTCCACTGGACTGAGCTGCTTGTTAAGGCGAGCAGCAGCCTTCATTTGCCAAAATGAGCGGTCAGTTTCTATCCTTCACTAGCCCTGGGGGCAGACTTGGACTTACTCACTCCTTTGCTGAAACACTTTACCTTCTAGATGGAACACTAGGTTTCCTCCGACCTCACTAGCTCTTTTATCTCTCGTGGATGCTTTGAAATGTGATGTGATGGGAGTCTGGAGAGAAAGCTGCCGAAGACAAAAGAATCCCTAGGTCCTTTAAATATCTTTTTGTTGATGTGTCAAACTTTCCAGTTAAACTTCCCCTGGACCTAGACCCCTATCCAGCTACCCGGTTGATAAGTTCACTTGAGTGTCTAAAAGGCATACCAAGTTGCATGTGTCCTCCGATCGCATCTCAGTCTCATTTGGCGCCTGTTACATTCACTCAAAATTGAGTTGATAGTGACAGCGCTGTTCACCCTCCAGTACTCATGCACACAAGGCATGTTCCCAGTAGCCTGTCAGAGCATGGTTGGGAGTTCAGTTGCTAAGTCGTGTCTGACTCTGCGACCCCGTGGACTGTAGCCCGCCCAGCTGCTCTGTCTACGGGATTTTTCCAGGCAAGAATCTGAAGGGGGTTGCCATTCCCTTCTCCAGGGGATCTTCCCAACCCAGGTCTCCTGCATTGGCAGGTGGATTCTTTATCAACTGAACTACCAGGGAGTCTTGTCAGATCATAGTACTGCTCAAAATCCTCAAGAGACTCTTTTTCCTGCCTCAGGAAAAATCCAAATTTCTTACTCTGCCCTGCAAGACCCAGTAGCACCTGCTTGGGCATCACTCCTCCCCTCAGTCTGCTCAAGCCATATCTACCTCCTTGCTGTTGCTTTGATCAAAGTTGTTCTCTCTAAAAGCTTTTGTTTTCACTGCCCGATCTGACCTGTTTCTTTACTACGTTTTTTTCAGACAGGCTTCCCTAACTTCTCTTTTTTCATTAATAGCGATGATTACAACCTGAAATGATGTATTTTTGGTCCCTAGGAACTTGGTCTTGCTTGTGACTGTGTCCCCAGTGCCTAGTACACTGTAGAAGCACAAAATACTTGATGAACAGATGAGAAATAAGTGTAATTGACTGTCATTGCCAGGCACTGCTAGGGCTTGAGGTGAGGAAAAGGAGGCATGGTGATTACTGCCAGCTATCTAGTATTTGCCTCCTGGGGATAAAAACATACAATCTGGAGTGGGCAAGAACATAGTCTGGCAGGCCAAAGTTTCTACCATAGCTTTCCACTGTGTGACCTTGGTTAAAGTTACTTGATCTCTAAGTGCTTCCATTTCTTGGATCTGAGTCAAATAATGGAACTACCTCAGTTTTTAAATAGTTAAATGTGTTAGTTAATACATATAAAGTAATGATAGTACAAAGCGAGGTCCCCATTTTCTTAGGTAACATAATATGTGGTCATTCTGTTAACTATGACAAGTTTTAGTTTGGCTGTCTGAAAGGGATTTTAATCATCTCTTTTCAATGTACTTTTTCTTTAAATTCACCATTTTAAAGTGTGCAGTTCAGTGGTAGTTAGGATATTCACAGGGTTATGCAACCATCACCACCATTCCAGAACATTTTCATTACCCTAAAAAGAAACTGCCTATTAGCAGTCACTTCCCATTCTCCTGACAGTCCTAGCAGACCCAACTGTCTATAGATTTGTTTATTCTGGACATTTCATTGGTATCATTTCGTATGTGCCCTTTTGTGTCTGACTCCTGTCATTTAAGTTATAAACTGCTCAGTTGTGTCCAACTCTGCGACCCCATGGGCTGTAGCCTGTCAGGCTCCTCTGTCTATGGAATTCTTCAGGCAAGAATACTGGAATGGATTGCCATTTCCTCCTCCAGGGGATCTTCCCAACCCAGGGGTAGAACCTGCGTCTCTTGCATCTCCTGCATTGGCAGGTGGATTCTCTACCACTGCACTGCCTGGGAAGCCCAACATCGTGTGTTTAAGGTTCATCAATGGTGCTTCATATTTTTTACTTCTTAAGTGGTATTGCCTTATATGGATATACTACATTTTGTTTATCCACTCAGTTGGACGTTTGAGCTGTTTGTGCTTTCCAGCTATTGTAAGTAAAGCCGCTATGAACATTTGCATACAAGTTTTCATGTGGACATATATTCTCTTGGGTGTGTATATACATATATAGGTGTACATAGGCCTGGCATTGCTGGGTCATATGTAATTCAACTTTTTAAGAAACTGCTGGACTATTTTCAAAACCAGCTGTACTGTCCTAACATTGTTACTAGCAGAGTATGAGGATTATCACTTCTCCACATCCTTAACAATACTGTTTGATAATGACTAGCCTAGTGGGTGTGAACTAGTATCTCACTGTGGATTGATTTGCTTGTCTTGTGATGGCTAACGATGCTGAGCATCTTTTCATGTGCTGACAGACTTCAGTGCCATGTTAAGGCAGAAAATATTGGAATATGAAAATATTCCTGAAATTGTAGGCTCTCGGGGTTTCTGCAGAGTAGAACTCAGCAGTAAAGAATCCACCTGCCATCCAGTAGGCAGTGGAGATGCAGGTTGAATACCTGGGTCGGGATTCCCCAGAGGAGGAAATGGCAACCCCTTCCAGTAGGAAAAATCCCATGGACAGAGGAGACTGGTGGGCTACAGTCCATGGGACTGCAAAAGAGCTGGATACGACCAAGTGACCAACAACAGCAAATGAGAGTCAATAGTGCATTTGTGAAGTGCCTGTGGCAGAGGTTGGGGCTGGGGGATTATGGCCATAAGTTCCCATATTGTGATCAGGATCAGGAGACTAAGCAAGGCTGTGACTTAAGGTACATGCAGGTCTGGTTGATACTGTTCCTCCTATCATCTGATAGAAAACACTTTTTCACAATATACCTGCCTGGTATTAAAATCACATTAGACGATGGAAGTAGAAACTCTAGGCATTGGAATTAAGGATTTTCAGAGCTTATGACTCTGAAAAATTCAAGTTTAGAAGTTGAAATTTGAAAGGCATTAATATTCCAAAGGCCCAACTCTGCTCGTTCCTTTCTGAAAGGCCAGCTCCAAAAGTCTAAGACTTTTGTCTTTTGAAAGCTTATTTGCAGTATTTTTCATAAATATCCATCTTAGCTCATACAAAACATGTCTTTTGGCCTTTAGGAACTCTATTATTGCTGTACTCCTAACTGGTCTATGCAAATCTGTTTTTAAAAGAAAGATACGATCTGAAACACAGGTCTTTCCGGAGCTCCTTGCAAAATCCTTCCACATTTGTCAAGTTTCACATCATATGTCACATATGTCAATGTTCAGTTGGCACGCTTTATAAGGGATTTTTGCCATGAGGCCCTTTTATTTCAGGTGTATCATAGTAGAAGTTGTTGATGTGCTGATTTCCCAAGTGGCGCCATATGTACAGAGGACTGTGGGCACCTCTCACCTGACAGGGCAGTCGTGAGCTCTCCAGCTGGCAGCTTCATTAAGAGGAAGTGTTTTGCAGACGGCAGGTTGAGACGCAGCAGTGAATTGTCAAGTTGAACGGGTCGCAACCAGCATATAAAAAAGAAAATGAAATAGTAAATTTAAGTATGAATCACATATAGTAGGTTAAGTATTATTTCATGAAGTATGTATGTGCGTGTGTGCTTGTGTACTGGATTACAATGTAACATGTATTCTAATGTGATTAATATAGTCAACAAAATGGAAAACTGCTACCTCACAGATTGCCTAGTCTATCAGCTTTTAAACTGCTCTGCAGAGCCCTGAGTGTTGTGATTCAGATTTTCTCTGTAGGATGGGGTCTCTAGCAATACCAGTCTTCTTTGAGGAATTGAGAATATGATACAGGTAAGATTGAGATGTGACACAAGTTTTGCAAGGGCTTTGCTCTGCTCTGATGTTTTTTTTTCCTTTAACTTTGAACTGCCATTAGATTTGGTTTGATATGGGTTCCACAACCAAAACTATGAAAACCAGCCATTTAGCTTAGATCTGGTGATCAACAGATAGAGACTGCAGAGGGGCACTGACTGCCCCAAAGTAAAGCCTCCCTTACTCCAGGTGCCCTGCCACCCCCCACACTGCCTCAGCTGGGGGCTGCTAAGGGCCCTCAGTGTTTTAATCTGTTGTTAAGGCAGGTTTGAAAGTGAAAGTGTTAGTTGCTCAGTTGTGTTCAGCTCTGCAACCCTGTGGACCGTAGCCTACCAGGCTCCTCTGTCCATGGAGTTCTCCAGGCAAGAATACTGGAGTGGGTTGCCATGCCCTTCTCCAGGGCATCTTCCTGACCCAGGGATCAAACACGGGTCTCCTGCATTGCAGACAGATTCTTAACCATCTGAGCCACCAGGGAAGCCCAAGGCAGGTTTATTGAGATATAATTTACAGAAATAAAATCCAACTTTCCAGGGAGCATCATTTTATGAACTCTGTCAAATGTGTGAAAGTCGCCCGGTCATGTCTAACTCTTTGCAGCCCCATGGATAGTGCATGGAATTCTCCAGGCCAGAATACTGGAGTGGGTTGCCATTCCCTTCTCTAGGGGATCTTCCCGACACAGGGATTGAACCCAAGTCTCCCGCATTGCAGGCAGATTCTTCACCAGCTGAACCACAAGGGAAGCCCTGTCAAATGTATACAGTCATTTAAACCCCACTCCAGTACTTTTGCCTGGAAAATCCCATGGACGGAGGAGCCTTGGTAGGCTGCAGCCCATGGGGTCGCTACAAGTCGGATACGACTGAGCGACTTCACTTTCACTTTTCACTTTCATGCATTGGAGAAGGAAATGGCAACCCACTCCAGTGTTCTTGCCTGGAGAATCCCAGGAACGGGGGAGCCTGGGGGGCTGCCGTCTATGGGGTCGCACAGAGTCGGACACGACTGAAGCGACTTAGCAGCAACAGGGAAGATACAGAGTTATTTCCATCCCCTCAAGGAATTGAGGACCCCCGGCTTTAATTCCGGACATGACTGAAGCGACTTAGAAGCAGCAGCAGCAGCTTTAATTCAATGGCACCCTACTCCAGTACTCTTGCCTGGACAATCCTATGGACAGAGGAGCCTGGTAGGCTGCAGTCCATGGGGTCGCTAGGAGTCGGACTCAACTGAGCGACTTCACTTTCACTTTTCATTTTCATGCGTTGGAGAAGGAAATGGCAACCCACTCCAGTATTCTTGCCTGGAGGATCCCAGGGACAGGGGAGCCTGGTGGGCTGCTGAGTATGGGGTCGCACAAAGTCGGACACGACTGAAGCGACTTAGCAGCAGCTTTAATTCTGTTGTAGTTGAAGGAAACAGAATACCCAGGTGCTTCTGAGGCAGGAGTAGTAGTAACTTGCAGTGAATAGTGGAGATGTGGAAGGAAAAACTCCCAAACAGGAAAGGATGTGCAAAAGTGGCCTTTGTGAACCTCAAGTCCCACATCTGCTCCTTACCTAGAGTGTAACTGGGTAGGGACCTTTCTAGCAGTTTAAGCATGGAGGCTTTGGCTTACATAGCCTACAGGCTCAGAGAGGGTGGTAAGCCTGCCGGGTCTGGACCCCACCTGGAGGGGGAAGCTCCAGGTGGAGTTTCTCAACCAGTGGGACCCACCCAGACAGCCAAGGTATGCTGAGCAGCCCCCAGGCACCCTGTGATTTCCCACTTTTGTGTTTCTCCTGCTGTTCTCTGCCTGGGATACCCTTTCTTGTCTCCTAATGTCCAAGTCCTTTTGGGACTTAGAAATGTATTTAAGATGATGGTCTCTAACTATAAAATATATATCAACCAGTCCATCCTAAAGGAGATCAGTCCTGGGTGTTCATTGGAAGGACTGATGTTAAAGGTGAAACTCTAATACTTTGGTCTTATGCGAAGAGCTGACTCATTTGAAAAGACCCTGATGTTGGGAAAGATTGAGGGCAGGAGAAGGGGGAGACAGAGGATCAGATGGTTAGATGGCATCACCGACTCAATGGACATGAGTTTGGGTAAACTCCAGAAGTTGGTGATGGACAGGGAGGCCTGGTGTGCTGCGGTTCATGAGGTCACAAAGAGTCGGACACAACTGAGTGACTGAACTGATACTGATGTTCACTTCTAGAGAAACTGGGAAACAAAAAGAGAAAAACTTGGGAAATTCCCTGGCTGTTCAGTGGTTAGGACTCAGGCTTTCACTGTGGGGGCCTGGGTTCAATTCCTAGTCTAGAAACTTAAGATCCCGCAAGCCACACAGCACAGCAGTGTGCCCCTACACCACCACCACCAAAAAAAAAAAAGAAATTGTTGTCGATCCCATCATCCAAATATAACCAAAGGCACCTATCTCAGGTCAACTACTGTACTTGAAAACAATCACCCATCACTGAGCTCCCCTCCTTTAATATATGGAACAAACCAGGTTTTCCCGAAAAATATTTAGAAATACAGAGCATATCAGGATGAAACCATGTATATATAGTGTTTTATCACTGTTCATTTGTCTGTGTAGGGTCTTAACTGTGGCACACAGGATCTTCGTTGCATCATGCGGGGTCCTTGGTCGGGGTGCAGGGCCTCCAGTTGTGGCACCAGGGCTTAGTTCTTCAAAGCATGTGACATCTTAGTTCCCTGATCAGGGCTAGAACCTGCGTCCCCTGCATTGCAAGGCGGATTCCAAACCACTGGACCACCAGAGAAGTCCGTTGTAAAATTTAGTAATTTTTTTTTCCATTCAACATACCATGAACTAAAATTGCGGATACATTGTAAAGATTATCTACAACCAGGAAATTTGGAAAATAGTGAATTAACTCAGGCCAACATCAAAAAAAGCTACACTTCTCTCTTTTGTATACTTATTATTAATATCTAGTCTTTTTAATGTATATATTAGATACTTCTAGCTTATTTAAACTCTTGCCTCTATGGGTAAAATGGTAATCCTTGTACCTACCTCACAAGGTTGTGAGGAAGATTACATGAGATGAACAAAACATAGTCCCTGCTCCAGGGAAGCTCTGGGCACGTGGCTGGGAAGAGGGGTGATGAATCAGGGATGAAACCCCATGCTCAAGGACATAAAAGAGAGGAGCAATGCAGTGTCCCAACGGTCAGGAGTAACGCTGTGTAGCAGCGTCTCAGCCAGACACACTGCGAGATGAGGCAAGCGAGCTCCCCTCCCTCGGCCTGTTCCCAGCTGGCTTCCTGTGAGAACTGTTCCACGTGTACATTCGTCTTCGCTGTGTTTGTGGGGGGAGATGAGCTTCGTGTCCTCCAATCTACTGCCAGCCTCAGTTTCCTCTCCTGTAAAATGGGCGTAAAGTCAATGAGCTCATGCATGTCAAGGGCGTAACTTGTTTGTGCCTGGAGCATCATGAGGACTTCATTAGTGAGAGTTATGATTTCATTAGTGAGAGTTTTATCAAAACTTGGATGCTGCCAAATAGACGCACCATCTATTAAGTGATATCCTGTTCATTGTAAAGGCAGGTGGTAATTCTGGAGAAGTGAAGGGGCGGGGGGTGGAGGGAGTCTTACACTATAACTTAAAATGTATATATAGCTTACATTACATACAATGTGCACAGAAGGGTCTGGAGCCCTGAAGAAAGAGCACACTCATCTGTCACACTCAGTTTCTCTGTCCTCATCTCTTCCTTTTCAAACTGTTCATGGGGTGCTCCAGGCAAGAATCCCAGAGTGGGCTGCCATTACCTTCTCCAGTGGACCATGATTTGTCAGAAGGAGATCAAACCAGGCAATCAACCCTGCATATTCACTGGAAGGACAATCAACCCTGCATATTCACTGGAAGGACTGATGCTGAAGCTCCAATACTTCGGCCATTTGATGTGAAGAGCCAACCCATTGGAAAAGACCCTGATGCTGGGAAAGGTTGAAGGCGAAAGGAGCAGGGGGTGGCAGAGGATGAGATGGTTGGATGGCATCACCGACTCAGTGGACATGAATCTGAGCAAGCTCTGGGAGACAGTGGAGGACAGAGGAGCCTGGCATGCTGCAGTCCACGAGGTCTCAGAGAGCTGGACATGACTTAGCAACTGGACTCTACTTCCAGCTCCTTCCTTTTCTCCCTCCTGTTCCAGCAGCTTCTCACATTCTTCCACGAGGTGGCGCCCAGACCCTGGGCCCCGCAGCAGGAGCAGACGCCCTAGCTGTTAGTCCGTCTCTCCTGCTTTCTCTTTCCGTTTTCTTCTCTTTCCTTCTCCCTCCATCGCTATCTGTCTTCCGGTCGGTGAGCCACTAGATTCAGTGCTCAGAGGCTCTCTGCAGGGTTCCAGAGCTTGAAGAACAGCCCCAAGGCCTTGGCAGCTCACCTAGTCCATCCCAAGTTGTAATTCTTTTGCAGCCAGTCCCTAGCTCTCTCCAATTCTCACTTGCATACCTTCAGGGACAGGAAACTCGCTACATATGAGGCTTCTGTTCTGCAAGGAATCCATATAACAGTCAAGCACTCGAACTTTGAAGATAAACCCAGCTGGGTTCTAATGTCCCAGTTTTGCTCTTTGCTCAACGGGTGATTCAGACCCTGCTGCTTTGTTAACGAGTGAATCACCAGGGCCTGGCACAGGAAAGGCGCTCATATGGTAAATAAGTAAATGAGCAAAGTCAATTGTCTTCTGCATCCAGTTTCTTCACCTGTGAAATGGGTTAATAACAGTATTCACCTCATATGTTTGCGAAGAATTAACACAATAGGACCTGAAACAGGCTTTTCCCTGGCACATAGTAAGTATCTATAATTATTTCTTTCATTTTCTTTTGTATTTCCAGTATCTGTGCTCCTCTTGTCTGAAAGTTGTCCTTTAGAGCTCCTTTCAGGTTAGCCCTGTTCCTTGGAGCCACGAAGAACATTTGCTCACTTCCCCAAATGCTTCAACTCGCAAGCCACACGTGCCTACTGCGTGCCAAGCACTTGGGTTACTACAACAAAGACTTGATCACAGTGTTTCCTTTGGGTGCCTTTTTGTCTAGCCATGGAAAGAGACGATGAAGCGACAGTGGGTGCTCAGTGAAGATTTTGAATGAACAGTAGGTCTCATCCCAGAAAAGTCACAGAAACTGGTGAGTATAGAGCCAGGATTTGCATCCTGTCTGATCGCACAGCCTGCACCTTAACCCCAGTCCTGTCCATTCACTCTGGAGGATGCTGGAGCCCGTGGCTCATTCCCTGTTCCTGAGCATTCCACCACCACCACTGTGCTGTCATGGCTATCACGTGGCTTCTCATCACATGCTCCCCGTCTCTCCCATGTCGGAACCATGTTTGGCTCTACTGGAACCCCATGTGACTAGCTGGGGGTAAGGGTGGCACCTCCACCTCCAGGGTGGGCTCTGATGGCTTGGACCAGGCAATGCCTCATCCCCTTACGCTCAGTCACAAAAACAGACACTACCTGAGCCAGACTCAGGGATCTGCCAAAAGAAGGCAGCAGGGGGGACTTCCCTGGTGGTCCGGTGATTAAGACTTTACCTTCCAAAGCCAGGCGTGTGTTTTGGTTCCCTAGTTGGGGAGCTAAGATACCACAAGCTTCACTGCCAAAAAAAAAAAAAAAAAACCAACACAAAACACTAAAAAACAAAAGCACTATTGTAACATTCAATAAAGATTTTCTTTAAAAGAAAAGTACAGCTTTTAGAGGAGAGAAGCTACTTTTTGCTTCTGCAGAAGTATTGGGCAGGATATGGTTGCCTGCAGAGTGTACTGAGGGCATGTGAGAGTAGGAGGTGCCGCAGCTCTTCTGCCCAAGGAGGATCCCTTTTGAGGATAAAGTCAATATACAGAGGCAGGCAGAGCCTGGAGACTTCACTGAGAAATAGAACCCAGTCTGTGTTTTTTATTAGTTACTACTGTGTAACAAATTACCCTAAATTTAACAACTTAAAGATAGCAAACATTTATTATCCCACATGGTCAAGGGTTGGGAATTTGGAGAGCCTAAATGGGTGTGGTTCTGTTTCCGGTTCTCAGGAGTTTATAGGAAGATGTTGGCTATGGCTGCACTCATCTGAAGGCTTGACTGAGGCTGGAGGATCCCTTTCCAAGATGACTCACTTACATGAATGTTGGGAGGAGGACTCGGTTGCTCACCAAGCAGACCTTTCCATGGCACATGGCTCCCCTACTCCCACCCACCCTGGAGAGCAAGGGAGGACCAACCATGCTTTCTAGAACCTAGTCTCTCAAGTCACATGCTGTTATTTCCATTTTTTACTGTCTTCCAGAACCAAGTCACTGGGTACAGCCCACACTCAA
The DNA here is from genome assembly GCA_006410635.1 of Cephalophus harveyi. Classification (NCBI taxonomy): domain Eukaryota; kingdom Metazoa; phylum Chordata; class Mammalia; order Artiodactyla; family Bovidae; genus Cephalophus; species Cephalophus harveyi. Next base: position 30,401 of record SJYT01004555.1, on the reverse strand, counting down.
GGGGAGGATCATTAGGTTTCCTTTGAAGGGAGAGTTGAAGAATCTGTGGACCAGTTGGCTTTTTTTAAGTGGAGACTTTTTTTAAAAATTGAAGTGTAGTTGATTTGCAGTGCTAATTTCTGTTGTATAGCAAAGTGATTCAGTTATACAGATATATATATGCATACTCTTTTTCATATTCTTTTCCATTATGGTTTATTACAGGATACTGAATCTAGTTCCTTGTGCTACACTTAGTTGCTTGTCTATTTCATAGGTAGTAGTTTGTATCTGCTAATGCCAAATTCCTACTGTATTCCGCTCCCACCCCTTTTGCCCCTTTAGTAACCTTAAGTTTGCTCTCTATGTCTGTGAGTCTGTTTCTGTTTCATAAATAAGTTCATGTCATATTTCAGATTCCACTTGTAAGTGGGGCTTCCCAGGGGGCTTAGTGGTAAAGAATCTGCCTGCCAATGCAGGAGACTCAGGAGACACAGTTCGATCCTTGGGTCAGGAAGGTCCTCTGGAGGAGGAACTAGCAACCTACTCCAGTATTCTTGCCTGGATACGATACAGAGGAGCCTGGAAGGCTACAGTCCATGGATGGGGTGGCAAAGAGTCAGACACAACTGAGTGCACACACACGTCAGAGATGTCATATGGTATTTGTCTCTTTCTGACTTACTTCACTGTGTAGGATAACCTTCAGGGTCATCAACCCTGAATATTCATTAGAAGGGCCAACGCTGAAGCTCAAGCTCCAACACTTTGCCACCTGATGCAAAGAGCCGACTCTTTAGGAAAGATGCTGATGCTGGGAAAGACTGAAGGCAGGAGGAAAAGGGGACGACAGAGGATGAGATGGTTGGATGGCGTCACTGACTCGATGAACATGAGTTTGAGCAAGCTCCCGGAGGTGTGAAGGTCAGGGAGGTCTGGCGTGCTGCAGTCCATGGGGTCACAAAGAGTCAGACAGGACTGAGCAACTGAACGGCAACAACAGTGTTGCTGCCAATGGCTTTATTTCATCCATCTTTATGGCTGAGTGTATACCATCGCATACATGTACCACACCTTCTCTACCTGTTCATCTGCCAGTGGACGTTTACGCTGCCTCCATGTCTTGGCTGTTGTAAATAGTGCTGCTATGAACACTGGGGTGTGTGTATCTTTTTGAATTATAGTTTTGTTTACATATGTGCCAGGGAGTGTGGGAAATCTATTCTTAGTGACTTAAGGAACCTTCGTAGTATTGACCATAGTGGCTGTACTGATTTATATTCCCACCGACAGTGTGGGAGGGGTCCCTCTTCTTATGGACTGCTGTTAACCCACCACTGTAGTGATACCACTTGAGCTGCTCAATCAAGCGCACACCTGAGGATCCATCTCTGATGCATGAGTTAGGCCATTCTCCTTGTTGTTATTATTTTTTTAGGGAGGGGGTGCTGCTCTGGGTCTCCCTTGCTGTGTGCAGATCCTCTCTAGCCGCAGTGAATAGGGGCTACTCTTGGTTGCGGTACACGGCTTGCTCACTGCGGTGGCTTCTCCTGTTGTGGAGCACAGACTCCAGGTGCGGGTCTTCCGTAGTTGAGGCGCACAGACTTAGTTGCCCTGCAGCATGTGGAATCTTCCCAGCCCAGGGATCCAATCTGTGTCCCCTGCACTGGCAGGTGGATTCTTAACCACTGGAGCATCAGGGAAGTCCTCAAGTTCTCCTTGTTCTTGAAGCCAGTTTGGGCTGGGTTTTCTGATTCCGGCAAATCAAAAAGCCCTGGTTAGTACCTCCGGTGCCTCATGGGAAGAGCTTTTGTCTGCCTCGTCTCCTTCTCCAGACCTGCCTTTTCTGACCGTGTCCTTCTTAAGTGCAGCGATACGAGCTGGGCCCAGGCTCCAGGAGAAGTCCTTTATCCTGAAACAAAGTACATGCCACAGTTCCATGGCCACTGGTGAAGATGGATGTGGGAAAACACATTGCTCTGTTGACTCATGATCCCTCGGATTCATTTCTCCACTGGCGGCTCCTGCTAAAACATGCCTTTTCCATCCACAACCTGCCCTTAGACATTGGCAACAGTTTCCGAGTCTCTCTGAGTCAGGCTCCTTTGGGAGGAGAGAGACAGAGGAGTCTGTCCCATGGGGACTGTCGGTTTCCAAGGGGAGAGAGTTCTGTGTCCACCTTCACCCTGCCTTAGCCACATGAGCATGAGCAGGTGCCTGCGTCTCTCTGGTTCTCAGTGTCCTCCCTTAAAGGAGGTGAAGATTACACCGACATGTCACAACCTGCTCCAGGATGTTCTTAGCTCCCTTCTGTCCAGAGGAGACATGAAATTTAAGAAGCAGCCTCGCTCAGACAACCTGAGTCTTGTGCAGTCAGTGGTATCCTGGCAGAGATAAAGGCATACACTCTATGCCCTTTGCCATCTGCCATCTCATTTGATCCTCCCAGAAGCCAGTGACGAGACAGGACCAGACAGACCTGCAGGACAGATACGGTCTCACCTCCAGGGCCTGGGATAAAATAGCCACTGTGGATTATTGAGTACTTTCTGCCGACTGTGTGCCAAGTACTTCATGTATGATCATTTTGTTTCACTCTCACGTCAGCCCTGCTGGGTGGTTACTATTATTAGTCTCTTTTCCAGATAAGGACCCTGAAACTCAGAGGGGTGACGTAACTGTCCAGGGAAAAGGAAGCAAGAGGAAGCGGTGGAGCCGGGATTCAGCGGCGGCTCCAGCGTCTCGGCGGCGGCCTGTGTTTTCCATCACACAGCGCTCCCTCCTGGTGTTGACAGGAGCACAAGGGTGGGAGCGGGGTGGGGCAGAACTAGGAATGCAGAGACCGGATCGCAAGAAACTCTGAACGCTTGCTAGTTCTTCACAGTGGAAACTGACACAACACGGCAAAGCAACTGGACGCTAATAAAAATTAATAAAATAAATAAATTAGCTATCAGTTCAGTTTAGTTCAGTTCAGTCGCTCAGTCGTGTCCAACTCCTTGTGACCCCATGGACTGCAGCATGCCAGGCCTCCCTGCCCGTCACCAACTCCTGGAGTCCACCCAAACCCATGTTCATTGAGTCAGTGATGCCATCCAACCATCCCATCCTCCGTCATCCCCTTCTCCCCCCGCCCCCAATCCTCCCCCAGCATCAGGGTCTTATCCAGTGAGTCAGCTCTTCCCATCAGGTGGCCAAAGTATTGGAACTTCAGCTTCAGCATCATTCCTTCCAATGAATATTCAGGGTTGATTTCCTTTAGGATTTATGGGTTTGATCTCCTTGCTGCACAAGGGAATCTCAAGAGTCTTCTCCAACACCACATTCAAAAACATCAATTCCTCGGTGCCCAGCCTTCTCTATAGTCCAACTCTCACATCCATACGTGACAACTGGAAAAACCACAGCCCTGACTAGAGACATATTATACAGCATAGAGAATATAGCCAATAGTCTAAAATAACTTTACACAGAGTATAAACTATACAAATGCAGAATCACTGTGTTGTACACCTGAAACTAATATTATACTGCAAATTGACTATACCTCACTAAAAAAAAAAAGGGTTTCCCTTGCAGCTCAGTTGGTAAAGAATCTGCCTACAATGCAGGAGACCTGGGTTCAACTCCTGGGTTGGGAAGATTCCCCTGGAGAAGGAAATGGCCACCCACTCCAGTATCCTTGCCTGGAGAATCCCACGGACGGTAGCCTGCCAGGCTCCTCTGTCCATGGAGTCGCAAGAGTCAGACACGACTTAGCGACTGCACCACCACCACTAAAAAAAGGGCCTCCCAGGTGGGGCTAGTGATGAACAACCCGCCTGCCAAGGCCGGAGACCTAAGGTACGTGGGCTCCATCCCTGGGTCGGGAAGATCCCTTGGAGAAGAAATCCCCCACTCAGACTGTGTGATTTTGTTCAGGGCGCTTCCCCTCTCCCAGAACCCACTTCAACATTCTTGTCTGAAGAATCCCATGGATAGTGGAGCCTGGCAGGCTACAGTCCATGGGGTCACAAGGAGTTGGATCTGACTGAAGCAACTTAGCACACACACACACACAAATTTGGGGGAAAGAAAAAGGAAAACAACTCTATACACTTACTAGTTCTGTGGCCAGGGCAAAAATCTCCCATTTCACTGAGCCTCAGTTTCCTTTTCTTTAAAATGGGGCTAATGGTTCTCATCTGAATTGTGAGGGCTTGGCGGGGGCGGGCGGGGGGGGGAATATTCGTAGCAAGGGTGTGTAAGTGAGCATCTCTTCTGTACTTCAGAGCGGTCTAAATGAAGAGACTGTTGTTTTTCTTAATCCCAGAGCAGGGGCTGGGCCAGGAAGTAGGCGGGCCGATCAGGGTGGGCCAAGTGTCCCAGAGAGGCTGTTTCCACGCTTGGCGTCCACCAAGTCCCCTGGAAAGGAAGAAACAGGGCAAGAGGAAAGGCCCAAGCCCCGGATTCTTATTTAGAACTTCCCTCCACCCCAGGGCCTCCGGGGAAGAGCAACTCTGACCTGTCACCTCGGAGTTCCAGGCATTCCAGAGGGCTCAGCGGGGAGGAAGGCTGTCATCACCATGCCAGCAGCAGCCAGAGAGAGGCCCAGAAGGGCTGGCGGAAATCCAGGCTCGAAGCCTCCGTCCTCGCCCGGCCCTGGCCTCACTGTCCTACCCGAGCCCCAGCCAGAGCGCAGTCCTCCCAAGAGGAGCCGCGGACCGCAGACCCCAGCAGTGATGGCCCGGTGCCCACCCCTCCCGAGCGGCAGCTTTAAGGGCGACTGGGATTTGGACTCAGGACGCCCAGCCTCTGCTGTGGTTCAGTCCTCTCCCCTCTCTGGACCTCAGTGTCCCCCCTGTGGACCAGGAATGTCAGGGAAGGGCACCGCAGTCCCGGGGTGAAGTCAGAGCCCCTGCCACCCTGTCACAAAGTGCCCCTCTCTTCCTTCTTCCCAGGCTGCCCTCTGGGTCACGGTCACAGTCCTCCAGCCCAGGGATTCCACGAGCATGCCATCTTTATGATTCTGTATCTCTGATGCTTCCTGAATTCTAGGTCTGTCTTGCTCCCAGTTAGGCTGAGAGGTCCTTAAGGCTGAGAGTATGGGGGCCTGCTCGCTTCTCTGCTCCCCTCAGAGCCTGGCCCTGAACCTCGCGCCTCTTTACTGATTGTGCTGCGGGGCCATCCTGGGGACCCCTGATGGACACTCAGTCCACTCCCAGTGCCTGTTGGAAAGAGTCCTGGCCACACAGGTGGGCAATCCTGCCTTCTGACCGCAGCTGCCCCGACTCAGACTGCGTGATTTTGTTCAGGGCCTTTCCCCTCTCCCAGAAGCATCCGTGGCTCTTTGAAACGTGCCCAGTGGAGACCCAGGGAACACTGCGGCTCCGAGGAGAGTGAGCAGTGGGTACTCCTGGGTGGTGGGGTGAGGCCCAGGGCAGGAGCTGGTACTTCAGACTCCAACACCACCCTGCCCGCAGGGCTGCCCTGCCCTTCACTTTTAACTTGTGTGCATTGGGCAAAACCTGGGATTTGTGTTGTGTGTGTGTGTGTGTTTAAGGCTTTCCCGGGGCAAAACTGATTCCCAATAAACTGCCATATTTAATATGTATACACTTTTGGACTTCTCTGATGGGCCAGTGGATAAGAAAGTGAAAGTGAAAGTTGCTCAGTCGTGTCTGACTCTTTGTGACTCCATGGACTATACAGTCCACGGACTTCTCCAGGCCAGAATACTGGAGTGGGAAGACTTTCCCTTCTCCAGGGGAATCTTCCCAACCCAGGGATCGAGCCCAGGCCTTCCACATTGCAGGCAGATTCTTTACCAGCTGAGCCACAAGGGAAGCCCAAGAATACCGGAGTGGGTAACCTATCCCTTCTCCAGCAGATCTTCCCGATCCAGGAATTGAATTGGGGTCTTCTGCATTGCAGGCAGATTCTTTCCCAGCTGAGCTCTCAGGGAAGCCGCCTGCCAGTGCAGTTTGGGTCCCTGGTCTGGGAAGATCCCGTGTGCTGTGAGGCAGCTAAGCCCAGGCGGCCACAAGTGTGGAGCCTGTGCTCTCAAGCCAGCGCTCTCCAACAAGAGAAGTCATCAAAATGGGAAGCCGGTGTACTGTAACAAAGACCCAGGAAAACCAAAAACAATTTTTTAAAAAAAGACTTAAAAAAAAGAAAGTGTACACTTTGATAAGTTTTGACATATACGTACATGCAGGAAACCATCTACAATCACGAGGGCGGAGGTATCCATCCCCCTCAAAACTTGCTCCGTGCCCCTTGCCAGTTCCCCTCGTTACCCAAGAACCACCAATCTGCTTTCTGTCACCGCACAGCAGTGGTCATTTTCGACGTTTTTTATGTAAATGGACTCACCCAGTACGGTCTCCTCTTTGTCTGGTTTCTTGCACTCAGCATAATTCCTCTGAGGCTCACCTGTGCAGGCACAGGTATCGGTAGCCCATTCCTTTTTAGTTCTGCCTACTGTTCTGTTATATGGAGGCACCACTGTTGTTAACCCACTGACCTGTTGATGGGCATTTGGGTTCTTTCCAGTTTTTAGCTATTGCAAATGCATGTTCCTGCTATGAATATTCCAGTTCACATGATTTTATCTGAAAAAGTTGCACTATTAAAAGAAACAAAAAAGCTAGGGGATTTCCCTGGTGGTTAAGAATCTGCCTTGCAAGGCAGAGGATGCAGGTGAGACCCCTGGTCCAGAAACAAACATGCTTTGGAGCAGCTCAGCCCACACCACAACTACAGAGCCCCTGTGCCACAGCTAGAGAGTCCCTGCGCCACAGTGAAAGATCTGCAGGACGCAGCAAACATCCCTCAGGCGGCAATTAAGACCTGATGCCGCCAAATACATAAATGAATGCATAAGTAAATGTTTTAATAGCTATTGCTGTTGCTCAGCCGCTAAGTCATGTTTGAGTCTTTGCAACCTCATGGACTGCAGCATGCCGAGCTTCCCTGTCCTTCACCATCTCCCAGAGTTTGCTCATACTCGTGTCCACTGAGTCCATGATGCCATCCAACCATCTCATCCTCTGTCGTTCCCTTCTCCTCCTGCCCTCACCTTCCCAGCATCAGGGTCTTTTCCATTGAGTTAGCTCTCCCCATCAGGTGGCCAAAGTATTGGAACTTCAGTTTCGGCATCATTCCTTCCAATGAATACTCAGGGTTGATATCCTTTAGGATTTACCGGTTTGATCTCCTTACTGCCCAAGGGGCTCTCAAGAGTCTTCTCCAGCACCACAATTCAAAAGCATCAATTCTTTGGTGCTCAGCCTTCTTTGTGGTCCAACTCTCACATCCGTACATGACTACTGGAAAAATGACAGTTTTGACTACACTGACCTTTGTCTGTAAAGTAATGTCTCTGTTTTTAAATATTCGATCTAGGGTTGTCATAGCTTTTCTTCCAAGGATTAATCGTCTTTTAATTTCATGGCTGCAGTCACTATCCACATTGACTTTCTGCAGTGATTTTGGCACCCAAGAAAATAAAATCTACCACTGTTTCCCCTTTTCCCCCATCTATTTGCCATGAAGTGATGGGACTGGATGCCAAGATCTTAGTTTTTCAATGTTGAGTTTTAAGCTAGCTTTTGCACTCTTTCTCCACCCTCGTCAAGAGGCTCTTTAGTTCCTCTTCACTTTCTGCCATTAGAGTGGTATCATCTGCATATCTGAGGTTACTAGTATTTCTCCTGGCAATCTTGATTCCAGCTTGTGATTCATCTAGCCCAGCATTTCACATGATGTAGTCTACATCTAAGTTAAATAAGCAGGGCGACAGTATAAAGCCTTGACAAACTCTTCTCTCGATTTTGAGCCGATCCATTGCTCCATGTCTGGTTCCAACTTTTGCTTCCTGGTCTGCCTACAGATTTCTCAAGAGGCAGGTAAAAATGTATACATGGGTACATAGTTTTTTAAAAAGCTCGATAATGTGATTTCCCCCACAAACTGAAGACTTAAGGACCAGAAAGCTGTCATGGAGAGTCAAGGACTAAGGGAGCTGCTGTTCTGAGCTCCTACTAGTGCCGAGAACCTGACCCCATCTGTTCATTTAATTATAGCACATCTGGGAGGCAGGTGCCATTGTTCTTTTACAGATAAAATAGCTGAGACACAGAGGCATGGAAGCGGCTGGCCGACGACACACAGGTAGGCTGGGGCAGAGCCGTGACTCAGCCCCAGGGTCTAGCTGCCCCTCGCCTGTGAAGAGAGCCAGCACTGGTTCCTTCTTGCTTTGACTCACTGTGTGGCTGGGGATGACGTCTGCGTTGACTTTTGTCATACTGGGCCGGCTGGGGATAACCAGTCAAGCCTGGGAGGCACAGCGGGGAGCTGGGGCCAGAGCACGGGCAGGAAGTGAGTCAGCCGCACTCGTGAGGGCCACCGGGTTGGGGACCCGGCAGAGAAAGACGGGAGGGAGCTCCTGGAGTGACCTCACGCAGAGGTCACTAGGCTTTCCGCACAGGTTCTCTCCTATAACGTTCACCGTAATTCTGAGATGTGAGAATGACCATCTCCATCTTGCAGATGGGAAACCTGAGGCTCAGGAATGTCTATCAGTCAGGATTCTGTCAGCTTCCAGTAACAGAAAAGCCAGCTGAAAGAGGCTAGGGGATTCCCTGGCAGTCGAGTGGTGAGGACTCCATGCTTTCACTGCTGGGGCCCGGGTTCAACATCTGGTCGAGGAACTAAGATCCCATGCCACAAAAAGAAATAAATAAACGGCTTAAACCATAAATACATTTGTAGACAAAACCTCCAAAGCTGTAGGTTCAGCAAGTGCCAGGTTGTTATCCAGAGGCCCACGGCCCTCCCTGGGCTCTCCCCCGCCCGGGAGGCGCTCCCCGCACGCTCCCCTTCACTCACCGTCAGCTGTGCGTGTGTGCTGTGGCTCCAGTCGTGTCTGACTCTCTGTGACTCTATGGACTGTAACCAGCCAGGCTCCTCTGTCCAGGGGATTCTCCAGGCAAGAATAGTGCAGTGGGTTGCCATGCCCTCCTCCAGGGGATCTTCCTGACCCAGGGATTGAACCCGTGTCTCTTATGTCTCCAGCATTGGCTGGCGGGTTCTTTACCACTAGCACCATCTGGGAAACCCCTACCATCAGCCGGAATTGCCTAAAACTATCACTGGGTTAGGGACCAGACCTCACTTGTGGCCCAGACCCATCCAGCCCCACCTACAGGGTGGGATCCCTCTGGAGACTGGATGCTGAGACGGGGGTCTTGTTTGCGAGGAAGAAGGGGTCCGCCGTGGGAGGAGGAGAGGCCTGCACAACGTCATCTAGCTGGCCAAGGAGAAAATTGTGGCTCCTGTTATGGAAACCAGAACTTCCTTAGGCAGCCCTACTGCTCCACGAACACTGTGCCAGCTGTGTATTATCTGATCACGGTAAGGTGAGATGCTAATACTATACCCACTTTATAGAGGGAGACATGGAAGCTCAGAGAACAAGAAGTTTGCCTGAGGTCACACCGCCAGAAAGTGATGGCCCTGGTGTTTGAACTCTGGTATTCCAGCTTGTGCTTCCTCCAGCCCAGTGTTTCTCATGATGTACTCTGCATATAAGTTAAATAAGCAGGGTGACAATATACAGCCTTGACATACTCCTTTTCCTATTTGGAACCAGTCTGTCGTTCCATGTCCAGTTCTAACTATTGCTTCCTGACCTGCATACAGGTTTCTCAAGAGGCATATCAGGTGGTCTGGTATTCCCATCTCTTTCAGAATTTTCCACAGTTTATTGTGATCCACACAGTCAAAGGCTTTGGCATAGTCAATAAAGCAGAAATAGATGTTTTTCTGGAACTCTCTTGCTTTTTCCATGATCCAGCGGATGTTGGCAATTTGATCTCTGGTTCCTCTGCCTTTTCTAAAGCCAGCTTGAACATCAGGGAGTTCACGGTTCACGTATTGCTGAAGCCTGGCTTGGAGAATTTTGAGCATTACTTTACTAGCATGTGAGATGAGTGCAATTGTGCAGTAGTTTGAGCATTCTTTGGCATTGCCTTTCTTTGGGATTGGAATGAAAACTGACCTTTTCCAATCCTGTGGCCACTGCTGAGTTTTCCAAATTTGCTGGCAGATTGAGTGCAGCACTTTCACAGCATCCTCTTTCAGGATTTGAAACAGCTCCACTGGAATTCCATCACCTCCACTAGCTTTGTTCATAGTGATGCTTCCTAAGGCCCACATGACCTCACATTCCAGGATGTCTGGCTCTAGGTAAGTGATCACACCATCTTGATTATCTGGGTCATGAAGATCTTTTTTGTACAATTCTGTGTATTGTTGCTCTCTTCTTACCATCTTCTGCTTCTGTTAGGTCCATACCATTTCTGTCCTTTATCGAGCCCATCTTTGCATGAAATGTTCCCTTGGTATCTCTAATTTTCTTGAAGAGATCTCTAGTCTTTCCCATTCTGTTCTTTTCCTCTATTTATTTGCATTGATCACTGAAGAAGGCTTTCTTATCTCTCCTTGCTATTCTTTGGAACTCTGCATTCAAATGGGTATATCTTTCCTTTTCTCCTTTGCTTTTTGCTTCTCTTCTTTTCACAGCTATTTGTAAGGCCTCCTCAGACAGCCATTTTGCTTTTTTGCATTTCTTTTTCTTGGGGATGGTCTTGATTCCAGTCTCTTATACAATGTCATGGACCTCCATCCATAGTTCATCAGGCACACTGTCTATCAGATCTAGTTCCTTAAATCTATTTCTCACTTCCACTGTATAGTCAAGTCATAAGGGATTTGATTTAGGTCATACCTGAATGGTCTAGTGGTTTTCCCTACTTTCTTCAATTTAAGTCTGAATTTGGCAATAAGGAGTCCATGATCTGAGCCCCAGTCAGCTCCTGGTCTTGTTTTTGCTGACTGTATAGAGCTTCTCCATCTTTGGCTGCAAAGAATATAATCAGTCTGATTTCGGTTAACCATCTGGTGATGTCCATGTGTAGAGTCTTCTCTTGTGTTGTGGGAAGAGGGGTGTTTGCTATGCCCAATGTGTTCTCTTGGCAAAACTCTATTAGCCTTTGCCCTGCTTCATTCTGTACTCCAAAGCCAAATTTGCCTGTTACTCCAGGTGTTTCTTGACTTCCTACTTTTGCATTCCAGTCCCTTATAATGAAAAGGACATCTTTTTTGGGTGTTAGTCTTGTAGGTCTTCACAGAACTGTTCAACTTCAGCTTCTTCAGCGTTACTGGTCGGGGCATAGACTTAGATTACTGTGATATTGAATGGTTTGCCTTGGAAATGAGCACAGATCATTCTGTCATTTCTGAGATTGCATCCAAGTACTGCATTTCCGACTCTTTTGTTGACTATGTTGGCTACTCCATTTCTTCTAAGGGATTCCTGCCCACAGTAGTAACACAACTGGAAGCACAGGCTGGAATCAAGATTGCCAGGAGAAATATCGATAGCCTCAGATGTGCAGATGACACCACCCTTAAGGCAGAAAGTGAAGAAGAACTAAAGGGCTTCTTGATGAAAGTGAAAGAGGAGAGTGAAAAAGTTGGCTTAAAGCTCAGCATTCAGAAAACTAAGATCATAGCATCCGGTCCCATCATTTCATGGCAAATAGATGGGGAAACAGTGGAAACAGTGGCTGACTTTATTTTTCTGGGCTTCAAAATCACTACAGATGGTGTTGCAGCCATGAAATTAAAAGATACTTACTCCTTGGAAGGAAAGTTATGACTAACCTAGACAGCATATTAAAAAGCAGAGACATTACTTTGTCAACAAAGGTCTGTCTAGTCAAGGCTATGGATTTTCCAGTGGTCATGTATGGATGTGAGAGTTGGACTATAAAGAAAGCTGAACACTGAAGAATTGATGCTTTTGAACTGTGGTGTTGGAGAAGACTCTTGAGAGTCCCTTGGACTGCAAGGAGATCCAACCAGTCCAACCTAAAGCAGATCAGTCCTGGGTGTTCATTGGAAGGACTGATGTTGAAGCTGAAACTCCAATACTTAGGCTATCTGATGCGAAGAGCTGACTCATTTAAAAAGACCCTGATGCTGGGAAAGATTGAGGGAAGGAGGAGAAGGGGACGACAGAGGATGAGATGGTTGAATGGCATCACTGACTCAATGGACATGGGTTTGGGTGGACTCTGGGAGTTGGTGATGGACAGGGAGGCCTGGCGTGCTGTGGTTCACTGGGTCGCAAAGAGTTGGACACGACTGAGCGACTGGACTGAACTGAACTGGTATTCCAGGATCCTACCACACACAAAGATTAAGGGAGGGGCTTAGAGAAGGCCCAGGTGAATGAATCAGAGGACAGGTGGGGCAGCCCCCAGGCCAGATAGAGATGGCTGAGCAGAGACAGGTAAAGGTCAGCTGCTTGGGAAGTCCAGTAGCCAGGAATAGGTCTGGGGCCAGGCTGGCCAGCAAGCCCAGCCCAGCCTGTAACACAAGCCCAGGAGGTGACCCCAGCCACCCACCTTGCCTGCTTCTCAAGTTCCAAGTCTCTTGCCTGAGGGCCCTGATCCATGTCCCAGATGGAAAAACTGAGGCTGACCTTGCATAATAGTCTGGTTTATTTGTTTCATTCGCTGCCTCATCCTTTTGCCTAGAACAGGGCCTAGCCCATCGTAGGCATTCAATAAACATTTTCAGAATGACTGACTTGTTGAATGAAGGTGGTTTTCTGGAGGCACTTAGACTTGCAACAGAAAGCTGACTATCAGAACCAAGTCTTAGGACTTCTCTCTGGTGGTTCATTACTTTGCCGACTAAGGTCCGTCTAGTCAAGGCTATGGTTTTTCCTGTGGTCATGTATGGATGTGAGAGTTGGACTGTGAAGAAGGCTGATCGCCGAAGAATTGATGCTTTTGAAGTGTGGTGTTGGAGAAGACTCTTGAGAGTCCCTTGGACTGCAAGGAGATCCAACCAGTCCATTCTGAAGGAGATCAACCCTGGGATTTCTTTGGAAGGAATGATGCTAAAGCTGAAACTCCAGTACTTTGGCCACCTCATGCGAAGAGTTGACTCATTGGAAAAGACTCTGATGCTGGGAGGGATTGGGGGCAGGAGGAGAAGGGGACGACCGAGGATGAGATGGCTGGATGGCATCACTGACTCGATGGATGTGAGTCTGAGTGAACTCCGAGAGATGGTGATGAACAGGGAGGCCTGGCGTGCTGCGATTCATGGGGTCGCAAAGAGTCGGACACGACTGAGCGACTGAACTGACTGACTGGTGGTTCAGCGGCTAAGACTCTGCTCCAAATGCGGGGGCCACAGTTCAATCCCTGGTCCGGGAACTAGATCCCACATGCCACCATTAAAAAATCCTGAAGGCCACAACTAAGATCCATTGCAGCCAAATAAATATTTTTTTTTTTTTTTTTTTTAAAGAACAGCCTCTTCTTCAGCCCCTGACGTCGCACATGGGAAGACTACTGGGGGTATCCCTCACAAGGCACACATGCTCTCACAGACACAATATTTAATAATTTCCCCCAATGCACACACACACACACACACACCTTACTTAAGTTCCAAGGACAGACTCCCCTCAGCCTGCTGCTGCTGCTGCTAAGTCACTTCAGTTGTGTCCGACTCTGTGTGACCCCATAGATGGCAGCCCATTGGGCTCTGCCATCCCTGGAATTCTCCAGGCAAGAACACTGGAGGGGGTTGCCATTTCCTTCTCCAATGCATGAAAGTTAAAAGTGAAAGTGAAGTCGCTCAGTCGTGTCTGACTCAGCGACCCCATGGACTGCAGCCTACCAGGCTCCTCCATCCATGGGAGTTTCCAGGCAAGAGTACTGGAGTGGGGTGCCATTGCCTTCTCCCCTCCTCAGCCTACTTAAGCATAAACAGGGTGGCAGGAGGTGGAGAGGGTCGCTGGCAGGACCCTTGTGTAAGGGCAAGGTCAGGAAAAGCAGCAGCCTGAGCTCCAAAGGGTCAGAAACAAAACGAGAAAAAGGATGACATCACCCGCCACCAACCCCGCCCATCTGGGCTGAACGCCTCCTCTTTTCGCCCCTTCTCTGAACATTCGCTGTCTCAGGACTCCTGGCTACCTCAGCCCCAGGGGTGCAGGTCCTCTCAGTTCCAACACCCAACTGAGACTGGTGTCTAGGTTTCAATTTCAAATTCTCTGAGAGTGAATCTGATTCGCTAGCTGGGGTTGGAAGCCACTTCCAGTTCAGGGGCCACCGTCCAGGACCCATGATGGTGGGAGCAGACCCTGAAAATGCCAGTGTGCATGCCTTCTCTAACAGGAATGTGGAGGGTGGACGAAGTGATGCCTTCCAAGCCCCCATCCTTCAAGATATTCAGGAAGTCGAGTATCTCCTGTGATGGCCTCTTATTACCCAGACAGCACAAGGCCGCATTGTCCCTTGTTATTCAGCGCCTCGGTCACGTCTGACTCGTGACCCATGGACTGCAGCGCGCCAGGCTTCCTGTTTCCACTGTCTCACAGAGCTTGCTCAAACTCTGCCCATTGAGTTGGGGATGCCATTCAAACATCTCATCCACTGTCGTCCCTTTCTCCTGCAGCCTTCAATCTTCCCGAGCATCGGGTCTTTTCCAATAAGTCGGCTCTTCCCATCAGGCGGCCGATGTACTGGAGCTTCAGCTTCAGCATCAGGCCTTCCAATGAATATTCAGGGTTGCTTTCCTTTAGGACTGACTCGTTGGATCTCCTTGCTGTCCAAAGGACTCACAAGAGTCTTCTCCAGCACCACGTTTTGAAAGCATATATTCTTCTGCAATCAGCCTTCTTTGTGGTCCAACTCTCACACCCATACATGACTACTGGAAAAACCATAGCTTTGATTATACTGACCTTTGTCAGTAAAGTGATGTCTCTGCTTTTTATTATGCTGTCTAGTTTTGTCATGGTTTTTCTTCCAAGGAAAAGTATCTCTTAATTTCATGGCCACAATCACCATTCACAGTGATTTTGGAGCCCAAGAAAATAAAATCTGTCACTGTTTCTACTTCTTCCCATCTATTTGCCATGAAGTGATGGGACCAGATGCCATGATCTTAGTTTTTCAATGCTGAGTTTCAAGCCAACTTTTGGACTCTCCTCTTTCACCCTCATCAAGAGGCTCTTTAGTTCCTCTTCGCTTTCTGCCATTGGAGTGGTGTCATCTGCATATCTGAGGTAGTTGATATTGGCTCCTGGCAATCTTGATTCCAGCTTGTGATTCATCTAGCCCAGCATTTCACATGATGTACTCTGTATGTAAGTTAAATACTTACATGACAATATACAGCCTTTTTGTACTCCTTTCCCAATTTTGAATCAATCTGTTGTTTCATGTCTGGTTCGAACTGTTGCCTCTTGACCTGGCATAAAGTTTCTCAGGCGGCAGATAAGGTGGTCTGGTATTCTCATCTCTTCAAAAATTTTCCAGTTTGTTGTGATCCACACAGTCAAATGCTTAGCATAATCAAGGAAGCAGAAGTAGATGCTTTCCTGGAATTCTTTGCTTTTTCTATGATCCAACGGATGTTGGCAATTTGGTCTCTGTTTCGCCTTTTCTAAATCCAGCTTGCACACCTCGAAGTTCTCAGTTCATATGCTGTGCCTAATTGAAGGATTTTGAGCATTACTTTGGTAGCATGTGAAATGAGCACAGTAGTTTGAGCATTCTTTGGCATTGCCTTTCTTTGGGACTGGCAGTTGTACAGTAATTTGAGCATTCTTTGGCATTGCCTTTCTTTGGGATTGGAATGAAAACTGACCTTTTCCAGTCCTGTGGCCACTGCTGAGTTTTCCAAATTTGCTGGCATATTGACTGCAGCATTTTCACAGCATCATCTTTTAGGATTTGAAATAGCTCAGCTGCAATTCCATCACCTCCACTAGCTTTGTTCATAGTGATGTTTCCTAAGGCCCACTTGACTTTACATTCCAGGGTGTCTGGCTATTGGTGAGTGACCGAACCATCGTGGTTATCTGGGTCATCAAGACCTTTTTTGTACAGCTCTTCTGGGAATTCTTGCCATCTCTTCGTAATCTCTTCTGCTTCTGTTGGGTCCTTGTTGTTTCTGTCCTTTATTGAGCCCATCTCTGCATGAAACGTTCCCTTGGTATCTTCAATTTTCCTGAAGATCTCCAGTCTTTCCCACTCTATTGCTTTCCTCTATTTCTTTGCATTGTTCACTTAAGAAGGCTTTCTTATCTCTCCTTGCTGTTCTTTGGAACTCTGCATTCAGTTGGGTATATCTTTCCCTTTCTCCTTTGCCTTTCACGTCTCTTCTTTTTTCAGCTATTTGTAAGGCCTCTTCAGACAACCGCTTTGCTTCCTGTATTTCGTTTTCTTTGAGATGGTTTTGGTCACTACCTCCTGTACAATGTTATGAACTTCCATCCACAGTTCTTCAAGCACTCTGTCTCCTAGATCTAATCCTTTAAATGTATTTGAGAGATGTATACCACCTCCACTGTATGATCAGAAGGGATCTGATTTAGGTCATACCTGAATGGTCTAGTGGTTTTCCCTAGCTTCTTCAATTTAAGCCTGAATTTTTTGATAAGGAATTCATGATTTGAGCCATAGTCAGCTCCCAGTCTAATTTTTGCTGACTGTGTAGAGCTTCTTCATCTTTGGCTGCAAAGAATATAACCCATCTTATTTCAGTATTGAAAATACTGATATATTGATAATAATCTGGTGATGTCCATGTGTAGCCATTTCCTGTGTTGTTGGAAGAGAATGTTTGATGTGACCAGTGTGTTCTCTTGGCAAAATTCTTTTGGCTTTTTCCTGCTTCGTTTTGTACTCCAAGGCCAGACTCGCCTGTTGTTCCAGTTTATCTCTTGACTTTCTGCTTTTGCATTCCTATCCTCTATGATGAAAAGGAAATCTTTTTTTTTGGCATTAATTCTGGAAGGTCTTATAGGTCTTCACAGAACCTTCAACTTCAGCTTCTTTGGCTTTAGTGTTTGGGGCATAGATTCAGATTACTGTGATGTTGAATGGTTTGCCTTGGAAACAAACCAAGATCATTCTGTCTTGAGATTACACCCAAGTACTACATTTTGGACTCTTGTTGATTCCTGGAGAAGGAAATGGCAACCCACTCCAGTATTCTTGCCTGGAGAATCCCATGGACGAAGGAGCCTGGTGGGCTACAGTCCATGGGGTTGCAAAAAGTCAGACACGGTTGAGCGGCTTCACTCACTCACTCACTCACTCCATTTCTTCTAAGGGATTCTTGCCCACAGTAGTAGATATAATGGCTGACCCAGGGATAAAAGCCAGGTATCCTGCATTGAGGCAGATTCTTTACCAACTTAGTCACTAGGGAAGCCCTAGATATAATGGCCATCTGAATTAAATTCACCCATTCCTGTCCATTTTCATTCACTAATTCCTAAAATGTCGATATTCACTCTTACCATCTCTTCCTTGATCATGTCCACTTTACCTTGATTCATGGACCTAACATTCCAGGTTCCTATGCAATTGTTGTTTACAGCATTGGACCATCATCCCATATTACTCATTGTTTGTTGAGGGCTCTTAAGTAATCCCTTCTTCTGAACTCACCATTGCTCATATGCTCACATCTGTGGCTGCAGCATTTATACAGTTTTAAGTTAAGACAACAACCTGTTTCCTCATTCTGGTTCTTTCTAAATAATTTTTACACCTTGTAAAGCCAAACCTCATGTAAGAAAGGATATGATTGGTTCTCTCTTTTGTTAGCTTGCCAGTACTTCCCCTGCTGGCCAGAGCATTCATGCCAGCTTGCCCGTTGGTTGCTAGCCAACCTATAGATGGCTGTCCAAAGACCAGAGCCCCACCATTTCTGGGCAGAGATGTTTGGGGTCATTTTTTAGCTTTGGCTTTTGCAAGTGTTTTCTCCTCTTATCCTGATTTTCCTGTGGTCTGGGCCAGTTCCCCCACCAGAATTCTTTGCTCATTGTTTACAGAGGCTTATTCTTCTCCTTCCTAGTGTTTCTCCACCTTTTCCCTGCTGATTGTGTGTTTTGGACACAGCTCTGATCATTTCAAGCAACAGTCACATGAATCGCTGTGAGCAAGTCTCTCACCCGCTTTGAAGCTCAGTTTTCCTGTGTGTATGTTGGGGCTGTGTGTGTGTGTGTGTGTGTGTGTGTGTGTGCTCAGCTGCTCAGTCACGTCCTACCCCATGGGCTGTAGTCCACCAGGCTCCTCTGTCCATGGAATTCTCCAAGCAAGAATATGGAGCGGATTGCCATTTCCTCCTCCAGGGGGTCTTCCGAACGACACAGGGATAGAACCCACATCTCTTGCATCTCCTGCACTAGCAGGCAGATTCTTTATCACTGAGCCAAGTGGGAGGTCGATGCTGGGGCTACTAAGTCTCATCTCACAGGGTTACTGAGAAGACGGAAGGAGTCCATCTATGGGCAAGCTCCACAGAACTGAATCCTAAACACACTCAGTGTTGGTATTTCCTTTTGGCATCAGCCCTTAGTTACATTGATCGAAAGCTGGACCGGGAGAGAGAAGAGGCTTGAGTTCAAGCCTCAGCTGGGCATCTAACTTTCTGTGTTTGGGAAATTCCCTCCCCCTCTCTGGGATCAGTTTTCCTATCTGTATACAGCTTCACTGAAAGGCAACTCCCCTCACCCATCACCCATGGATCAGTGAAAGTCTACCACATCCTCACACATGACCTTGGAGAAAGTTTTTACAAAGCGGGTGGGCTACGTTGGAGTGGAGAACTGAAGGTGATCAAGAATTCGGCAGGAGTAGGTTTTATGAAAGGAGGAAGTGAAGAGGCTGACTAGGAGAAATGGACCCCCTTCCCAAGAACCCCCATAGAGATTAGGAGGCGTGGTGGTCCTAAAACATTGTGCCCAAATGCTTTCTGCCCCTCCCATAAAAACGTGGGCTTTTGTATGCCTTCCCCTTGAACATGGATTTTGCAACTGACTAGTAGAATATAGGAAATGACCCAAATCTTAAGAGACTGGAAGGTCACTTCCTATTTCCAGGAATACTTATTCTTGGAATCCAGCTGCCATACTGTGCCCAGGGAACCTTAAGAGGCCATGTGTAAATGTTCTGCTAGACAGCACCAGCTGACATACCAGCCGATAACCAGTATCAATTGCCAGACATGTGAGTGGAGGAAGCCTCTAGAACACTCCAACTCCACTATCTGCATGCGATCTCAGCCAAAAGGCTGAGAAGCGTTCCATCCACCATCTGATCGCAACCACACGAAGAACCCTGAGACAGAACCCAGCCTAGCTAAGCACAGTTGACCCAGAGATCTGTGAGAAATAATAACAAATGATTTTGTTTTAAGCGACTAAGTTTTTTGGTTGATTCATTTTACAGCAACAGTTTAACTGGAATAGGAGACCAGCTATGAATCCTTTCACAGTGGGATAGGATAGGAAAGCCCATTTTTCATGAGATCTTAAAGCACAAGGGGGGCCCCCAGCAAGCTGTTAAACTTGGAGGTCGAAAGCAGTGACATCTGGAGGAACTTGGCATGAGATAAAAAGTTTCTGCTGTGACCTTTAGGAGTTGGCCAGAGACTCACCAGGTGAGAGAAAGTGTCAGAAATGACTTGGAAGTTTCTGTCTGGAGCAACTGCCCTTGGTGATACCAGGAGATGAGCAGTTTTGGTGTGAGATGATGAGATCAGTTCTGGACACAATGTTGCATTTGCCAAGTGTCTTCTATAAATACAAGAGC
This sequence comes from Cephalophus harveyi, assembly GCA_006410635.1. NCBI lineage: Eukaryota > Metazoa > Chordata > Mammalia > Artiodactyla > Bovidae > Cephalophus > Cephalophus harveyi. The sequence continues at coordinate 10,743 of SJYT01004555.1, read as the reverse complement.
CTGTCCATAGACTGAGGAAAAAAGAGGAAATCTTTCTGGAAGCTTCAGCCTAGAACCGCAGTCCTCATTCATCAGTGCCCATGCTAATTCACTCATTCACTCATTTATCATCCACTCATTCACTCATTTAGTAGCCCATTCAGACAGAAAGGTATGTTTAAGAGCCCAGACTCTAGAGACCGCCTGGGTTCAAAGCCCAATTCTACCTCTTCCTTCCCACAACCCCCATGGCCTTGGGCAAGTAACATAATCTCTTGGTACCTCAAGCTTCCTTATCTCTAAGCAGGAATGATAATAACAGTATTTATATTATTATAAAGATTAAAAGAGCACATACTTGGAAACCTTTAGAATAGTGCTTGGAACATAAATACATATTACCTGTTAGCTATTGATAGTTCAACAGATAATCTTTATGCTGGACCCCTTACCGCACTGAGGATGCAGCTGAGAACTGGGCAGACACAAGCCCTGCCACATGAGGCTTATATTTTTGTCCTTATCCAGCACTTGGGCCCTAGGCTTCCTCAAGTTTTCTTTCATGTGTATTGTCCCATTTAATCCTCAGGAAGAAACTATTAAAAAAAAAAACAAAAAACAGAAAGAGCCCATGAGGCTGGCATGATACTGACCTTCTCCCCATTTGACAGAGGTGGAAACTGAGGCCCAGAGAGGAGCATGGATGTCCTCTTTGCACAGTGCCTCTGTCTAGGCACAAATCGATGTGTCCCTTTAACAAAGGCACACTGGGGACTTCCCTGGCAGTCCAGTGGTTAAGACTATGCCTTCCAAAGTAGAGGGTGTGGGTTTGACTCCTGGTCAGGGAACTACAATCCCACACGCAGTGGGGTGCAGCCAAAAAATTAAAAAAAAAAAAAAACACATAAAAACATAAAAACAGACACTCTGACATGAGTGGGCCTTTCTCCTGTCAGGTAACCATGTTTCCTCTGTCCATAAATCCTTCGTCAAACGAAATCTCAACCATGATTAACTTCTGACCTCTGAGCGGGGATCTCCACAACCCTTTGAAGGCAGAGTTTCCGGAGGGACAAGGTCAGGGCCCTGTGCTCACACTGCCCCTCTCCTTACTTGGTCTTCTTGGCGAACTGGGTACTTTTCCGCTCAGTGGGACCACACCAAACCCCACCCAATCCATATTATCTTCATGGATGCCTGAAATTCTAGCACTCATGATTCATTCTTTCAAGTTGAGCAATGGTTCCCAGAAACATCCTGAAATATCCCCAAATCCCTCTGAAGTGGGTCACCAACACCTTATTGAGCTAAAAGCGGACCTTGAACACAATCGTCTTCTTCCTACAAATGAAGAAACTCTGGTCCAGAAGGAACTTGCCTGAGGGCGCAGAAGTGGTCAGTGGCAAAGCAGAAGCGGAAGACAGCCCTGTTTCCTCGAGGCCCGTGGGTCTCCTGGTCCTTTCAGTTCAGTTCAGTTCAGTCGCTCAGTCGTGTCCGACTCTTTGCGACCCCATGGACTGCAGCACTCCAGGCCTCCCTGTCCATCACCTGAAGTGGTCAGTGGCAAAGCAGAAGCGGAAGACAGCCCTGTTTCCTCGAGGCCCGTGGGTCTCCTGGTCCTTTCAGTTCAGTTCAGTTCAGTCGCTCAGTCGTGTCCGACTCTTTGCGACCCCATGGACTGCAGCACTCCAGGCCTCCCTGTCCATCACCAACTCCCAGAGTCTACCCAAAATCATGTCCTTTGAGTCGGTGATGCCATCCAGCCATCTCATCTCCCTGCTCATCTCGTCTCCCTGCTCGTTTGCAGCCTGCAAAGAGCTTCCCCATCAGAGCTCACCTGATGGAGGCCGTGCCTACGAGCAGACCGTCTCCCTCCGAGGTGCACACGGGCTGCCTGAGGCTACACATCATGCCCTCTTCTGATAACAGGGCCTGGTTGATCGTTTAGGGAGTCAGCTTAGAGGTACTGTTCACTGGTCCCAGCCCAGGTCCCCCGAGTGGCCCTGGTTGCTGGTCTTTCCAAGGCCTCATTCAGCTCCTCCTCCCACTCTTTCTGGGCAGACCCAGAGCCTTCCAAGGCATTCCATTTTCTGTCGTTTAGGGAAAGCCAAGTTGCTTTCTGTCCTGGTTTCTTAAGAACTCTAATTGACATACCCACTTTACCGGTAAGAGGAATGAGGTGTGGAGAGGAAATGTGAATGATAAGAGATAGGGCCAGGGGACTTCTGTGATGATCCAGTGGTAAAGAACCTGCCTGCTACTGCAGGAGATGTGGGTTCGATCCTTGGGTTGGGAAGATCCCCTGGGGAAGGAAATGGCACCCACACCTGTATTCTTGCCTGGGAAACCCCATGGACAGAGGAGCCTCGCAGGTTATTAAGTTCATAGGGTCACAAAAGTGTCAGACACAACTGAGCGATTAAAACAACAGAAGGACCTCCTTTGCGCAGTGAACAACTATACACAACAGCCCTAGGGACAGATTGTTGTTGTTCAGTTGCTAAGTTGTGTCTGACTCTTTTCTGCAACCCCATGGACTGTAGCCTTCCAGGCTCCTCTGTCCATGGAATTTTCCAGCCAAGAATGCTGGAGTGGCTTGCCATTTCCTTCTCCAGGGGATTCTCCCCACCCAGGGATCAAAACCAAGTCTCCTGCATTGGCAGGTGGATTCTTTATTACTGAGCCATTTGCCTTATATGGTTGTTATAAGGACTAAATGACATAAAGTCTTTGGCACTGTGCCCAACACTTAGTAACTGCTCAATAAATAGTAGCTAAATACGACACCCTCCCCACAGGCTCTGTCTGGAGGCAGTCTGTGGTGGAGCTGCAGGTCCTAGGTGCCTCCCTTTCTCACCGCCCACTCCCAAACCGCCTAACCTTTCCTGGATGGCCTCCGTGCCTGGTCTCTTCCTCCGGGGCCCTGCAGGCTTGGCTGGGCTGTTGAGGCACAGGGTTCTGGCCTTGTCAAGCACACCGTGGCTTTCAGTTTGGCGAAGGCCCCAGATACACCAGGGTTCGGCTGTCAAGTCGTTCCTGCTCCAAGGTTCAGAAGGTTCCAGCTGGGTGTTCTACCCTCCAGCCTCCTTCAGCCCCCAGGCAGACAGAAATCAGAAAGCAGCACTTTTCAGGGCCTACCTACAGCAGGCCCAGTAGCCTCCACAGCTGCCCCAGCCGCCTCACACCTCCTCCGCCCTCCCCTGCCAGCAGGCCCAAGCAGCCAGAGACAGGCATGGCTGGACCCAGGGCCTTTGGGAGAGCCACGTGTGCCAGCCCAGCGCCTGCCAGCTCCCAGGCTGATCTCACAATGGCCCCTTTCACCAGGGAGAGGAGCTGGCTACCCTGGAGCCCCAGGGCTGACGTCCCAGCCCCAGGGGCAGGGAGGAGGAGGTCAGAAACCCAGGAAGGGGCGGCCGAGGCTGGGAGAGGGCAAGGTGCTCAGTCCCTGCCGCCGCCGGCACCACGTGACAGCGAGGTAACCCCACACAGCCAACACCACAGAGATCAGACTCCCTGGGGCCCGGGTGTGGGGGTTCAAATAAGTGTGGGAGCAGATGGAGGGAAGGAGTTAGTCATGGGGTTCTGGGGGAAGGGAGGCTGGGCCCTCAGCCCACACTCTGGCTGGCATCTCCAGGCCCATAGCAAAAGGGTGACGTGGTCTTGGTCCTTGAAACAGCCCTTCCCGTAACAATCCGGGCATCCCAGCCAGGCACCTTTTGCCCCTCCCCTTTGTCCCAGTGCTTTCTGCCCTAGGCCTCCAGGAGCTTCTTAAAGGAACTTGCATCTTCCTACAAGTTTCTCTGCCCCTGTTCGGTTCAGTTCAGTTCAGTCGCTCAGTCGTGTCTGACTCTTTGCGACTCCATGGACCGCAGCACGCTTGGCCTCCCTGTCCATCACCAACTGCCAGAGTTTACTCAAACTCATGCCTGTTGAGTCGGTGATGCCATCCAACCATCTCATCCTGTCATCCTCTTCTCCTCCTACCTTCAGTTTTTCCCAGCATCAGACTCTTTTCAAATGAGTCGGCTCTTCGCATCAGGTGGCCAAAGTATTGGCTTCTCAGCTTCAGCATCAGTCCTTCCAATGAATATTCAGGACTGATTTCCTTTAGGATAGACTGGTTGGATTTCCTTGCAGTCCAAGGGACTCTCAAGAGTCTTCTCCAACACCACAGTTCAAAAGCATCAGTTCTTCAGCTCTCTGTCCCTGTTAGCGCCCCGCTTCTCCACTCCTAGTGCCTAAATCTAATTTAAGCCATTCAATCCCCAAATTAAAGCCTTCACTGCCTCCCCACTGCCCAAAGGACCATGACCTCAAAGTCTGGACTGTCAACTTCGCCCACCCAGTACCCATTCCTTTTCCTTAATATCTCTAAATTCCTTTATTCCAAGGAAGCCATCCCTCCCTCACTCTGTCCATGCAGTTTGGATGAGGCTCAGGGCTAGGGAAAGGCAGGTGACCCCAACCTGGCCAATCAGAGTAGTTCAGCCCCGCCCCCAAACAGTGATTGGTTCTGGCCTAGTCATGCGTAGACCCAAACCAGTCCAGGGAGAGTCAACTGCAGAACCTGTGTTTAACCACTGGGAGAAATTGATTTTTTCCTTCTACTGGGCTGGAAATTGGGATGGGATCAGTCTGGAGCTGCCTTCATTTGGAGAGGAACTGCTCCAGAGGGAAGGCAACACCGGGAGAAGCAGAAAGATGGAGGCTAAGTCCTCGTGGCAGCATTTCAATCCCTAGATCCAGCTCTTTCCTGAAGCAGGGAAAATGAAATTTTTATTTTTGGTGGGGGCAAATATCCTTCTCATTTAAGCCTCTTGGGACTGTGTTTTCTGTGTCTTGCAACCCAGGAGTTCTGACCTATTCAGAGACCCTCCCCAGTCCAGTGGAGCACCGCATCTGCCGTTTTGTCTGCCTTCCTCTGGATATGCCAAACTTGCTGCTCTCCCAAACACCCCATGTACCCTATGACTACTGGGCTCTCTGCCTAGGATGAACTCACTTTTCCCTTTTGCTTTTGCTCAGCTCTTAAAAGGTCCAGTTCAAATGCCCAGTTCCTCCATAGAGCTTCTGTCAGCTCCTCTCCGTGAAGAATTTGCTCTTTGCCCCTGGGCACTATAGAACCATTATTTGGCTGGATCACAGTGGTTTGTGTGTGAATCCATCTCCTCCACTAGATTATTGAGCTTCTTGAGGGCAACGACTGTGATTTTCTTTTCTCAGTGTACAGTACCTGGTCTGGCATATCGTAGGGACCCAGAAATGCTTGTGAAATGATCTGAATTGCCATCGGACTGGGTGGCTCCCAGCCTGGGGTTGGCATCATGGGACTGAGCCCTGACTCTGGCACCACCACTAGGCAACTCTGCGGCCCATTCCCATCTCTGTGTGGATGCTCTTTCCTCAGCTCAAAACGTCTGTCTCAGCCTGTCCTTGGAGAAGGCGATGGCACCCCACTCCAGTACTCTTGCCTGGAAAATCCCATGGATGGAGGAGCCTGGTGGGCTACGGTCCATAGGGTCGCTGAGTCAGACACGACTGAGCGACTTCACTTTCACTTTTCACTTTCATGCATTGGAGAAGGAAATGGCAACCCACTCCAGTGTTCTTGCCTGGAGAATCCCAGGGACGGGGGAGCCTGGTGGGCTGCTGTCTATGGGGTAGCACAGAGTTGGACACGACTGAAGCGACTTAGCAGCAGCAGCAGCCTGTCCTGGTGGTTCAGTCGTTATGATGCCATGATCCCAATGCAGGGGACGTGGGTTTGATCCCTGGTCAGGGAACTAGATTCCACATGCCATCAGTAAGAGCTCATCTGCTGCGACTAAGATCTGGTGCAGTCAAATTAATAATAATAATAATAAAAATCTGTCTCCCCTCAATCTATAAATCCTGCTCATCCATCAAGGAGCTCACATCTCTTAATATGTGAGATGAGGGCTGCTTTGAAATTGAACAGACTTGAGTCCAAGTCCTGGCTCTTCCACACGGCACACGTGTTTTTGGGGCGAGTCATAGAGCTTCCCTGAGCCTCCGTGTCCTTAATGTGGCAAGCGCATAGGGTTTGTTACTTGCTGGGCATTGTTCTAAGAGCTTTACTGGTGCCAGCGGGCCTCATTCTAGCGTCCACCCTCTGGGAAGGAGATGCTCGTAGTATCCTAGTGGTAGATGAAGCAACAGAGGCCCGGAGAGGTTAAGTGCTGCCTGCAGCCGTGACTCGGAGGTGGCAGAACTGGGATCGGAGCTCACACAGTCAGTCGCCGGAGCAGTCCTGCCCCTCGCAAAACGCGGACAATGCTGGCACCTTCTCTTCAAGGTTGCTGTGAAAGTTGACCCCCGCACAGCATGTGCAGAGGGCAGGGCTGAGCACTGCTGCTGCCTCTGGTGTGTTCTGAGCCTGGTAAAGTCCAGTCTTCCCAGAGGATCCTGGACCAGGCTGGAGGGAGGAGCTGTGGCTGGACCGGGACACTGTCCACGTGGCTCTGGCTGCATTTTAGGGCTCTCTCTGCTTGGCAGAAGGTTTCTGCTCATAATGCTCATTTATCCAGACCGTGCGTCAATGGCTTCTGCATTCTCTGCATGCACTTCCCAGGGCGCAGAAGGAGTGGAAGAGGACAGCATGGGCTCCAGCCAGGCTAGGGGAAGCTTCTGGGAATTGGGAGGTCTGGGGTGGCCAGAGGGCCTCGTTTCTAGAAACGCCAGCTCTGGCACTGCCTGGATATGAGAACTTGATCCCTTAATCACCTTGGGCCTCAGTTTCTTCATCTGTAAAGTGGGGACAGTCATGATACCTACTTGATCTGGTGGTGTGAAGATGAAAGATGGTGTGTTTTGCAGGATGTGTTGTGGGCACTCAGTGAAAGACAGTTGATTATCAGTCTCATTTTGCTTTTTACTCAACCAGACTGTCTGGGTCTCTGTCCTGGCTCTACTGTTTCCTAGCAGTGGGACCTTGAGCAAATTATTCAACTTCTCTGTGCTCAGCTCCTCACTTGTGAATCGGGGACAATGACAAGACATAATGAAACAGCTATGTGTCTGGCACATTAAGGATGCTCCATACCTTTCAGTGCTTGTTGTTATTATTCTCCAGCTGTAAGACCTCGGGCGACAACCAGCCCCTCCCCAAGCCTTGGCTTTCCCATCTAGTCAGTGAAGTTGAGACTTGGCTCTTGGGGCCATTTCCTAAGAGATTCCCGATTCCAGCCCCCACCGCTGAAACCACTCCCTCTGGGAGAGAGGCCAAATGTCCTTTCTCTGGGAGCCGCTGTGTCCTCCTTCTTCTTGCTTCACTCCCTGCTGGGTCACCAAAGCCTGACCTGGACCTGGCACATGACGGACCCTCAGTAAATGTTTACTGAATTTATGTGTGTGTTTTTAATGAAACAAACACCGATTTAGAGATTTTTATGTTCCAGACACTCCTCTGAAGTCTTTACAGACAGATATAAATGCATTCACTCTGTGATCCTGGAGGGAGGGACTCTTTTTTTTTTAATTGATTTATGTATTTGGCTGCACCAGGTCTTAGCTGCAGCACAACAGACCTTCAGTCTTCGCTGTGGCATGCGGGATCTAGTTCCTTGACCAGGGAGCGAACCAGGGCCCCTTTCAGTGGGAGCCCAGGGTCTTAGCCACTGGACCACCAGAGAAGTCCCAGGAGGGACTCTTATTATCTCTGTTTTTTTTCACAAATGAAGCAACTGAGGCAGGGAGTCAGGATAGAGTACCCAAGATTTTCACCCAGGCCCTCTGGCTCCAGGTTCATCTTCAGACCTTCTCTGACCCTACCCTGTCTGTTCAAGAACTGGCATACAGTGTACACACCCATCCACAGGCATCCGTTACACATCTCCTGGGATGGGATTCTCCCATCCTCAGGGTGAGAGGCGGGGACTGGCCACGAGATGCACAGAACTGAGCAATGGGGCTAGCCTCTTGGGGACAGTCTGCCAACACCTGCCGCTCTGCCAAGTCCAAAAACAGCCTGGGAACAGCTCACATCCTGCTGTTCTTCCGGAGCCCGAGGAGCTAACAGGAAAGGCTGAGAGGCCTGGCTGCAGCGCTGACTCACCGGGAGGTGGGACGAGTGGCCGGTAGGGAAGAGCAAGCAGCACATTAAATCCATCCTTCCTTTCTTGGGCACTCACTGGAATAAGACTGGGCCATGGAGCCAGAGGCCTGAATCCTCCCACCCAGAAGCACAAGATGCTCCCAGGCCGCACGTACTGGATTAAAACCTGGCCATGACACCCCTCCAGGAAGATGAGGGTCTCTGCATGGCCAAATCCAGTACTGGCCGCCTTGGGCACTGCCCACTTGCTGACCACAGCCTGGAGGCCTAGAAAGGCCCCAGGAAGGAAATAAGGAGAAACTTGAGGCCTGAAAGTGGGAGGAGGGGACAAGAGCAGAGAAATGCAATGAGAAGAAAGAAGTAATCTGTCTAGACCCTGAAAGCCCCTAGGGTGGAAATGGTTGCTGGACTTTTAAGAAGAAGGATATTTAATATTCAGATTTTATCTTTTAGTGGTGCCTCCATCCATTATCACCACCAAACTTCCAGATGGCCTTGTGGGATAAATTGTGAGGGTATGAAGTGTAGGGCCTTGTTTCTGGAATGGGACTTGCGGGTATGCACAGCACACATGGGACACAAGAGATGTCTGGGGACTGAGAGCTCAGTAAATGCAGCCCTGGGAGGCTGGTGAGTCAGGCTGTCTGTAACCTGCATCTCCTGGGCTTCTTATAGGCAGGCACTGGAGGCTTGAGCCATGTGGTAGAGTGCAAACTTCAGAGCTAGATTACGTGAGTCAAACACTCACTACATCTGTCATAGACTCCTTGAGCCTTGATTTCATCTATAAAATGGGAATAATAAAGACTAATTTTTTTAGTACCTAGTATGTGCTCGACACTGATATCAGTATACCTTATGTGGATTACCCCTTTTAAAATTCTTACTGCAACCCTGTGAAGTCCCTTCTACTTTCAGATGAGGAAACTGAGGCACAGGACGTTTAAGTTTATACAATAAGTAGCAGAGTTGCAAAAACCCGGGAGGTCTCAAATGACAGTCACATCTACCTTATACTAAGGGAGTTTTGAGAGTTTAATGAATGCTGCTGCTGCTGCTAAATCGCTTCAGTCCTGTCCAACTCTGTGCGACCCCATAGACAGCAGCCCATCAGGCTCTGCCGTCCCTGGGATTCTCCAGGCAAGAACTCTGGAGTGGGTTAATGAATATACACACATAAATCTCACAGACCAGCGCCTGGCACGTAGTTGCTGTTGCTCAGTCTCTCAGTCGCGTCCAACACTTGCGACCCCAGGGACTGCAGCACGCCAGGCTTCACTGGCCTTCAGTATCTCCTAGAGTTGCTCAAACTCATGTCCATTGAGTCTGTGATGCCATCCAGCCATCGCATCCTCTGTTGTCCCTTTCTCCTACTGCCTTCAATATCTCCCAGCCTCAGGGTCTTTTCCAATGAGTCAGCTGTTCACAACAAGTGCCCAAAGCACTGGAGTTTCAGCTTCAGCATCAGTCCTTGCAGTGAATATTCAGGGTGATTTCCTTTAGGATTGAGTGGTTTGATCTCCTTGCTCTCCAAAGGACTCTCAGAGTCTTCTCCAACACCACAGTTTGAAGGTATCAGTTCTTTGGCGCTCAGCCTTTCTTATTGCCCAGCTCTCACATCCATACATGACTACTGGAAAAACCATAGCTTTGACTATACAGACCTTTGTAGGCAAAGTAATGTCTCTGCTTTTTAATATGCTGTCTAGGTCTGTCATTGCTTTTCTTCCAAGGAGTAAGCATCTTTTAATTCCATGGCTGTAGTCACTGTCCACAGTGATTTTGGAGCCCAAGAAAACTAAGTCTGCCACTGTTTCCATTGTTTCCCTATCTATTAGCCACGAAGTGTTGAAACCAGATGCCATGATCTTTGTTCTTTGAATGCTGAGTTTCAGACAAGTTTTTTCACTCTCCTCTTTTACCTTCATCAANAAGAAAACTAAGTCTGCCACTGTTTCCATTGTTTCCCTATCTATTAGCCACGAAGTGTTGAAACCAGATGCCATGATCTTTGTTCTTTGAATGCTGAGTTTCAGACAAGTTTTTTCACTCTCCTCTTTTACCTTCATCAAGAGGCTCTTTAATTCCTCTTTGCTTTCTGCCATTAAAGTGGTATCATCTGTATATCTGAGGTTACTGATATTCTCTCTGCAGTCTTGATTCCAGCTTGTGATTCAACCAGCCTGGCATTTCCCATGATGTAGTCTGCATAGAAATTAAATAAGCAGGGTGACAACATGCAGCCTTGCTGTACTTCTTTCCCAATTTGGAACCAGTCTGTTGTTCCATGTTTGAATCTAACTGTTGCTTCTTCACCTGCATACAGACTTCTCAGGAGGCAGGTAAGGTGGCCTGGTATTCCCAATTCCTTAAGAATTTTCAAAAAAAAAAAAAAAAAACCAACTAACAAAAAAAAGAATTTTCCACAGTTTGTTGGGATCCACACAGTCAAAAGCTTTTGAGTAGTCAATGAAGCAGAAGTAGATGTTTTTCTAGAGTTCTCTAGAATAGCTTTTTCTTTTTTTTTAAATTTTTTTTTACTTTATTTTACTCTACAATACCGTATTGGTTTTGCCATACATTGACATGAATCCACCATGGGTGTATATTAGCTCCCAATCCTGAATCCCCCTCCCACCTCCCACTCCATATCATCTCCCTGGATCATCCCCGTGCACCAGCCCCAAGCA
>SJYT01004553.1:0-11408 GCA_006410635.1 Cephalophus harveyi | reverse complement strand
GTAAGAACAAAGTAGAAGATGGGGGAGCAGGGCAGGAATCCCGGGTGTGTTCTGGAGGTGGAGCCCAGAGGCGCTGGTGATTTTGCTTGGATGATGAGCATCCTAGGTCCTTGGACACATCACTCCATTTCCTTCTCAGACCAGAGCTCTCTCTGTAAAGCATCATGCCCCTCACCCTGTGTTTCTTAAGCATCTGCTGAGCCTGTGGGCTGGAATTCTCCTTTTAGTGCTCTGTCAACTGCAATATTCAAAGGCAAGAGGGTTTTTTTTTTTGTTTGTTTTTTGAAAATCACGGTGGTTTCCAGAAAGACTGCCATACAATATGGAAACAATATGAATTGTTTTTGGTTTTATTTCCGGGTCACAAAGACCTCACAAATTCTCATGAGAAGTGGTATGGATTGCCTTCTAGAAAAACACATATGCTTATAAGATCTTCATATGGGTATTTCTCTAAAGACAATCTGTGAACACTCTGGGGATCCGTGAGCCCCCAGTAAATATTCCTGCCTATCAATTGACAGGACACTGAGCCCCTTAATCTGGCAAATCTTTAAATAATATCCTCATTGTCAGCAGGCCTGGCCACTAAAAGTTCTTGCTAAAGTAACAGAATCAAGGGCAGTGCCTCAAGGGTATACGTTATCTCATCCAGTTGAAAATGAAGATAAACTCTCACTGTTGAAACCAAATGTGGAGGAAAAAAAGTCAAGAGCCAACCAAGTGTCGGGTCTGCCTTGGCCCTGCGCAGGGCAGAGTAGTGATCACAAATGTCACCTGAGCATCAGGCAGCTGGGACTCAAGACCAGCTCCGGGGCTTGCTAAGCTGTGTGAGCTTGAGTGAGGCAGTATGTCTTCTAAAGTTTCATTTGTCTCTGGAAGGGGGATGACCACAGCACTTTCCGTCCAGGTTTGGGGGGAAGATTAAATAAGATCCTGTTGACAATATGAACTTCCCACGGTGGTGTCATTATAAGCTGAGCAGGTTTGGGCGAGTTAAGACAGCTCGGAGCCTCCTATAACAACGCACCTCCCCTACTGGGCCGGGGTTTTGGAGAATCAAAGGGGAGAATGTACACAGAAACCCCCTTTATATCTCTAACAGACAATACTTACACTGCTCTTGCTCTAAGGAATCATCAAGACGGGCTTCTGAAGCTCCCCTGCTCATAAAAGGGAGGGTCTATGATTTCAAGCAAATAAACAAATTTTCCTTTTAGTCTGTTGCAACTGCCTTTGAGATCATTGATGACATCCTAAGCAACTGGGGCTGGAAATTTTTCGCCTACACTCATAAAGCAGGTTGAATAGAACGATTGTTGAATTCAGCTGAGGAGCTGGTGAATCACAGCTTGCTGTTGGGTGTGTTCCAATATGTGGCCACATCTGGATAAGCAGGATCTGCATGGGGGAGACTCGGATCCGGAGACGTCTGGCCATGTGAGGTTTCCCCTTTGATTCTTGCCTTTGTGTTTAAAAGGCTTCTGGGAGAACTTGAGTCTACTGTCCTTCTTCGTCAGTAGGAGCTAGGGGACAGTGGGAGCTTTGGTGAGTCCAGAGCATGCCGGCATCACTGGCGTCAGGGTGACAGCTCCTGTCACTGCAGGGGCTGGACAAGGACAGGGCGCAGGCTGCATATTTAGCCTAAAGCAGGACTGACATCTGAACATTTGTATGCCCATAAGGAGAAGCTAAAGGCAAAGGAGAAAAGGAAAGATAGACCCATTTAAATGCAGAGTTCCAAAGAATAGCAAGGAGAGATAAGAAAGCCTTCCTCTGGGATCAATGCAAAGAAATAGAGAAAGACAATAGAATGAATGGGAAAGACTAGCATCTCTTCGGAGAAGGCAATGGCAACCCACTCCGGTGCTCTTGCCTGGAGAAACCCATGGACAGAGGAGCCTGGTGGGCTGCAGTCCATGGGGTCGCTAAGAGTCGGACACGACTGAGCGACTTCACTTTCACTTTTCACTTTCATGCATCAGAGAAGGAAATGGCAACCCACTCCAGTATTCTTGCCTGGAGAATCCCAGGGATGGAGGACCCTGGTGGGCTGCCGTCTATGGGGTCACACAGAGTCAGACATGACTGAAGCAACTTAGCAGCAGCAGCAGCAGCAGAGATCTCTTCAAAAAAAATTAGAGCTACCAAGGGAACATTTCATGCAAAAGGGCTCAAAAAGGACAGAAATGGTATGGACCTAACAGAAGCAGAAGATATTAAGAAGAGGTGGCAAGAATACAAGAACTATACAAAAAAGATCTTCATGACCCAGATAATCACGATGGTGTGATCACTCACCTAGAGCCAGACATCCTGGAATGTGAAGTCAAGTGGGCCTTAGAAAGCATCACTATTATTTCTGCTTTATTGACTATGCCAAAGCCTTTGACTGTGTGGATCACAACAAACTGTAGAAAATTCTTAAAGAGATGGCAATACCAGATGACTTTACCTGCCTCCTGAGAAAACTGTATGCAGGTCAGGAAGCAACAGCTAGAACTGGACATGGAACATCAGACTGGTTCCAAATTGGGAAAGGAGTACATCAAGGCTGTATATTGTCACCCTGCTTCTTTAACTTATATGCAGTCCCTCATGAGAAACGCTGGGCTGGAGGAAGCACAGGCTGGAATCAAGATTGCTGGGAGAAATATCAATAATCTCAGGTATACAGATGACACCACCCTTATGGCAGAAAGTGAAGAAGAACTAAAGAGCCTCTTGATGAGAGTGAAAGAGGAGAGTGAAAAAGTTGTCTTAAAACTCATTATTCAGAAAACTAAGATCATGGCATCCAGTCCCATCAGTTCATGGCAAATAGATGGGGAAACAGTGGAAACAGTGGCTGACTTTATGTTTTGGGGCTCCAAAATCACTGCAGATGGTGACTGCAGCCATGAAATTAAAGACGCTTGCTCCTTAGGAGAACAACTATAACCAACCTAGACAGCACATTGAAAAGCAGAGACATTACTTTGCCAACAAAGGTCCATCTGGGCAAAGCTATGGTTTTTCCAGTAGTCATGTATGGATGTGAGAGTTGGACTATAAAGAAAGCTGGGCACTGAAGAACTGATGCTTTTGAACTGTGGTGTTGGAGAAGACCCTTGAGAGTCCCTTGGACTGCAAGGAGATCCAACCAGTCCATCCTTAAGGAAATCAGTCCTGACTATTTATTGGAGGGACTGATGCTGAAGCTGAAACTCCAATACTTTGGCCACTTGCTACAAAGAATTGACTCATTAGAAAAGACCCAATTGCTGGGAAAGACTGATGGCAGGAGGAGAAGTGGATGACAGAGGATGAGATGGTTGGATGGCATCACCAACTCCATGAACATGAGTTTGAGTAAGCCCCAGGAGTTGGTAATGGACATGGAAGCCTGGCATGCTGCAGTCCATGGGGTCCAAAGAGTTGGACATGACTGAGCGACTGAACTGACTAAACTGAAAATAGAATATTTTCTCGATGTAGCCACTATGGAAAACAATATGTGTGCATGCTCAATCGCTCAGTTGCATCCAACTCTTTGCGACCCTATGGACTGTAGCCCTCCAGGTTCCTGTGTCTGTGGGATTTTCCTGGCAAGAAAACTGGAGTGGGTTGCCATTTCCTTCTTCAGGATATCTTCCCGACTCAAGGGATCAAACCCACATCTCTAGTGTCTCCTGTGTTGACAGGTGGATTCTTTACCACTGAGCCACCTGGGAAGCCCCAAAGAACAATATGGAGCTTCCTTGAAAAAACTAAAAATAGAGCTGCCATGTGATCCAGCAATCCACTCCTGAGTATATACCTGGAGAAAACCATAATTCGAAAAGATACATTCAACCCAATGTTCATAGCAGGACTATTTATGATAGGCAAGACATGGAAACAAGCTAAATATCCATCAACAGATGAACAGACAAAAAAGATGTATATTATATATATATATATATATATCAATGCAGTATTACTCAGCCATAAAAAAGGATGAAATAATGCCTTTTGTAACAACATAGATGAACCTAGAGATTACCATACAAAGTGAAGTAAATCAAAGACAAATATCACGTATCACTAATACGTGGAATCTAAAAAAACTGATGCAAAGGAACTTATTTACAAAGCAGAAACAGACTCACAGACATAGAAAATAAACTTACGGTTACCAAAAGGGAAAGGTGGAGAGGAGGGATAAATTAGGAGGTCAGGAGCAACATATACACACTACTATACATAAACTAGATAAACAACAAGGACTTACCATATAGTACAGGGAATTATAGTCAGTATCTTGTGATAATTTATAAGGGAAAAGAATCTGAAAAAATATATATATATGTATCTTTGTACTTTGCTGTACACGTGAAACAAATACAACATTGTAAGTCAACTATACTTCAATTTAAAAAACGCACATTATGAATCAATATTGAGGGCTTCCTTGGTGGGTCAGTGGTAAAGAATCCACCTGCCAGTGCAGGAGACATGGGTTCGTTCCCTGGTCCAAGAAGATCCCACGTGCCTCGTGGCAACTAAGCTCCTGCGCCACCTCAACTACTGAACCCTATGCATCCTAGAGTCCGTTCTCCATGAGAGGCCATCGCCGTGAGAAGCCCGTCACCGCAATGAAGAGCAGACCCTTCTCTCTGCAACTAGAGAGAGCCCGAGAGCACCAATGAAGACCCAGCACAGCAAATAAATGAATTAATTAAATTATTAAAAAAGCAATATTGAATGGCAAGAGAAGCTGTTATGAATTATGTTCCCTCCCTCCTAAAAAGCCACGTTGAAGTCATAATTCCCAGGACCTCAGAACATGACTTTGTTTGGACACGGGGTTGTTGCAGACTTCATAGTTAAGACGAGATATATTAGAGTCAGGCCACGTGAAGACGCAGACACCCAAGGAGAATGTCACACGAAGACAAAGGCAGAGTGATGCAGCTGCCCACGAAGGAGCACTAACAATGGGCAGCCTCCGCCAGAAGCTGGAAAAAGGCAAGGAAGAATGCCCTGTAGGTTTCAGAGGGATCACGGCCCTGCAGGCACCTTGATCTCAGACTTCGAGCCGCCAGACTATGAGACAACATATTTCTGTTGCTTTAATCCACCCAGGTTGTGGTACTTTGTTTCGACAGCCCTAGGAAATGAAGGCAGGGAGCTGTTAATGCTATATTGCTCAGTGAAAAAGCAACTGATAAATCAGAGCACAGACTATGATCTCATTTATATAAAAATCACGGTTATGTAATTTTAAACAACAGGAAAGATATACAATAAAATACTAACAGATTTATCACTAGGGGATGGAATAGCAGGTTTAAATTTTTGTTTATTCTTCTGTTCCATATTTTGAAAATTTTCAAAACGAACAGATGATTAGTATAACAGGAGGAAAAGATTATTTTTTACAACAGAGATAAATTGCCCCTGGAAATATGCTCCTCGCACATACACCTTATACCAACAAACAGCATATTGAATTTGCTTCCTGAGGTCTCAGCCTCTCTTGCCCACACATGTTCAGACTATGACTGCTCACTGAGAGAAGAGCAGAAGGAGGAGGGTTTATCCCTCTTCCTCTGATGATCAGTGGCTCCCCAGTACCATCAGAGTACAAGACAAGCAATATCTATCATTCCCAACTCCTGACAGCATCTCCGCTCTCATTTCCTATTCACAACCACACTCCAATACTGACCAGCTTAAAGCAAACACACACACACACACACACACACACACACACACACATCACCTGTACTTATCCGGGTAGTAATATTTAGCCTCCTTTCTTAACGAATCTTGTGTGTTGTTGTTCAGTCACTTAGTCATGTCTGACTCTTTGTGACCCCATGGACTGAAGCACGCCAGGCTTCTCTGTCCTTCACTATTTCCAGGGGTTTGCTCAAACTCATATTATCAAATCAGTGATGCCATCCAACCATCTCATCCTCTGTCATCCCCTTCTCCTTTTGCCTTCAATCTTTCCCAGCATCAGAGTCTTCTTTCAGTGAGTTGGCTCTTCACATCAGGTGGCCAAAGTATTGGAGTTTCAGCTTCAGCATCAGTCCTTTCAATGAATATTCATGACTGAGTTCCTTTAGGATTGACTGGTTTGATCTCCTTGCTGTCCAAGGGACTCTCAAGAGTCTTCTCCAGCACCACAGTTTGAATGCATCAATTCTTCAGCGCTTAGCCTTCTATATGAGCCAACTCTTATATCTATACATGACTACTGAAAAAAACCATAGCTTGGACTATATGGGCCTTTGGTGGCAAAGTGGTGTCTCTGCTTTTTAACCTGCTGTCTAGGTTTATTATAGTTATTCTTCCAAGGAGCAAGCGTCTTTTAATTTCATTGCTGCAGTCGCCATCTGCAGTGATTTTGGAGCCTCCCAAAATAAAGTCTGTCACTGTTTCCATTGCTTCCCCATCTATCTGCCATGAAGTGATGGGACTGGATGCCATGATCTTAGTTTTTCTAACACAAAACCATGCTCTGCCATACCTTAGTGCCTTTGCTCATCCTGTTTTCTTTGGCAAGTATGACCTCTCCAGCTAAGTTCCAGTCATCCTTAGATCCTCAACTTCAATACCAGTTTCTCCAGGAAGCCCTCCTTGATGCCTCTGCCTCTTCAGGTTTTGTTGGGGTTCTTACCCTGTGTCGTCACATCATCTGGGTATCCTGATGCCCCATCTCTAGTTGTAATCCTGGCTTCCTTCTCTTTCTCCCACTGCAGCTTCAATTCCAGGAGGACAGGAAATAGTTCCTGATCATCTCTGTGCTCAGAGTGACTGGGCCTGGTACATAGTAGCAGCTAATAAATTCTTGTTAAACTGCTTAGAAGCCCAGAGAGCTGAAGGCAATATGACTGTTGGACTGTGTTATCTAGGGACTGTATATCCTTGCTCCTGCTTTTGCCCCCTTCATCCCACCATCCACAAACCAAAGATATCCTTTTCACTTAAGTTTAGGCCACCCTACATGGGTCCCATTACTCTTAGAATACAATTCAAATTTCTTGTCATGGAAAATAAGGCCCTACAGGATTGCCTTCTGACAATGCCAGCCTCAGCTTATATGGTAGAGGTGCTATGAAATTTGCGGAATGATGAAATAGATGGTAGGTAGGTGGCTAGATGAATGGATGGATGGAGGGATGGAGGGAGTATAAACTTACAGGAAGTACAACTTGAGTATTTATTTCTCTTCAAAGAAACCCTTTGAAAATATTCCATAGCAAGAGAAAAGTAGAAAGGAGATTAGATTTTTAGTTTTACCACTTATTATCACCTCTTTTTTCATGCATTTTGCCACTCTGGGACTCAATGGTCTTGTCTTTTCACAGGCCTTAAGTTAGATGGTTCAACAAAGTTCCCTGGAGATGCTTCTATGACCAGGTCCCCAGGCATCCACAGGGTATTGCCTAATGATGCCTTCCTCATCTACTCTCATCTTTTTTTTCTCTCCTCCAATCCCACACTGGTGCCTCAGACAGTAAAGAATCTGCCTGTCATGCAGGAGACCTGCCTTTGGTGGCAAAGTGGTGTCTCTGCTTTTTAACCTGCTGTCTAGGTTTATTATAGTTATTCTTCCAAGGAGCAAGCGTCCTTTAATTTCATTGCTGCAGTCGCCATCTGCAGTGATTTTGGAGCCTCCCAAAATAAAGTCTGTCACTGTTTCCATTGCTTCCCCATCTATCTGCCATGAAGTGATGGGACTGGATGCCATGATCTTAGTTTTTCTAACACAAAACCATGCTCTGCCATACCTTAGTGCCTTTGCTCATCCTGTTTTCTTTGGCAAGTATGACCTCTCCAGCTAAGTTCCAGTCATCCTTAGATCCTCAACTTCAATACCAGTTTCTCCAGGAAGCCCTCCTTGATGCCTCTGCCTCTTCAGGTTTTGTTGGGGTTCTTACNGTTTTTCTAACACAAAACCATGCTCTGCCATACCTTAGTGCCTTTGCTCATCCTGTTTTCTTTGGCAAGTATGACCTCTCCAGCTAAGTTCCAGTCATCCTTAGATCCTCAACTTCAATACCAGTTTCTCCAGGAAGCCCTCCTTGATGCCTCTGCCTCTTCAGGTTTTGTTGGGGTTCTTACCCTGTGTCGTCACATCATCTGGGTATCATGATGCCCCATCTCTAGTTGTAATCCTGGCTTCCTTCTCTTTCTCCCACTGCAGCTTCAATTCCAGGAGGACAGGAAATAGTTCCTGATCATCTCTGTGCTCAGAGTGACTGGGCCTGGTACATAGTAGCAGCTAATAAATTCTTGTTAAACTGCTTAGAAGCCCAGAGAGCTGAAGGCAATATGACTGTTGGACTGTGTTATCTAGGGACTGTATATCCTTGCTCCTGCTTTTGCCCCCTTCATCCCACCATCCACAAACCAAAGATATCCTTTTCACTTAAGTTTAGGCCACCCTACATGGGTCCCATTACTCTTAGAATACAATTCAAATTTCTTGTCATGGAAAATAAGGCCCTACAGGATTGCCTTCTGACAATGCCAGCCTCAGCTTATATGGTAGAGGTGCTATGAAATTTGCGGAATGATGAAATAGATGGTAGGTAGATGGCTAGATGAATGGATGGATGGAGGGATGGAGGGAGTATAAACTTACAGGAAGTACAACTTGAGTATTTATTTCTCTTCAAAGAAACCCTTTGAAAATATTCCATAGCAAGAGAAAAGTAGAAAGGAGATTAGATTTTTAGTTTTACCACTTATTATCACCTCTTTTTTCATGCATTTTGCCACTCTGGGACTCAATGGTCTTGTCTTTTCACAGGCCTTAAGTTAGATGGTTCAACAAAGTTCCCTGGAGATGCTTCTATGACCAGGTCCCCAGGCATCCACAGGGTATTGCCTAATGATGCCTTCCTCATCTACTCTCATCTTTTTTTTCTCTCCTCCAATCCCACACTGGTGCCTCAGACAGTAAAGAATCTGCCTGTCATGCAGGAGACCTAGGTTTGATCCCTGAGTTGGGAAGATCCCCTGGAAAAGGTAATGGTCACCCACTCCAGTATTCTTACCTGGAGAATTCCATGGACAGAGCAATCTGGCAGGCTAAAGGCCATGCAGTCACAAACAGTCGGACATGACTGAGCGACTAACACAACCCCACACTGGGGAAAATTCTGGATAACCATTAAACTTTGCTTTAGTGGACTTTGCTTTTATTGACTGATGGCTTCAGTGTCTCATTTCTTCCTCCCAGCTGCCCATCAAGGTGTCTTTCTTAAAAAAAAAAAAAGAAAGTTTTATTCCCAAGAGGAATTTTCAAGCCAGTCAGCAAGATAATGGAAATTTCCCTACAAAACAACATCCTTACCAATCACTGAGCAGAGAGAATGTCTGAAGAAATTTTCCATCGCAGGATTCAAATGTCCCTACTACATTTCACTTCAAAGTCAGATCATAGCTCCCTCATATGATTTTTTTTTCTCACAGTTAGAATTCCACCTGAAGTTTTCAATTGTAGGTCAGAGGTCCCCAAACACTCCAGAATCCATTCACTTTCCCTCACCTCGTGTCCTGCTGATGAAATCTCGGCCAGAGTCACCTCCTCCCTGGACAAAGGGGATGACCTCCAAATTGGTCTCCATGCCTCCTCCACTTCCCCTTGAAGATATTTTTGCCACACAGCTGGCAACACATTCTTTTTTTATTTAACAATGTAAATCAGGGGACTTCCCTGGTGGTCCAGGGGTTAAGAATCTGCCTTCTAATGCAGAGGACACACCCTGGTGGGGAAACTAAAGTCTCACATGCAAAGGGGCAGCTGAGCCTTGGTACCGCAACTAGAGAAAGCTGGCATACCACAACAAAGGGCCTGTGCACCCAAAATAAATAAATAAATAAATATATAAATATTTTAAAATAAAAATTAGTGCATGAGAATATAAATTGAGCCGCCATTGTGGAAAATAATTTGTCTGTTCCTCCAAACAGGAACTATGCTCTATGTGCATTAGACATAGAATGCCCATGCTTGTGTGCATGCTAAGTCATTTCAGCCATGTCTGGCTCTTTTCAGAGCAATGGACTGTAGCCCACCAAGCTCCTCTGTCCATGGGTTTCTCCAGACAAGAATACTGGAGTGGGTTGCTATGCCCTCCTCCAGGGGATCTTCTTGACCCAGGGATCGAACCTGCATTTCTGATGTCTCCTGCATTGGCAAATGAGTTCTTTACCATTAGCGCCATCCGGGAAGCCCAGAATGTGCATATGACTCAGCAATTCCATTCCTAGGCAGAGACCTTCAAGAATTGAAAACAGGTATTCAAACAAAAACTCCTGCAAAATGTTCATAGTAGCACTATTTACAAAGTTGGAAGCTATCCAAATATTCATCAACTAGTGATCGCATCAACAAAATGTGGCCTATCCTACAATGGGATATCATTCAGCCATGAAAAGTATAGGTCACATATTGTCGGATCCCATTTATATGAAGCATCCAGAATAGGTAAATGAGTAAGAGACAGAAAGCAGATGAGTGGTGAGCAGGGCTGGGAGAGTGATTACTCAATGCCTACAGCTTTCTTTGGGGTGATGCAAATGTTTTGGAACTAGAGATGGTAGTTTCACAACATAGTGAATGTACTAAATGCCACACAATCGTGCACTTTAAAAATTAGTTAATTTTATGTTAGGCAAATTTTACCTGTATTTACAAAAAGTGCAAATCAGCCTATGTCACGGAATGACAACTCTCCAATGGCTTCCGCTGAGAATCTGAGTCAAGCGCATGCTTCTTCCCTTCAGGTGAGTTTCCAGGATTTGGTTCCTACCTACGTCACACTCTCAGGTTTTGTCTTCCGCCTTGTAACCACAACCTCCAGCCACGCCAGCACCCATGGGCCCCAGCTCCTTCCTCCCCCAGGGCCTTTGCTCTTACTCTTCCCCCTGCCTGTAAAGTTATTTCCTAATCTGCAAAGTTCCCCCTCCAGGCAACTGCCTTAAACATTGTCCTTTTGTGGACATCCTCTTTGATGATTTCTCCTAATAATGCCTTACATTTCATCTCTGTTGACCTCATTATCCTGCTTTATTTTTCTATTAGCTCTTCTCATCTGAAATTATTGTAGTAACATGTATTTTTTAATTAAGGTGAATACACATAACATAGGTCTTCCCCAGTGGCTCAGTGGTAAGAACCCTCCTGCAATGCAGGAGACTCAGGAGACTCACGTTTGACCCCTGGGTCAGGAAGGTCCCCTGGAGGAGGGCATGGCAACCCATTCCAAAATTCTTGCCTGGAGAATCCCATGGACAGAGGAAACTGAAGGGCTACAGTCCATAGGTTCAAAAAGAGTCCAACATGACTGAAGCAACTTAAGATGCATGCACATATAACATAAAATCAACCATTTTAAGTGTACAGCATTGGCATTAGGCATTTT
>SJYT01004551.1:523962-547986 GCA_006410635.1 Cephalophus harveyi | reverse complement strand
CTGTTTGGAGACCTCTGGCTTTCCTGCCTGTTACTCTCTCAAGACTCTAAAGGTATGATTCGTCTTGGACTAAAATCAGATCCCTGCTGACATGTGACGACACAACAGCACAACTCGGGACTTGCTATGCCTCCCCTGTGGCAAGTCCTTCCTTCAGTCAGGGGTGAAGCATGGTGGTAAACCCAGTTTGGAATTATGACAGGGGCTGTGAGGTGGCTCCTAATCCCCTCTGTGCAGCAGTACTGGTGTGAAACATGGGGAATATGTTTTATTCTAACAGGAACCAGGATTCCATTTAGGCAGGGAAATACATACGTGGAAAATCAAGTGTTTGGTGCAAAGTGGGACTCAAGGACCTGGGCATCAGGTGGCAAGAATTTCAAAGAAAAGACTTATGTGCCTCAGGACCCAGGCAGGAAGAGGATGAAAAAAAGAAGAAATTAGATGAGAAATTTCCTGGTGGCTCAGATGGTAAAGAATCTGCTTGCAATGTAGGAGACCCAAGTTCAGTCCCTGGGCCAGGAAGATCCCCTGGAGAAGGAAATAGCAACCCACTCCAGCATACTTGCCTGGAGAATTCTATGGACTGAGGAGCCTGGTGGGCTACAGTCCATGTGGTCGCAAAGAGTCAGATACTACTGAATAACTAATTCTTTCATTTTCACCTATGTGCAAGGTAGACAAAAAGTTCTTCGGAGAGGAGAAATTTCCATTTTGTTTGCTCTGTGATGTGAATGTGGGTGTGACACCCACTCTGCGAAGCCATGCATGTTTCATATGAGCTGTAAGTGGGAAGTAGATGAGGACTCAATGAAGGAATTGCATTTTAAGTCTGGGTCAGAGTGAGGAACAAAAATATTGAATGACAAATCTAGAGTCCATGATACAAAGGAGGTTACAAGATTATCAGTCTCCTGAGTGTTCTTAAAAACAGCAATAAGAAATTTCGACTTCCACAAGTCATGGAAGTTTATATGTGCATGGCTGCAAATATTTCTCTCAGTCTGTGACTTCTCTTCTCCTTGTTATGTGTGTTTTTCAAGGGAGGGCACGTGTTCAAAGCCATTTACCTAGATATCCATGGACAAGGGGCTCTAGCTAACATCTTGTTTACATTTTTTCTCACACACCTTTAGTTAGGGGTGTGGAATATATCCTTTGGTTATAAGTATGAGCTTTCTAGACACNACTTCTCTTCTCCTTGTTATGTGTGTTTTTCAAGGGAGGGCACGTGTTCAAAGCCATTTACCTAGATATCCATGGACAAGGGGCTCTAGCTAACATCTTGTTTACATTTTTTCTCACACACCTTTAGTTAGGGGTGTGGAATATATCCTTTGGTTATAAGTATGAGCTTTCTAGACACAGAATGGGAATTCTGAGGAAAGAAAGTTGGTTTGCTTACAAGGGCCACCCAGGCAAGTTAGTCACACCAGTCTCCATCTCTGGCTATGTCATGCACAGATGACATCTTTATCTCCTGCCAAGCAATGTTCAGAGAGAAAGGCCACACATTTGAAGATTCTCAGAAGTACTACCTGTGTAAATTCTGGGCTCTCAGTCCCTGAGAAGCCCACTTGTCTTGAGTTTAGAGCTTAACTTTTTGGTGAATTTTTATACCAATTTTATTGAATTCAATCAAGAAGAGAAGTGCACAAACCTATGATATATGATTCTAACTATACCCAAGTAGTGATTCAGTTTACAGTTTTTCTTTGAGACATAGCTTCTTTTTTAACTACACATTTATTCATTTATTCAGGCCTCTGGGCAGGTGACTGCCAATGCCAAGGCCTCTGCAGGGAAGAACATTACTGGGAGAAGGAAAAAAATCTGAAGAGTTTTGGAAACACTTGTTAGGTATACAGATTGTGGGGTTTCTGAATGAAAAATTGCAATGTCACGCCAATAAACTAGCAGTAGAAAGCACTTCTGTGCCTGTAATTGGAGGATGGTGGACTGGAGGGATTCGGGTGCAGTCTAAATGTGCATCGGTCAGTTGCTTCAGGAGACTCAGAGGAACTCCACATATTCAGTTAAAGCGCCCCACAAAAATCACCCTCGGTCCCTAGTCAGGACCTGATTCTAGCCCCCAGTTTACTTTCATTACATTTGGTCGTTGGGAAACTCACTTTAACACTAACAGTTCTGTCAAGGCAGCTTTGGCTTGCTATGTGCGTGCAAATGCCTGGCTAAATTGATCAGCAAATCCATCACTATTCAGAATAGGTAGGAACACTCCTGAGAAGGAAGGGAGAGTGGAATCAATGTAGCTCTTCCCGGTGAGTCAACAAAATCAAGAGTCAGACACAGCCTTTTAAGAGAAAGTGCAGGTGGGGAGGAGAGCACTCTGGAGTTAGAGAGCAGGGCTTGGTACCCAGAAGACAACCTTGGCTCCATTTGAGGGCTCCGTGTCTCCAGCACCCACCTCCTTTCATCTCCGCATCCTCACCCCAAAGGTCTCAACTGCATTTTGGCTTGTTTAATAATGCAAATGACTGTCATTTTCTGAAAGGAATCCTGTTTTTATTTTTCACTTCCAGCAACCTTTCTGCCCTCATCACTGTGCATGCGCTGGTCAGGGCACCAATTGAGATGTGTGCCGTGAATTCATATTGCACTGCAGGACCCGGCAGCCTCCTCTCTGTAGGTTTGAATCCCATCTGCTCCTCAAGGTGCACTTATTCCATGTAGACTCCTCTGAATACCTCACCTCACAGGAATTATGCCTGTCTGCTTTCTTAGAGAATAAATAATGGTACCTTTCTTCAGACATCTTAAATTGCCTTATGGTTATCATTTTATGTATGTATACACATGCCCTCTCGGGATATATGTTCTTTCTTATTAATTATAACCTTCATAGAGGCATCAGATCTTGTCTTAAAAAAAAAAACTGCACCTGCATAATGCTGTGCAGTTCCAAAGCCACATCTCCTTGGCCTCCTTGAGGTCAGTTTTAATCCCTTTAAAAATCCCATCAGTAAATGTGCTGTGTTCACCCAACCCAATGAAAAATTCCAAGAAGTCTATTGGAAAAGCAAAATATGAAATATAAAATCATAATGTGTCCATGAAAAAGCTCAGACGTACGCTTATAAATCTTCCAGGACTTCCAATGTGAAAGAATGTTTAATCTGTTTCACTCCAAAAGCTCTCATTCACTTCAATATTGTTCATAGGGAAAGAAAAGCCTGTGAGGTTTGTAAAGTTGGCTTTTGCAATGTTCAATTTTTCAGGCTCCATGTAAAAATGTCCCAGAGTTGATGCAAACTTACTTTTACAGGGCAGAGACTGGAAAATCAGTTAGGAGTTTACACGTGTTAGTTCATTAAAGAACCTGACATGCCTCCCTGTAGAAAAGACCAATAAAAATCCTAGCATCAGAATCTTGAGAACTTTGCTCCAACAGTTCTTTGCAAAGAAGTCATTATATTTTATAAAGCTTTAGAGTACCATAATTGCCCTGGTCTACCTGGGAATGAAAAGTTTTGCCAAAGTGTCTTTTGGAATAGCTTTAAAATCTCATTTCTAAGTTGAGTTTATTGGCTCTGCATTGGGAACATTTTGTTTTGGGGGGACAAAGGTGCCATCTGCTTGCACTTGAATTTGTTCCGACCTGAGCTGTTAATGACATCCCTTCCTGAGAATATGTGAAGACCATGATTTATCATGATTAACTATGCAGGTGACTGATTTTAGCTCAAATACTATATTAGCAACCTGTGTACAAGCAAAGAAAGCCCTGGGTTGTTCATTTAATTCCAAACAAAGGGAAGATACATTTAATGAATTCGCTTGGCTGCATCAATGAAACTTTTACTGAATAGGCACAGCTTTCTCCTATGTTTAGGTAGAAGCCATTTCAAGCCCTAGGAGAGTTGAACTCTTGGAGGAAAGAGAAGAACACACTGTGCTGTGGAGGAGAGATCAGGAGTCAAGTCTCCTGCAGAATTCTTCTCTGTAATTGCAGAAGCTAATAACTCAGGTCAGACACCATGGCAATTATTTCAGCCCAGTTCCTACAGGAACTCGGTGCCCTCTGACCTTTATTCATACCCAAATCCTATACTATTCACCACCCAGGCTATACTCACCCAATTCCCTGACAAATTTCACATGTCAGAGTTGGGTAGATTTTCAAGAAAAAAAAGACAGTGATTATCATAATGTTTAGCATTTACTGGTATCAGGAACTCCACCAAGCATATTACATGAATTATTTCATTTAAACTCATGGCAGCTACTGTGGTCCACCACCCAGATGACCAAGCTGCCAGAACTTGGTGTTGGTTACTGATGGCCCTCCAGAAACTGATCTCAGACAACATGAGCTGCCTCATCAAGAAACAACCCTCAACCAGTAACTGTTTAGTGGTGGTGGCGGGGGAGAGGTAACAAAAGCCAGCCCCCTTGCTTTGAAGAGGGACAGCTCTGAAAGGACAACCGGATTCCCATATCCTTACAGAATCAATACTCTGTGTGGTCACAGTGTACATTTCAACTTCTCCCTCTGCCTATTCTTGTTTTCATTCCCTACCAAAGTGTTGTTCCTGAAAGCATTCCCCAACAATACTATTGCATGTGAATATGAGAATCTTAACATCTATATCCTGGGTTACCTAACCTACCATAGTTGAAAGCAGAAATAATCCACATTGGCAGATTCTAGAATGAAATGCTGATGCTGAATTACAGCAGAACAGTAGGGTAGCCATGGGCACTCTGTCATTGGTGATGGCCAGAGTCATGGAGGCCCCTGGCATGCAGATGCAGTCAATGTTGAGGAATGACTTGAAAGGAATGCGCTGGTGGGAGTAGTGTCTCACATACTCAGATGTTTCACAGGAAGTAGTAATCTTCAGGACTTTGGATCTAGAGAGCTGTTAATGGGAACCACAAATATGAGGAGGGAGAAAAACAGCTAAAGACAAAAAGGGGGAGCCTAAAAGCCAGAAGACCTTCTTGGCAATGTGTTAAAATACTCTCTTCTTCTACAACCTGAGGGCAGAAAGAGCAAAGGATCAGGCATGGGACTTAAAACTAAGAATAGCCCAGCTCACAAAAGTAAGGAAGACCAGATAGACGTGCCTAACATTACATTCCTGCCCCATCCAAAACAGTAAACCAAAACCTGTATCCCAACATGGAAGGAGTAACAAAGATTAACTCTGTCTCTCTTTCTGTCATTTAAAAACATAGAAGGTGCTGTCCGCAAGCCGGAGAGTTTTCACCAGTAACTAAATTGGCTGGTACCTTGATCTTGGAATTCCCAGCCTCCAGAAGTAAATGTCTGTTGTGTAAGCCACTCAGTCTGTGGTATTTTGTTACTGCAATCTAAGCTAAAACAGAGCATATGATCTCACAAAGGATATTTTTCTAATTGTTAGTATCTATGTGCAAAGGCTTGCTAACTATTAAAAACAAAAATAGATCGGGCTCTTGGTAATAATGTTTCTTCACAGCGTAGTTTTTTGGAACTATTTTAACTGAAAAGTGTGCACACACACACACACACACAACTGGTCTTGTTTTAGAACTTCCAGGGCCTCCAGTCACAATCTCTATAGAGCACAGTCTGTAGAGTCTAAAGTGCTCAAGTCCTGCGTTGTGTGAAATGCATTCTTCTTTGCTTTAAGCTCAGACACACCATACTCTCCTCTCCCATAG
The DNA here is from genome assembly GCA_006410635.1 of Cephalophus harveyi. Taxonomy (NCBI): domain Eukaryota; kingdom Metazoa; phylum Chordata; class Mammalia; order Artiodactyla; family Bovidae; genus Cephalophus; species Cephalophus harveyi. The sequence continues at coordinate 542,316 of SJYT01004551.1, read as the reverse complement.
TTCCATTCTTAATTACTGCCCCTTCTGCCAACCACTGTGCTCCCAGTGTATTTTTCTGGCCAGTGCTTTCAGTAGCCATCCAGGAAATGGCCATATCAGGGCCTTATTTATTGCCCATGTATTAATTTCTTCCCCACCCTTGGTTGCTCTATGGTGGTTATACATTTTAATTCTTTTGAAATAAACTTCATCAGTGCTCCTGCACTGAAAGCAGTAGTTTCTGAGGCAGTGGAGACTGTTTTGAACTGGCCAGAGACTCTTACCGAAGCTGTTATAGGAAACTTAACAACTCCCTAGTGACTCAGCTAGTAAAGAATCTGCCTGCAATGCGGGAGAGCTGGGAAGATCCCCTGGAGGAGGGAACAACTGCCCACTCCATTATTCTGGCCTGGAGAATTGCATGCACTGTATAGTCCATGAGGTCGCAAAGAGTGAGACACAAATGAGTGACTTTCACTTCCTTTCTGAAAGTAGGCTAATCAGAGTTCAAAGCTTGGCTTCACCTTTTTTAGAGTGTTTGGCTTTGAACAAGTCATCTTTACGAACCTCAGTAAATCCTTCTGTGAGCTATAATAATAATAATGCCAACTTGATAGGGCATTTATGAGGGTTGAGTGTGTTTACCTATAAAGAACTTAGTACAGTGCCTGACACTGGGTATGCAGTCAACAAGAGTCAGCTTTTGCTAAGATTGTCATGGATAACATGCTGGTCCTTCTAAATAGATATACCTTTTCCCTGTTATGTATTATGAAAGTTATTTTCATTTCCCTCTTGCTACTGTGAACAGCACTGCAGTGAACATCTCTGAGTGTCCTTATACTTATCTGATTATTTCCTTTTATGCATTCTTAAAATTAGACTTTCTGAATCAAAGGACATGAATTTCTCTCTCTCTCTCTCTCTCAATATATATATATACACACATATATATATAATATATTAAATCATTATCAAAGTCTAAGAGGAATATATTATCTAGCTAAGTATACATTCAAAATATTGAAAATCTGTAGAAAATTGACTGTTAACTGGAAATTGACCTAAATATGGAAAAATCTAAAGCTTGATAGAAAATGTTGGTGGCCTCAGAAGGAAGCTTATTAGCTCCAGCCTAGAAGATATGCTGTCTCTGTGGCTTCTAAGCCTGACTCTGGTCACAGGAGACTGCTCTCTCTCAGCCAGACTGACCTTTAGGTAGAGAAAGCCTGTGTCCCACTGTCCAATTTAGAGACAAATGAGGGCATAGTGTTTGGCAAAACTGAAGGAGGCAAGAGAGCAAGCCGCAGGAACTATGGCTGTGGCTGAACTCAAGACTAGGAATGTATCCCAGGGTCCCCTCTTAACTTACAGAGTATTAAGCTTCTCAGTTTCTCTGGGCCAAGATCTGTCACAGAACTTTCTCTCTTGTGTTTATTCATCCCTTTACATGGGCCGTCTGATGATTGTTTACTCTGTAAGTCGTGTCTGACTCTTCGCAACCCCATGGACTGTAGCCTGCCGGGCTCCTCTGTCCATGGGATTTTGCCAGGGATGAATACTAGAGTAGATGGCCATTTCCTTCTCCAGGGCATCTTCCTGGCCCAGAGATCAAACCCGTGTCTCCTGCATTGGCAGATGGCTTCTTAAACACTGAGCCACCAGGGAAGCCCCGAATTAATGATTGCCTGCATTCTTGTTTATTTTTTTTTATGTTTTGCATTGCTCCAATGGAGATATGGGCTTGTCACATGGGTAATTATCTGATTGAAGGCTGACAGACATGAAGGAGGGGCCTAAAGACTGATATCCTAATAGGGCCCAAATTTTGGAGGCTAATGGTCACATCTAAGAACTAAAGAACCTCTTAATGAAAGTGAAAGAGGAGAGTGAAAAAGCTGGCTTAAAACTCAACATTCAGAAAACTAAGACCATGGCATCTGGTCCCATCACTTCATGGCAAATAGATGGGGAAACAATGGAAACAGTGAGAGATTTTATTTTGGGGGGCTCCAAAATCACCACAGATGGTGACTTCAAGCCATGAAGTTAAAAGACACTTACTCCTTGGAAGAAAAGCTATGACCAACCTAGACAGCATATTAAAAAGCAGAGACATTACTTTACCAACAAAGGTCTGACTAGTCAAGGCTATGGTTTTTCCAGTAGTCATGTATGGATGTGAGAATATGTGAGAGTTGGACTATAAAGAAAGCTGAGTGCCAAAGAATTGACGCTTTGGAATGTGGTATTGGAGAATACTCTTGAGAGTCCCTTGGACTGCAAGATCAAACCAGTCAGTCCTTAAGGAAATCAGTCCTGAATATTCATTGGAAAGAATGAAACTCCAACACTTTGGCCACCTGATGCGAAGAACCAACTCATTGGAAAAGACCCTGATGCTGGGAAAGATTGAAGATAGGAGGAGAAGGGATTGACAGAGGATGAGATAGTTGAATGGTGTCACCTACACGATGGACATGAGTTTTAGTAGGCTCCAGGAGTTGGTGATGAACAGGGAGGCCTGGTGTGCAGCCCATGGAGTCGCTAGGAGTCAGACACGATTGAGTGACTGAACTGATTGGTCACAGGATGGTGAGAGTTCCAGGAAAGAAGACTCCTAAGAAAGATGTCTGTGAGTTAATACTCTCCTACTATACAATATGAATCCTTACACAGATTAAAGAGATTAGACTAAAAATGATGGTATGGTAGTTAAAAGCTTTTTCTCCTCTTTCTTACAGAAGCCATAATCAGAAGGTCTATTCTGAAACTAGACTAAAGATATCAACAAATGACCTGGCTTGTCTAATAAATACAAATAATAACAACTACACTCATATAAGATTTAATAATGCTGATACTATACTGAGCACTATAGAAATATAAACTTCTAAATCCTAAGGATTATCCTATAAAATGAATAAGATTATAATTCATATTTCAAAGTTGCAGATACTAAAGCACAGAAAGAAGTCACCCAGCTGGTAAGTGATAAAGCAGTCTGACTCCTCACTTTTATAGAGGGCACCATGATCTCAGTAAAGCCTTAAAAGATTTTATCAGTCTGGCTGGCCTCCCAACAACCACCCATATTCCTTGAAATGGGGTCTGGCGCTGCTGCTGCTGCTGCTAGGTCGCATCAGTCCTGTCCGACTCTGTGCAACCCCATGGACAGCAGCCCACTGGACTCCCCTGTCCACAGGATTCTCCAGGCAAGAATACTTAGTGGGTTGCCATTTCCTTCTCCGGTCCCAGCGCTAGTAATAACAAATATCTGTGACCACCAACCAAATGCTGTGCCATGTAGACTTTGTTTTACAACTTCCCTGCCAGGCAGGTCCTCAGTCCTTTCATATATCAAATGTGTTTTATTTACATTTGATAGATGAAAAGACTGATACTCAGAAAAATTAACCTCCTTGCTCAAGATTACACTGCCAGTGAAGGGCAGGGCTGGCTTTATCACCTAAGTCTTTTTATCCTCAAAGCTCAAGGCATTAGGTGTAAAATAGCTAATGGGAGTGCAAGGAGCTCAGCCTGGCACTCTGTGACCACCTAGAGAGGTGGGATGGGGTGGGAGGTGAGAGCGGTTCAGGAGGAAGGGGACATGTGTGTATCCACGGTTAATTCATGTTATTTATGGTAGGAACCAACACAACACTGTAAAGCAATTATCCTCCAATTAAAAATAAATAAATGTTAATAGAAACCTCCAGGCATTAACTATCCCCCTATACTGTTTTAGACATAAATGTTGGGAAAAGCACATCCTGGGAGTTAATAGGAGTGAGGTAAATGGTCACCTAGCTCTCCTGCCCTATTTTAAAAGCTAAAAGGCCCAAGATCAGCAACATTGCCCACGCCCCTCCCCTCCCCTCTCCAGTTCTTAAGTCAGGCAGTGACTTGCCTGCAAATAGCTGTCAAGGTGGGCTGTGGGTAAGATAGACACACGGGAAAGCATTACTCTCATTCTTGGTTCTCTCCACCAGAGCACAAAGAGCTAAAGAATACATTAAAGCATTATTAGTTATTATTCAAATTATGGCTTGAGTTCTGGTTTATTTACCTTTCTGCTTAAAAATTATTCCTTGCAGGCTGTATTCATGTCTCGAAGATTGGCTGAAAGATAGTAGCTATTTTCCTTCTTGGCGTGAATCTAAATACACTTTTGTGGCGTGCTTAAATTTTCAAGAAAATGCTATAGTGAATAAGTTATCTACCTCCAAATAAGTTCAAAAACGGCACCATGACACCAGTTGCTGTGCATGAAATCTGTCTTTAAAAATGGCACATCAGTTTATCATGCATCACTGTGAGCAGATGTTCAGCTTGTGAAAGAATGTGTATTTTTAAATTTCCTCATTTGTGTCACTCCCCTGTCCCCATTATCCATCTGGTCCCTTTCTATGAATCCCTTGGAAGCCATAGGGCACCTTTTGGGACATGCAGTTGGGATCATTAGATTGATAACTTTTCAAGGCAAAAGATAATTTTCTTTAGCAAAATGATATAACTTAAAGAATGATGTTTCCCTGACAGCATTGCCAGATGAAGGGCAAAGCAGTGGAATGTAGAAGTCGGCTGTTCTCCACAGGTGCCTGAGAATCCCACGGGCTGGGCTGCATCTTGCCAGCAGCTCTATCACATGTCAGATGTGCAGTGAGGGTGTGTCAGGCTGGGGTTTCCAAAATAAATAGCTTATTACAAACTGTCTCATCTTAATTAATGAAGACAGATTGGTATGTGCTTCAAATCTTAATACTGAGTCACCATGGATATCAACACTGGGTAATATTTTTTCTTAGTTTTAAGAATAGTGATGTTTTAAAGTCACAGAATGAATGTGTATAACCTTGTACAATTTAAAAATTAAGGAAGGCAACTGGTTTTATTGTTGACATTTTAATACTCTTATTCTGTCATTAATGAATTATGAAGATGGAAATCTAAATGCTGGAATTGTATGGATGTTTTGAAAATAGTTGGGATGCCTTCTTCCCAGGAAAAGATATAAAAAATGACCAGGGTAGAACATAGGATTTGAGTGTGTTCTGGAAAGGAGTGGTCTTGAGTCAGGGCATGTTTTCCATATTCATCAGTAATTTGAAAACAAATTGGAATTATTTCTGATATGGAGGATACTGAAGGATTCCTTACAGAGAAATTGAGCCAAGGGATTCAATTCAGCATATATTCATCATGGATGTTCTGGGTTCATAAGAACCCCTCATCCACACTCTCCCTTCTCCCCAACCATAAATTGCCACAAAGCTGAGGCTATAGATCATTTCTAATTGAAGGATTAAAGATACCTACTATTTACTGAGAGACCATTTTGTAAAAGATGCTTAAAATATATTCTTTTTAATCTTCACAATAACCCTACAGAGTAGATTTTTAAACCCCATCATGTGAAAGGTGAGGTCAGAGAAGTTCAGTAACTTGCTAAATAACACCCTCTAGAAGTGATGGATTCAAACACAGGCCTTCTTATTTCACACCGTGATCCCAAAACTGTATGCTTCTAAATACAGCACATACACACAGACATGCACACACACACACACGCACAAACAATACCAGAAAAACAATGATATTATTCAGACCAAGTGGTCCAGAGCTGTAGAAAAGGAAAGATGAACTCCAAATAAAGATAAATCCTGGATTGTGTCACTTGACTTTTTCAAAGTACAATTTTTAGACTGTAAATTTTGACAATTTTGAGAAAATAACTCCAAATAGCAATGGGTAAAATTACTGTATTGCAATAAATTTATTGTGACCAGTCAGAAATGTACTCAGAAACAAACTGAATAAATTCCCTTTAGACACTTCCAGGATACTGATCTTACTTGGTGAAAGAATATTCATTTACTTACTATCATTAAAGACAAGTGTTACATTTTACTTAGTGTCCACAGATCACATTTTCTACTAGATTTCAGAATTTTGGTGGTAAAGCAGGAATTATTGTAGCTACTCATTTATGATATGTTATAAGCATGAAAGAGTATGATCTCATTTTATGGTTGAGGACTAATTAAAGGGACTACCAGCCAGGTTGAGGAATAGACTAACTTTCATTTGGTTTAAAATAGCAGGTTGTAAATATAAACATGAGTGTAAAGGTAAATGGCATAGAATAGTACCTAGCACATACTATGGACTTAACAAATATTTGATGCAAATTGATCAAAAGGCAAATGTTGTACCTCAATCTATTGCTGTGTGGTATGTGGCACATGTTTTTCTTCCAGTTTTATTGAGATGTAATTGGTATATAGCACTATATGTTTAAGATGTACAGTCTCGCATTTGACATACATACATCACAAAGTGATTACCACAGTAAGTTTAATGAGCATCCATCAACTCACTTCAGTTCAGTTCAGTCGCTCAGTCGTGTCCGACTCTTTGCGACCCCATGAATCGCAGCACGCCAGGCCTCCCTGTTCATCACCATCTCTCGGAGTTCACTCAGACTCACATCCATCGAGTCAGTGATGCCATCCAGCCATCTCATCCTCGGTCGTCCCCTTCTCCTCCTGCCCCCAATCCCTCCCAGCGTCAGAGTCTTTTCCAATGAGTCAACTCTTCGCATGAGGTGGCCAAAGTACTGGAGTTTCAGCTTTAGCATCATTCCTTCCAAAGAAATCCCAGGGCTGATCTCCTTCAGTATGGACTGGTTGGATCTCCTTGCAGTCCAAGGGACTCTCAAGAGTCTTCTCCAACACCACAGTTCAAAAGCATCAATTCTTCAGCGCTCAGCCTTCTTCACAGTCCANTTTGCACATGGTTCACAGTGGAAGATGCCTGTGAGGCCAGAATTCACCTGTTGCTGTTCAGTCGCTCACTCATGTCTGACTCTTTAAGACTCCATGGACTGCAGCACGCCAGGCCTCCCTGTCCTTTACTGTCTCCCTGAGTTTGCTCAAACTCGTGTCCATTGAGTCAATGATTCCATCCAACCATCTCATCCTCTGTCACCTCCTTCTCCTCCTGCCCTCAATCTTTCCCAGCATCAGGGTCTTTCCCAATGAGTCAGCTCTTCATCTGTAGAGCATCCATAGAACAAGAGAATGTTGTTATTCCTTTAGGGACATAGATTAGGTCTTGAGGTAGAAGGCTTTTTGAGTCTCATACCACAACATTTAGTTTCATTTCTCTAAAGGACGCGTTTATGTTACATCTGTGTGTGTTAGAAGTTCTTCCCTTTTCTTTGCGTTCGTTTTTCTTATGCAAATACTGTGTGTGAAATATCAGTTATGCACAGTAACATACGAGATGATGATCCTCCTAGGCCACAAATAAGAAACCTTCCAACTGCCTTAACAATAAGGCAGTTGGAAGATTGTGTTAAGATTGTGTTAAGTTGTGTTAAGATTCAAAAAGAAGCATTAACTTTATCTCCTGAAAAATCAGCTCCTGCATTTTCAACATTCTTTTGAATGTATCTTTATGGAATGTTTCAATTATTTAATTTTTTTGGATAATTTTTTTTTCTTCTATAATTTTACCTGTATATCAGATTAAAGCTATGAGAGCTGTCTCTTATACACATCTAGATGTGTATAAGAGACAGGATGGGACCAGATGCCATGATCTTCGTTTTCTGAATGTTGAGCTTTAAGCCAACTTTTTCGCTCTCCTCTTTCACTTTCATCAAGAGGCTTTTTAGCTCCTCTTCACTTTCTGCCATAAGGGTGGTGTCATCTGCATATCTGAGGTTATTGATATTTCTCCCGGCAATCTTGATTCCAGCTTGTGTTTCTTCCAGTCCAGCATTTCTCATGATGTACTCTGCATATAAGTTAAATAAGCAGGGTGACAATATACAGCCTTGACGGACTCCTTTTCCTATTTGGAACCAGTCTGTTGTTCCATGTCCAGTTCTAACTGTTGCTTCCTGACCTGCATACAGATTTCTCAAGAGGCAGGTTAGGTGGTCTGGTATTCCCACACTTAGGTACACAATAAAAGAAAAAGAAAAAATTTTCCTTGTGCTGAGAACTCAGGATTTACTCTCATAACAACTTTCACATATAACATACAGCAGTGTTAATTATATTAATCATATACATTATATCTAAGCACTTACTTATAATTAGACATTTGTTTTGAAACACTTTTAAGTCTCTAAAGTTCATTGTGTGTAAGCAAAATTTAATTATCTTGGAATTTTATTTAAAAACAAGTATAATCTACAAAGAAGGTCCTATAAAATGTGCAGAAGAAAAAATTCACAATTATTCTTGTAACTTTGTTCCATTTTACAGTAGATTTGAATACCCCTCACACACACACAAATTACCAAGAAGTCCTTTAAGAGAAGCCATTATTGTCTGTTTACCAGGAGAGTTTATATGGCAGGAATTAATGCAGCCCTATTTTCAAGATACTTTTCATAATATTTATTTTACAAAATTATCATAGAGAAGAATCCTCTTTCTAATCCTGTGTTGCAAAATTGAATGGATTATTAATTGTTTAAAAATGTTTCATGTGAACAATAATCTTAAACTGAATGTAACAGGACACTGTGGTTTTACTAACATTGATTGTTTTAAGAGAAAATGTTCAGAACTTGTCTTATGTTAATGATGACTGCCTTGTGAAAGAAAGTGAAAGTAGCTTAGTGGTGTCCAACTCTTTGCGACACCATGGACTGTAGCCTGGCAGGCTCCTCTGTCCATGGAATTCTCCAGACCAAAATACCAGAGTAGGTAACCATTTCATTCTCCAGAGAATCTTCCCAACCCAAGAATCAAACCCAGGTCTCCTGCATTACAGACAGATTCTTTAAACTGAGCTACCAGGGAAGCCCAAGAATACTGGAGTGGGTAGCCTATCCCTCCTCCAGGGGATCTTCCCCACCCAGGAACTGAACCAGGGTTTCCTGCATTGCAGGCAGATTCTTTACCAACTGAGATATCAGGGAAGCCCATGACTGCTCTGTGGTTTACATAAAATCAGTTTTCTTTTAGAATAGAAAGTACACATTATAAAATAAGGTTAAGAGGTGGATGAACTTAGAGCCTATTGTACAGAATGAAATAAGTCAGAAAGAGAAAAATAAATATCATATATTAATGCATATATATGGAATCTAGAAAGATGGTACTGATGAACCTATTTGTGAGGCAGCAATGGAGATGCAGACATAGAGAACAGACTTATGGACACAGTGAGGGAAGGAGAGGGAGGGATGAATCGAAAGAGTAGCATTGAAACATACACATTACCACATATAAGACAGGTAGGCAGTGGGAATTTGCTGTATGATGCAGGGAGCTCAAATCGGGTGCTCTGTGACAATCTAGAGGGATGGGATGGGGAGGAGGTGGGAGTGAGATTCAAGAGGGAGGGGACACAAATACCTATGGCTGATGCCTGTTGATGTATGGCAGAAACCAACACAATATTGTAGATCAATTATCCTCCAATTAAAAATAACAAACTAAAAAATAAAGATTGATTTTAAAGTAAGACGGTGCTGCTGCCTAGTGGGAAATAACAAAAGAAAGCATTCAGCTCTTTTTTTCTAAATCATTAATCTAGAAAGCATTTTGTTTGCAATACGTGATAATAATAATCCAAGTAAATGATTTACTTCTCATTATATGGCTGTTTCTAATGAAATATATGAAAAAGATATTAAATAACTAACATTTGTTTCCTGTTTCTTTACAGCTCCAAAATCACTAGAGTTTTTGCCAAATGAGTCAGAATTCATTAAAGAAGCTGTGTTCTATTTCACTTGCCTCATAGTTGACAACAGCTGTTTACTGAGAATTTACAAAATTCAAGGCACCCTGTAGACTAGGAATAAGATAGATAATTAGAGAGATAATAAGTGGAATGCTTGCCCTCAAGGAACGTCTAACCTAGCTGGGGGAAAGAGATACATACTTAAATAATAGTTCAAGTTTGTTTCAGAGACATTTTCTAAGACCTGCGAGAAAACAAAAGCCCCAACTTCTGTTCCAGGAATTGTGTGGAGGGCTCTCTTTAGAGGACTCTTACCCAAATTTATATTTATATCAGGGTATTATGCTCCTTGCTGTTGTTCTCCATTTTTAAATCTCTCTTAGAACTTTATTTTTGGCATCCTGGTTCTTCCTAAGTAATCTGAAGTTTGGATATTAATTCACAAGATCCTCGGTTTCTCCTGACAGAAAAAAGTGTTAGTCATTCAATAGTGTCCAACTCTTTGTGACCCCATGGACTATAGCCCACCAGGCTCCTCTGTCCATGGGATTTCCCAGGCAAGAACACTGGAGTGGGTTGCCATTTCCTTCTCCAGGGGATCTTCCTTCTCCAGGGATCGAACCCATGTCTCCTGCATTGGCAGGAGGATTCTTTACCACTAAGCCACCAGGGAAGGTCAGCTTTCTCCTACTTCAGTGCATATAAGGGCAAATTTAGCTCATAGCCTATGTGAAAATAATGTGGTTTTTGTTTTGGGGGCGTTTTTTGGCTCCTGAAAGTAGCAAAGAATGGTAATAAATTAAGAAAATACACAATTAGCCAGAACAGAGTTTCTCACTCTTGACATTTGGGGACAGATAATTCTTTGCTAAGAAGTGAGGAGGCAGCACTGAACAATGAAGGATGTTAAGCAGCATCCTCAGCCTTTACTTGTTAGATGCCAGCAGGTTCCCACGCCAGTTGTGACAACTAAAAAGACCTCCAGACATGGCCGAGTGTCCAGGGCTAGGGGATGGGGAGAGGGGATAAAAAATTATCCCCAATTCAGAACCACTGCCAAAGAATGATCAGTTACACCTCAGAAAATGAGAATTGTGTGGGTGTGTATTTATGTGTGTGTGTGTGCATGTGTGTGTGCGTGCTAAGTTGCCTCAGTTTTGTCCGACTCTTTGCAACCCCATGGACTGTAGCCCACCAGGTTCCTCTGTCCACGGGATTCTCCAGGCAGGATTGCTAGAACATAAGCCCTCCTCCAGGGGATCTTTCCAACCCAGGGATCAAACCCACACCTCTTATGTCTCCTGCATTGGCAGGCAGGTTTTTTATCCCTGGAGGGGGTAAAAAATCCATATATATGCATTTGGAAGATCCTAGCCAGTCTCAAGAGTGAAGCAAAAAACAATATTGAGAGATTTCAGTCAGTCAAACCAATCATCAGGATGCAAATGCCAGCAATGGCGTCTTTTATTAGAATGAATAATTTCAATAATATTTACAAGCTTTGTTAACAGCTTCTGTATTCTTGATTATTGTAATTCGCACCCTGACCTGCAGGGTGGACTGTGAGTGAGAATCTCCGTGTGGAGCAGGGGGACACATTGAACACTGAAACCTAATTCTGGCTGCCAAGCTGGAAGCTCATTTTCTACCTCATTTTCACAAACACCTTGGTTTGTGAAGTTTTGGTTATTCCTCCACAACATTTCCATTGCTGAATTTTGCATCTCATTTTCTACAGATTTTTTTTATCCATAAAGTTTCTTGTTGAAATTTAATTATAGTTACTTTATAATTTCTGTATTAACTTTTACACTGCATTTTACTGTTTTATGCTATTACAGGGCACTGATATCACATGCAGTCATTAGAAGTTTTATTCTCCATAAAACTCATCAAGTAGGTCATGAACGCATGCTCTATCTGGCCTCTAGGAGCCTACCTCTGTTATTTTTCTTATCTTTCTAATACTTTCAAAAGGGCATTTTCATGACCCAAGATGTTTGTAAGTCCCATTCTATCCGCAGTACCTTCTGGAGCCTTCTTTCGAAAACAGTCGTCTCTGTGTCCCTCTCCTACGAACAGTCTGGACTCATTATTAAACTGTCCAACCAAAGGAGGCACAGAGGACAGGGGACCACAGAGCTACCGTGCTTTGTTGGGACCTCCCTCGGGACTGGCCTCTTGTATTAAAAGAGGACTTGCTCTTCTGTTATTTCTGTTTTGTAGCCTTGCTATTTGAGTCTGATGCCTCAAACCCTAATTCCAGTCAAGGTTTACCCAGAGAGCCCGTGTCAGTTCTCCCGTCATTTCTTTTCATTTATTTATTTGTGGTTGCACTGGCTTTCTCTCCTTGCAGCGCGCAGGGGGCTACTCTCTGTTATGGCGCACAGGCTTCTGACTGCAACGGCTTCCCTTGCTGTGCAGCACCAGCTCGAGGTGCACAGTCTTCAGTAGTTGCAGCACGCAGGCTCCGTAGTTGTAGCTTAGCTCAGTAGTAGTTGCTCCGGAGCATGTGGAATCTTCCTGGCCTAATGATCGAACCCATGTCCCCTGCATTGGCAGGCAGATTCTTATCCACTATACCACCAAGGAAGACCCTTCCATCTTTTCTGAGCCTTACATTTCCTAGCTTTAGAACGAAGGAATTCCCCGAGCTAGGCAGTATATCCTTGTTGCTTACCCATTTTATACATATTGGTTTGTATCTGTTAATCCCATACCTCTAATTTGCCCCTCCGCCCTTGCCTTTTCCCTTTGGTAACCACAGTTTATTTTCTATATCTGTGAGTCTGTTTCTATTCTGCATATGCATTCACGTTTTATTTTTCTAGACTCACTATAAATTAATAATACTGTAAATCAATAGACTTCAATATTTTTAGAAACGAAGTTGGATGATATAAAAGTCCCTTACCACTCAAATGATCTATAATCAAATCAAAAATTAAACACCATTACCCCTTAATCCATTACAGACTAAAACATTGCTAGCTTAGTGTGCATGTTAAAATGCCTTCTTCCTGAACTGCTAGAAAATGGTCAGAAAGGATGGATCAATGTTGATTACAAGTGTAAATGGCGCCCCCTGGAGTTTTTCACAATTTATGCAACCACCTGTTCTAAATCCCATTCATTAGCTCAGGTGTACAACAGAATTGGGCTTCCCTGGTAGCTCAGACGGTAAAGAATTTGCCTGAAATGAAGAGACCTGGGTTCTATCCCTGAGTCGGGAAGATCCCCTGGAGAAGGAAATGGCAACCCACTCCAGTATTCTTGCCTGGAGAATCTCCATGGACAGAGGAGCCTGCTGGGCTACAGGTCATGGGGTTGCAAAGAGCCAGAAACGACTGAGAGACTAAACGCACACACACTCACATACACACACACACCAGAATTAGCAGAGTTACAGGGTCACCGGTAAGAGAAGGGAAGAAGATAAACGGTAGTACTGACAAGATGTAGCAAAAGGATACAGTCCAGAAACAAAAATCAGGGACTTCCCTGACGGTCCAGTGGTTAAGACTGCCCTCCCAATGCAGGGGGACAGGTTCGATCCCTCATCAGGGAACTAGATCCCGCATGCTGTAATTAAGACCCGACATAGCCAAATAAAAGAGAGAGACAAAAATCAGGTATTTGAAGAGGGAAATTAAAGAATTTTTACTTAGATATAAAATTAAAGGTAACAAAAAAGGCAGAAAGAGACAAGTATCACAGAAGTGGCAATTGTAGGAAGAGCTGCCACCCCTAGTGATAGAGAATAAAAGGAAAGAGGTGGAATAATTAATACTTAGAAGCTAGAGGCTTCTCAGGTGGTGCAGTGGTAAAGAATCTGCCTGCCAATGCATGAGAGGAAAAAGATGTGGGTTCAGTCCCTGGGTCGGGAAGATCCCCTGGAGAAGGAACTAGCAACCCACTCCAGAATTTTTGCCTGGAAAATTCCATGGACAGAGGAGTCTGGCTGGCTACAGTCCATGGGGTTGCAAAAAGTCGGACACAACTAAGCATGCACAACTGAGCACCAACTGAGAAGCTGGAGGAGGGGCCCAGGTAGTTAAAATTCAGACCTCTGCAGGAGGCACTGGGCTGGAAGGAGCTGTTGTTCCTGAGGAAGACACCACGTGGCTGCTTCCAAGAGTGATGGAAAACCTGCCAACTGGATTCAGCTGCTACCATGAAAAGGCAGCAGAAAGCCACAAAATATGTGAAAGTCCTGGCTTCTTCCAGCCTCTCAGTGTCCATCTAGACTAACAGTGTCCCAGCCGGTAAGGAAAAAAACATAACTGCAGAATCCCAACACAAGTATCATCAAGAGGAACACAGTTCTTGGGAACTAAGGGAATAATAAACAGCACACCAAGTTTGTTCTAAAGCAGAGGTGACAAATAGATTTTGTCTATTAATGGCAGCATATTGTGTTGAGAAAGCTTCTGAGGTTATACTTAATGCAACAGAAGAGAGTCTTGATCATTGAGAATATCTTCCATGGGCAGAAGGAGAGCACGGTGGTTTACAGTTGCCGTTTCTGACCAAGGGCCACCTAATTGTCCTGTACATCTTTGGAATGTCAGTCTCTGGAGACTCAGCAGTATTAGGTGACCCATCTTTCTCCATTTGGCAGAACACGCAATGGGAGCAAAATAAATTAGAGATCTTGGCACAGTCGTATGTTTCTTGACTGTGCTTGAGCAACTCCAGGGGTGGAGAATATATCATCTTCATCTTCAGGGAGGTCTGATCCTGAGAAATGTCTTCCTCATAAAGAACTTTGATCAGCCTCAGTGTAACTCCAGCCCTCTGGCCCCATATCTACCCCTTTCTGAAAGAAAGCAGTAAGTCAAATTCTTTCTCCACATGCCTTCTGTCAGATGTTTGAATCCAGCCATCATATCCACCAGATCTTTCTTCTCAAGAGGAAGTAGCCTTAATGCTTCCAATGCTTCCTTTCCTGGATGGTTTAGAGATCCTCTTGTCCTGTCTTCTGAGTGCACTTTGACACATCTCAGCTCCTCATCAAAAAGGGCCTGAAATTAACACTCCAGATGTGGTTAGAAGAGCACCAAAGAATAAAACAGAGAATGCAGTTCATTCTTTTAAAGACACCATCAGCATTTCTGATGATCATATCACACAGAATTTTCTTTCATTTAAAATAATCCTCAGCCCTTCCGCCCCCAATTAAACAATTTCCAGTTGCTTCAGACTTTCCCAAGGAAAAACGTGTTGTGGTCAATGCAAACTATTAGGAAGTCTCCTTGGAGGAGAAGGCCAACAGCTTTGTGAATGCTTAACGAAGTTAGAAAATTAAGCTCTTTCTTGATGATGGTGGTTGTCATAAATGTATGCTCCAATGAAAAGCAGCTTAAATCAATTTCTGTGTTCTCACTGAGCTGCAAACTTTGTTATTGTTCCTCCTGCACAATATAGATGCCATAAACCATATCCAAGTGTGCAGAAAACAGTTTCTTCCACTGGGGTTTTCCAGTCAGTTGAGATTTTTATAAGTGATTCTATTCTACCTTTTAACTCAATTTTAATTTAAATATATTTTTAAGTGTAACTTTAAAATTATTTTCACTATGTAACCAAAGTTTAAAATGATGGCATATTTTAAAAATACATGCAAAAAAATCTCTTAGTCAGGGTCTTTATTCCACTTGCATTATTTCCTTTAGGCTCATCTAATTAAATTATAATTTTATGGGGTTTTAGAGTGGTGGGGCATATGATGTGATTGCTGATTACCGAGACCATATTTCTAGGCACATTATCAGAAGAATTTTTAAAATAACAGAGAGTTTAACAAGAATAAAAGTCTTCAAGAAATTACCTGATGAAAATTCCTCGGATACAAGTTCCTAAAGATTGAGAAAAGAGAGATAAATATAGTTAAATCAGAGAAGTTGGGAGTGTGATATAGAGAGCAGTAGGAAAACTTCTGATTTGTACACAGCAACCTGGAGGATGGATGATCTGCTGAAGTTAAATATCAGTCTTCGCATTCTTAAATTTGAGGCCAATCTTCACGTCCAATGATTTCATTTTGAAGGACTAGGGAGTGTGTCACTAAAATGCAAAGTAATTATTTTCTGATATAAAAGATAAAATTGAAAGGTCAGATATGGATTTCTGTGGAAAAATGGATGTCTAAAGATTGTGGATGTTAATTTTCTCTTGTCACTGTAACAAATTGCCACAAACCCCGTGGCTTAAACAATGCAAATTTATTATCTTGCAGTTCTGTAAGTCAGAATTCTGCCATGGATCTCATGGGTTTGAAATCCACATGTTGGCAGGACTTTGTTCTTTCCTGGAACTTCTAGGTAAGGATCCATTTTGCTGCGTTTTCCAGCCTCCATAGGCTACCTTCATTTCTTAGCTCATAGTTCTTTTTGCCATCTTCAAAACTAGCAATATTACATCTCCATCTGACCTCAGCTTGGAAAGGTTCTCCACTTAAAAGGACTCACATGACTACATTGAGTTTACTTGGATGTTCCAGGATAGTCTCCCCATCTCAAGGCCCTTAATTTAATTACATCTGGAAAACTCCTATTTGCCATGCAAGGTAAGAGTCACAGGTTCTGGAGATTAGGGCAGGAACATCTTTGGGGGCCGTTTTTCTGCCTATTATACTGTGTAAAGCAAAGATGTGACAACAGTCCAGAAAACAAGTTGTTTGCAGGGAACTTCCTCAGAAGAAGATCATTTCCTTCCATCTCGTGTACTTTTTTAGGACAAAATTCACAATTTAATACCCCCCCCCAAGAAAAGGGGATTCCCAGATGGCAACCAGTAGTAAAGAATCCACCTGCCAATGCAGGAGACACAAGAAACACAGGTTCAGTCCCTGGGTTGGGAAGATCCCCTGGAGGAGGAAATGACAACCTGCTCCAGTATTCTTTCCTGGAAGATCCCAAGGACAGGGGAGCCTTGGGGCTACAGTCTATGGAGTCACAGAGAGTCAGACATGACTGCACATGCATGACCCAGAAAATATAAGAAGGTAGTTACCTACAAGACAAGGGATGGGAACTGATCTAGAATGATGGCTGAGTCCAGATGAGGTGCAGAGTGGATATGCCAGGGACTTTTCTAAATACTTTATGCAGATGAATTTGTTAACTCTGGCCAGCAAATAAGTGGGTGGCAAGTGCTGTGGTTAGTCATTCAGTCATGTCCAATTCTTTGTGACCCCATGAATTGTAGCCCACCAGGCTCCTCTGTCCATGGGGATTCTCCAAGCAAGAATACTGGAGGGGGTAGCCATTCTCTTCTCCAGGGGATCTTCTTGCCCCATGGATTGAACCCAGTTCTCTGGCATTGCAGGCAGATTCTTTACTATCAGAGCCACAAGGGACACTAACAATGCTTTTACCAGATATCAGTGCTTTACATTTGAGTCAAGATTCTCTCTATGACAGCACTCTTGCTGTTACATTATGATATGGCTTCCTGGTTATTACATAGATGTTGGAGAAGGAACAAGCATTGAACCAAGTCAGTGGTTCTCACACTTCATTGGCCATAAGGATCACCAGGAGTACTTTGTGAAAATGCAGATTACTCAGCCCTAACCCCAGAGATTCTTTTAGATCTTAGAATCTGTATTTCTTTAAAAAAAAAATTCTGAGAGTTTCTCTTTTTTTAATAATTTTATTTTTGGTGCACTGGGTCTTCTTTCTCTTACCTTGGGTGTGGGGTATCTCTTTTGAAGACCCCACACCCAAGGTAAGAGAAACCCAAGTAAGATGATAGGTGGTGCAAGAGGGCATCAGAGGGCAGACATACTGAAACCATACTCACAGAAAACTAGTCAATCTAATCACACTAGGACCACAGCCTTGTCTAACTCAATGAAACCAAGCCATGCCTGCAGGGCAACCCAAGACGGGCGGGTCATGGTGGAGAGGGCTGACAGAACATGGTCCACTGGAGAAGGGAATGGCAAGCCACTTCAGTATTCTTGCCTTGTGTATGCCATGAACATGAGGCGCTTGCCGCGAGCCTCTCACTACTGCGCCTGCGCGGTGTGCACCAGGGCTGGAAGCCGGGTTGCCAGGGACTCAGTGCGGAGCGGCACCTCTGCAACTTTGTGTTCTGTTCCCTGTAGGTGCGTGGCAACCTCAGTTACTCTGGAGCTGAAAATTGGTTGAAGTATGAGAACTGAGCAAGTGATAATTACTATCTATTGGGACAACTTCCCTCAGCGTCCTGTTCCTTCCTTCTTGCCTTCTTCTTATTGTAAAATTTGACAAAGTGTGTGTATGTGTTTTTGATTAATAAAGTGTGTGTGTGTGTGTGTGTGTGTGTGCTGTCTCTTATACACATCTCCTGGAATGTCAGGTCCATGAATCAAGGCAAATTGGAAGTGGTCAAACAAGAGATGACAAGGGTAAACGTCGACATTCTAGGACTCAGCGAACTAAAATGGACTGGAATGGGTGAATTTAACTCAGATGACCATTATATCTACTACTGCGGGCAGGAATCCCTCAGAAGAAATGGAGTAGCCATCATGGTCAACAAAAGAGTCCGAAATGCAGTACTTGGATGCAATCTCAAAAACGACAGAATGATCTCTGTTCGTCTCCAAGGAAAACCATTCAATATCACAGTTATCCAAGTCTATGCCCCAACCAGTAATGCTGAAGAAGCTGAAGT